>CM041776.1:274505905-274613837 GCA_023374045.1 Limonium bicolor
AGAGCCCCCGAGCTGTGCTGCTGCTGAGGCGAGCTGTGCTGCTGCTGAGGGGTGGTAATGACGTTTGTTGTTGGATCTGTATGACCTACAGTAACAGGGGTGGTCGTGGGTGCAGCGAGTGGATCCTGTGTTGTTGGTGGTCGGGCGAAGGTTGTTCCTTGTCCAGTATGGCTCGGAAGGGAGCCCTGGCTAGTTGCAGACTGATGTGAATCGTAAACTGCGAGTAATTGGTATTTTACATGTCACCCTTGAAAAAGGAGTCCGAAATTGATTGATGATGACGACAAGAAATGTGTGTTGTATGTTAGAAGAAATCTAAAACTTAACGGGATTTCTTACTTGGTGCACCGTGGATTTCAGGATCGTCTTCCATCTCTTCATCCTCGTCTTCATATCCTTCATTCTCTGCCTGAATATCATGATCTTGATCTTGATCTTGATCATGTTCATGCTTATGGGTGATGTTGTCTTTGAGCTTCTTGGCTTTGTCCTTTACCTTCCTTAACACAGATTTCTTCTCATGCTGCTGCTGCGGATCGTCACGATAGAGTTGGCCTTGATCTTCGCCTGCGTCGAGAGAGTTATATTTATCAATCAGTCATTGGTCATACTATTACTGTATATTTTTAAAGAAGGGTTAGGGTTGCCTGAACATGTTTCCCTTGATCGACCATACACTAATATTTTTACTAAAGTTCCTTTTTTGTATGGAATAATCATCATCATGTACTTGATTGTAGACCAGCAGCGACGTTGTGCTTATCCTCTTCATAGGCGCCGTAACCGTGGGGGCGATCCATATCTTCCCTTTTGTGTGAGAGATTGATCGTACTGGTAAGGCAATGTAATGTGATTTGCAAAACAATTAGAAAGAACTCGAGTAAAAGACAAAGAGATTGTTTCAAATCACGAATAGAGCTTGCTCTTATGTGTTTTCCTCAACTTCAGCTGTGCGGGCAAGTACGACAAGGGTCTGATGCACTCACTTATTATATACACAGACAGATTGATACAACTTTTATTGCAGTCGACCATACAAAGCTACTACGGGATATGGATGGATCATCGCTAAGAAGAAATAATTGAGGAAAGAAGAGAACTCCATTTCCTTTGTGTCTGTCTGGCAGCGAATTGTGCTACTGCCACCTTTGCATGCTGGTGGCACTACCTGAGACTGGACAGCTGTTTCTCTTGGATAACGACAAACAAGTTCCCTTTCATAAATCTATTGTAGTAGTAGTACTCCGTCCCACCGATCGTCCTATTAGGATATTACAGTTAACCCCCTTGTGTTTATCATAATTATTGGTAATCACCTTAAGGTTAAGGTATCTTTGACTACGAGCTCCCGAACTATAACTCTGTTATCTGGAAATTAACTACGTGTTAACCTATCAGCTTAATCATATTAATAAGGTCATGTTGGACAAAAAACACTACTTAATCTGCATTGTTATTTTCCTAAAAATGTCAGCCCTTCCTTGAAAATGCATCTAAAGTGGGATGAGAGAGAGTTAGACGATGTTGATTAAGCTGTTTTATTGTTCTGCCTGACATTATTAATATGATTAAGCTGATAGGTCAACACATAGTTAACTTTTTTATCACAGAGTTATAGTTTGGGGGCTCGTAGTCAAAGATACCTTAACCTTGAGGTGGTTACCAATAATTATGATAAACACGAGGGAATTAACTATAATATCCCAAATCCTCAAGGGGGTTCTGAGTAATTTACTCTAAAATAAATTAATTTTGAAAATTTAAGTTTTGTATATGATTTTTTACATGATAAACTATATAATATAAAATTTAGTTTTATAAAATTATTTTATCTTATATGTTTAATATTGAGGTGGAAAAATGTGCCAAAAAACAAATAGGACACTTATGACGGGACGGAGGTAGTATTATATTATACTAGTACTTACTGTTTATGCGAGCGTGGATTTGGATGGATTAGCTTACTGTCGTCTTTCGCCCTACTTTTACTCTTTCAGATGTCGGTAATCTCTTTTGAGGATTAATTAAAGAAAATCAATGAGTCACCACGTCACAGCCCAATCCTCGTGTGCCTCGGCCCACCGCACTTGTCAGATGTCGATCAGCTCAATTGCGTAATGGAAATGCTGGATCAGTTTTTTTTTTTTTGGAAAATTCACGACGAGATACCCTGTTTAGTAATTCAATTCTAAACAACATGTTTAAATCAGGGCTGGACCTAGCGGATAAATCCTATGGAGGCCATTATTTTTTAAAAATCGGTACCAATCAACTAGTATAAACTGTGTGTGTGAGATGTTGCACTTTTCTTCGGGTCCAATTAAATTAGGCTATTTTTCTAACTATTATTGGGCTGGCTTGTTTCAAGCTTTTTTTTTTTGTTTGTGGAAAAACAAAACCAAGTGTGTGGCAAGGAGGAGTTGAACTCTAGACCCCCAAATTGCTAGTTTTTAACCACTACACCACTATCACTACTTGTTATATATGTCATTTTATTATACATATACTAGGTTATAATTTTTTAATTTTTTTTATAAAATGCTCTGGGTCCGATCCCCATTGGACCCCATGTGGGTCCGCCCCTGACTTAAATGTTGTCCAAAATTGATGAAACTTTACATGGACGATGCAAAAGTGTTATATTTTGGTCCAATAACAAATTTTAAGTTTTTTAAGCTCACATGTGACCTGTGGAACCCAATGAACAATCACATATTCATTGGGTCCCACAGGTCACATGTGAGCTTAAAAAACTTCAACTTGATATTGGACCAAAATATAACACTTTAGCATCGTCCATTTAAAGTTTCAACAATTTTGGATAACATTTAAGCATGTTTAAAGTTAAATTATGAAAATCACAGGGTATATTATGAATTACGAAAGAAAACAGGGATATATCGTGATTTTTTTTGAAAGGAGCTGGTTCAGTATTGATAGCGTGATATGTTGTTTCTTTGTGTTACATTTTCATTTTCATTTTATATATATAAAATTCCCCATTCCTCAATTTAGTTTCCGCCCCAAAAAATTGTATTGGACGGATTGTACTCAAACATCTGCTTTAATTGGTTTTTATGCATTTTATAATTTTTGTAATTCTATAAATACACGTACCCCCCTTTTATTTCTCCACCAAGTTTCAAAATCTCTAAACTCTCTTTTTAGAACTTTTTGATATTTCTCAAGGAGCAGAGCAGAGTAGAAGTTTGAGTTCCAGTAAAGTAATTCAGATCTACTTGCCCAGGTACTTTTTTCTAACATAATTTATAGGTTTTCAAGACTCATAATAGAACAAAAATGAGAAAATATGTAAAACTCAGATCCCACAACTCAACCGTAGGTGCTCACATAGAAAAGCAGGCATCGACGGGCAGCATGAAGACAGACGTCGACACAAGTGCGCGTCGGCGCGGGCTAGGCAACGATGGTGATGACGCGGGCAGCGCAACGAAGACGACGCGAAAGAATGGCTGGTGTCGACGCCGGTTGAACAGGGTTTTTAGAGCGGTTTTGATGTTTTGACTGGTGTTCAACGTTTTGAAGGGATTTTGACCTGTCTGTGACCTGTCATGACTAGTTTTGATTAACTTGAGTTATTTTATTAGTTTGTTTTGATGATTGATTCTGGCCTCAACAAACTCAAACTCCTCAAAAACCCTTAGATTTCCCATTTAGAAATTTCATAACACCTCCAAGCCTTGAATTTCTCAAAGATTGACCTACTGAAAGACCCGTATACCTCAAACTTCTTAAAACCCTAATTTTCTCTAAACCTTGAAACTCCCAAAAATTCTAAAGGTCATGAACTACGTAAGATCTGATCTCAACAAATAGTTGAGTACGTAGGCAACCCACTCAGGGTGCGGCTCCATTCCAATAAAAAATGCATTTCCAGCTCTAAGGCGTTACTCATACCTCCAAAAACACTCTAAAACCTAAGAACCTCTCATATCTCCTTTAACTCTCACAAACCCTCAACCATTAGACTTTAGGTTTTCTTCATTTCTTCAATCTTAGAATTTTCCCATCTTTCATCCTGTATACATTCTATTCCTTTTATCCATTAATTCTCATTTTGGCCCAAGCTTGGTAGAAAAGCTCGCCTCACCTTCCATATCCAATCAATTCTCTCAACCCATTAATTCTCTCATTTGGCGCTAGCTTGGAAGAAAAACTCGCATCATGCACTTTCTATCTCTCATCCCATCCCATTAGCCCTTAAAGTGAATATATCTAAAAATATTTTGATAGAAGACAATCTTGACAATTGGAAACTGAGGTTTCCTTGGGAACCATCCGAAGTCGTGGTCATTGCCACTTCCAAGGGTGTAACCCAGTGCGAACCCGACATAGAATCTTTGATATGATTAGATAAGTTCTATCCGTAGACAATAAATCTCAAAGTCAATTAACGGTTCTTAAAACCCATCCCTTCCTTCCTAGTTCATTTTAGGTCAAACTAGATGGTGACTCTAGTCAATTTCCTACTAGAGGACATAAGTTCGCGTGGGGCCCATTGATAGCAGGTGTAGTGCTCATTGACATTTCTCTTAAAGCTTTATGGGAAAGACGAACGATAGAGTAGGTATTTGAGGGATGTCAAGAATGACAAGTTTTCACCCTCCATAGAATGACATTTTGAGGATCTAGGCTTTTTAGTGAGAACCAAATTTAGACCCCGTCATACCGAAATATTCAACCTCCACAATACCATGTCATTGTTAGAGTAGGAAGACGATCGATATTGTATTGGCTGAATAATATGAGAAGTTGTTTTCGAGTGTCTATATGATTTACATAGAGTATACAACTCTCTTTGTACATATCCTGATCTACAGAACTAAGATTAAGAGAAGAGAGGAGAAGAATTTAGCACGGGAATAGATATTAGTACAAGGGTAAACTGATATATTCCTAACATGAATAAATCCATAGAGGTTGTCACTTAAAACCAAAAGGTTCACGTGTAAATTCTATAAAAATATTTTTAGAGGTTTTTGCTGTTAAATACTGTTCTTGATTTACTAAAGATGTAGCTGTATAACCCCCTTTATTAACAATTAACACACCAGAGCAGAGACAAAGAAGGATCATCCTACCCCAATTTCACATATGGATGTACATTATAGGCTCCGCTGAAAAATGACTGTTTCCACCTCCTTTTTTTCAAAACCAATCACTGGACAATACTTATCTCTTATGTGCCGCATGTGGTCATTGGTTATTTCCTTTGGCCATTCCTTACCAGCAAGAAATCACTCTTGACCTTGACATCTTGTCCCATAAGCAGTACCTCAAGTCCCCCACTGCTCGTGACACAACCTCAACTATCGCTAGTTAGACGTGACCCTCTGACCCCTGAAAACGGCAGGGGAAGTGAAATACCCCGAACTTAAATATGGTGATTATATTATTCTAATATAGTATTTAAGGGCCTAATAGTGCCTAAGTAATTTTGGTAAAGAAAATAAATCCAAAAAGAAATGAGAAAAACGCTTAGAAAGCGGAAAACGCTAAAATGAGCGTTAAATAACCATAGGAGGTACGAGACCTCGGCTATAGTATCGTAATTATTCCTAAGGCTTATTCATGCCTAATTAGTATACGGGAATGATTCCCGAAGAAAACGGATCCAAGAAATGTATTAAAACGCTAAAAGAGCTTTAGCGCACGTTTTTCGAGGAAACCCGAAAACATGACTTTAAGTAGTCAAACAGACCCGTAAAAATTATAAATCATTAAATAATAATTATTAAGCATTTATGGAAGCTCAATAGCCAATGAAAATAAAGAAACGAGAAAATTCCGGAAAACGGGCCCGGTTAGTGAATAGTATCAAAACCGGGTAAAATAACGAGCGTTTTCTGTAAAAGACGAAAAACGCTCCAGCTAGTATTACAGTGGGGGCCGGTTTTAACAGATAAATAAACCCCCTCTCTCTCACACACACACTAGCTAAATAAATAATGAGTCAAAAAGCAAAAGTAGAATAAAAGGGGTAAAAGCAACTTACCTTTTCTCTCTCCCCCTCATTTCTCTCTTCTCTCTCCTTCCCTCCTTCCTTCTCCATCGTTTTCTCCCTCCTCTCTCTCTGATTTGGGCGATTTTTGGGAGCTCTCCCATGGCTCCCATGGCAACTCCAACTTCATCCTCATGCTCCATCCACATGTAAGCTCCAAATCAAAAACAAAATACATATTTGAACTCCTCTCTTCAAGCTCTACATTCCTATCTTTTCAAAATCCGAATATGAGCAACTTCATCTCCATGGGTTTTCCCCATTTGAAGAGAAAAGCACACCATTGTGAAGCTTGGAGCCTCCTCTTTCCAACAAGGTAAAAATCTCCATGAAAGACCTCATTTTTCTCCATCTCTTGGTATGGCCGATTTTGGTCTCCCTCTCTTACCTTGTTTTTTCCTCTTGTTTTAGAGCTTTGCTTCAACCCTCCAATGGTGGTGAGAACACCTTCTTGAACCAAGGGCTAAAACCCCTCCTAAAGCACTCTAAAGGTAAACCCTAGAATTTGTATTTTATACACTCCAATGAATTAGTGTTAATGTGAGGGCTAGTAGATTAATCATGCTTGTCTTTGTGTGCTTGGGTGATGGGAATGGAGTTTGGCAACTCCATTCCCCATAAAATCGATTTGGACAAGAAAGAGAGCAAGAGGAGAAATGGAAAAGAAAGAAGAATGTATAAGCTCAAGGTAAGAGCTCCTTCCTAATGTTAAATTCTATTCCATTAGAGTAATGGGAATGGGTAAAATATTTAAAGAACCCAAAACCTTGTGCTAGTATTGAGGATTGTGAAATTTGAGTATTTAAGAGCAAGTATTGGAATTGAAGGCTTTGGAGCCAAGTGTAATGAGTATGTGTATTGGTATTGTGATTGATGGGTATTGATGTATTAAGATTGCTTAGTATGTGTGCTGGTAGAACCCTTGTGGTTTGGATAGAATAGGAATGAATTTGATGGAAAAGTATGTATGTGGAGAAGCTAGAATAGTAGGTGAACTATGGCAAAATTTTAGTAGGAATTGTGCATTAGTGGATGACTTGGTGAATGGAAAAACCAAGGTGTGTATTGGGATTAGTAGAGAGGTTTAGTAGCTATGTAATGGTAATTGTAGTATGAGAAATAAGAAGTGTAACATCTGTAGCAAAGTGTATAAGAATACATTGGAGAAGTTAGGAGAATTTAATGTGCAGAATTTTGTAAGATGAGTGTTGGAACTTGGGCATAGGTAATGCAATGGCTTGGAAATGAATTGGTATGGTAAGGAGAAGTATTTAGAATGCTAGGAATGGCATTGGTTGAGAAAGTATTGGATGGGAGAATTGAATTGTAAAATCTGTAGCATAAGTGTAACAAAAAATGCTACAAGTGTTGGAAGAGGAGTAAGGGAATTGTGTAAGTTATTTGATGGATTTAGTAATAGATTTGGTGGATGGATTGAGGTATAATAGGAAGCCTAAATGGCACTAAAACATGTGGGATTACATGTAGGAAGATTGGGGAAGTAATGGGTAAAAGAGAGAACTGGAAACAGATTTTAAAACTGAAGTACTGGGCCGGACCGGACTTGCGACCGGATTTGCAAGTTCGGTCGAGCCCAGAATTACAAAGACGGGAAACCTTCTGGAATGGACCGAACTTGCGATCGGACTTGCAAGTTCGGTCGGACCAGAAAATTCTCCCGTCAGAAACCTTCTGGAATGGACCGAACTTGCGACCGGACTTGCAAGTTCGGTCGGCCAGAAAAATTCCGCAGATGAAAGTTTCTGGAATGGACCGAACTTGCGACCGGACTTGCAAGTTCGGTCGAGCCAGAAATTTCCCGTACTGGTAGCTACTGGAATGGACCGGACTTGCAAGGTCGGTCGCAAGTCCGGTCGAGTAAAAAAAAAAATTTTTACTATATGATTATATAATATGTATATATATTATATATATATATATATATATATATATATATATATATATATATATGCCTATACATATATGCATATATATGTAGTAGTACACTACAATTGAAATAATAAAGGTAAGAAAGTAAGTATATGAGTATGAAAACAAGAGTAAAAGTAACCAAGCAAGTTGAGAGTATAAGAACATTAAGTACACTGGGATAACGGGGTAAGTACGGGAGTAGTAATTATATGTGTATCGTAAGAGTATAGTATTAATAATAATGTTGAAACATTATCAGTGGAACAAGTGTGAACCAAGGAACAAGGGAACACGTGTTAAAGCTAACTCCGGTGGAAGGTATGATTTCCTCATGCCCCGTATGCTAACCGAGTTACGTTGATTTGTGTGCTGTATGCCGGCTAATCAAGACTAAAGCATGAAAACGGTTTATTGCCTTTCGTTGTATGTCTTGTTGTATGTTGATTGAGCTAACCTTTCTAGATTGATCGTGTGGCCTCACTTAGTGCGTAGACCGACTCATAGATGAGTCTTATTGTGTATTGACTCGTAGTGAGAGTCATGTGTGGATTAATGGAACCGTAGCAACGCACTAAACCAACGAACCAATAAACGATAACGTAAACCAATGAACTCACTAGAATGTGAGAGAGTGTACGGGAGTAATAACCTTCCGATAACAGTAGGAGAAACGAAATGAATAATCCACAAACAAAAGTAGTGGAAGTACATAAGTAACCTATATTAGAGGAACTAATCTTGGTGCAAAACATGAACCATGAGGGTAGTAAAGAATGATGAGGGATCTCCAAACCCCTTAGCAATTAGTCGACCCATTATGAGAGGACCCGACTGATGTAAGTATGTCCCGAACATGAGAGTATTCGATATGTTGGGGAAACCCTTAAATCTGAGGATACTAGTCGGTAGTAATTCCCTAAGCTGGTGGAGGTGATCGAGAGAGATACTTCTAGGCTAATCCATGAGATTGTATTGTGCTCTGAGAGAAGAGTGCTGGGAATTTGAGTAGTCCGGTAAGAACGGACATTGAGTATTTGAGGAGCTAAGCGTATAGCCCTCGTATTGTAGGTCCGGTGGCGAGTCTTGTGTATGACTCCGCCCAGAGACCAAAGTAATGAGTAATGAGTATTGCATATGTATGAGTAAAGTAATGAGTATCGAGTAAGAAGCAAGTATGAGTATGTAATGAGTACCGAGTATTGAGTACGTATGAGTAAGTATAGAGTATTGAGTATGTAAGAGTAAGTATGGAGAATTGAGTAGTGAGTATGCACTAGTACAGTAACGAGTACAGAGTAAGGATCAGGTATGAGTAAAGCATTGAACATGGGATGATGAGTATGCAAGAGTAAGGAGTAAGTATGAGTAGAGTAACGAATATAGAACTCAGTACAAGAGTAACGAATGTATAACAAATATGAACGGTTGACTATTGAATTGTCTTCCTCAGTAAGCATTGAACTTGTATATTTATGTAGGTATCTTTGATTGTATTGTTGTAGTATGAGTATGTATGTATGCACGTAAAATGAACTCCATGTATATCCGACCCAAAGTAGTCGGCGTACCGCGGTTAGCACGCGGTATATGCGGATTTCATATGCAGCGTAAGCTGACCCCCTCGGGGGACTGTTTTTAGTGTGCAGGTACCGAAGCTGTTCACCGTTCGAGAGAGTAGGACGGGGACTGCTACATAAGCATGGGTAGTTGAAAAAAAAGGGAATTGTAATTGTAACGTAGTATGAATTTGGAAGTCTAAACTGTATCGGTAATGTAAGGATTGTAGTATGCTCGGTATAGTATTGTGTTGGAGTTGTATCGAATTATGGATTGGTATGCAAGGGAAAGTAATGTTGAAATACCCCTAACCTTTAAAATATAATTAAATGATCTATTAATGATCTAAGATGATTATTAAACATCTAAATATTATTGGGGAACAATCTAAAAGATCTCAACAAGGCAAAACACGCCATAAGATCGGTAAAGCCAAAATGTGCTTTAAGACACCAGAAAGATTGTATGACCTCAAATAAGATCCAAAGTGGATTCCTAAGTATTATAATGAATCAAGGAACACAATAAAACCATTCTCAAGGAGAACTAAGCTCAGGAACACCCTGTGACGCAAAAATGTGCGCTAAAACTCCTTAAAGCAAGTTTTTGTGAGATTGCCTTTTAAATTGATTTTTAATGGGCTTAAAATTATAATTATCCTTAAATATGATATATAATCATATTATATCATATTAGGAATTTAATTCCAGAAATTTACGAATTTTTACAAATTTAATATTAAAATATTAATAAAACCCTAAAGTGGGGCCCGCATGAGTCAATATTGACCAAGTATGGTCAATGGCCAATTAATTGACCCACTTGGACCATGGAGATCGGCAGGCAAGGAGGGAGGAGACAGCACACAATCATTAGAAGACAAATTGCTACCTAATATTCAATTTGCAATAGTAAAACCTACTTTTTTCAATTATTCAAGCCTTTCCACTCTCTCCTCTTGCTCTTGTCCGATTCCAGCCTGCCCAAACGAGTTCCTCCCTTCCTAAGAAGCTCTCAAGTCTGGTTCTTGAGCATGGAAGGCAGATCTAACTCCTAAGCTCCTAAGGTAAGTGTTTTTAGTCATTTTTAGCCCTTTTTCTTCATCTCTTCACTACCAACACCTAAATTTCGTGGCTCATCAATTCCTATGGCTTATTCTCAGTGTTCTAAGGTTAGAACAAGAGCTAAACTCGTTTGAGACCAGTAGAGGGACCAAGGTTGTTCAAATCTACATTTTAAGGTAAAAATGTGCTTTAAGCTCATAACTTTTGATTCCCTTCGAGTTTGGCTGTGAAACTTTGGTCATAGCCTCATCTTCTTCTCCTTTTCATGTGGAATCTGTTGGTTAGCCATTTGGAGCAAGGGTGACCGAGATCCAAGAGAAATACTCTCTTTTAAGGCATTTTTCCAAGGTAAAACCTAATAACAAGGTAGTATTTCGAGATCTAACTATTTCCTATGTCAATATGGTGGATCTAACACCTTGTGGTTGTTTGGTTCAGGTCGAAAATACCTAGAACTTCCCTTGCATTTTTAAGGTGATTTTTGCCTTAAATCTTACATTAATTATTCCTTATGGTTAAACTCAAGCTTGGAGTGTAACCATATCTTGTTTTTGTGTATTAAACATGTCTAAATCAAGTGGTGAATTTTCCTACAAGTGACCGAGCCCATACAAGGAATAATCAAGGTATAAACACCTTAAACTTATGATTTTTATAATTTCTAAGCATATATATATGGGGCCGAGAGTGAAAACATATATATAGGTCATATTGACCTAAAAATGGAAAAAAATGGCTAAGATAAATTAAGCTAGTCATTTAAGAGATTTAATTAACATAATGGTCAAATTATGACATTATGTGGAAAAGTAATTAAATCTAAGTGAGGCCGAATATATATGCTATATTTTGAGACATTTATTGTGTAATTTATTTTGCAAGTTCAAGGTTGTAATAAGGCCATGTCATTAGGCCATTTTAATTTAAGTTTATAAGCTTATTTAGTTTTATTTATGCTTATAATTAAAATTGGGGCCAATTCGTAATTACTAGGAAGTTAAAAAGCCGTGGGCTTAATTTAGAACAATTTAGGGTTTTTAAATGAATTTAATAAAAATCATAACATTTTATAAAGTTTTGGGTCAAAATTGTAAAAATAGAAAAGTATAGGTTATTATTGGTAATTACCGAAAAATTGGTTCCCATTTGGTATTAGGAGTCAAAGTTGACCATATAGGAGACTTTGACCAAGTTTGGAGAATTTAAGAAATTAAAATACTACCTTATAATAGATACTTATTAAATTGTAAAAGATTTATAAGACTTGGGGTGGTATTGTGATTTCCGAAAACTTGGGGGTACTAAAAGGAGTTTAGTACAAACCTTAGGTTATTAGGAATTTTTAGGAATTTATTTGGTTAAATTTGGAGTTGATATGAATTAAATAAGTATAGTATAAGGTATTTCATAATATTGTTACAAATGGGTAACATAAGTGGAAAAATCGAGATTTAGAGAAAATACAAGGTTAGGAATAATGTTTATAACCTTTTGGTATAGTTTGATGATTTTTGGAATTATATATGAGGTCTTATAAGGACATATGTATAATATATGGTTTTAATGAAATTAGGAAACTATATGTTATAAAGAGGGAAATTGGTGAATATAGAAAGTTAAGTGGTGGGAAAATAATTTAAATAGACCATGAGGTCTGTTCGGTTATTTTGAGGAAATATAACCATGGGTTATAATTATATCAAGGAATAAGGATTATAATATAAGGTATATACTAAGTGTAACAAGGAAATATAATTTGGGATTAAGTTGTAAATTATGGAAGTTTGGTGGAAATTAATTTATACCGAGAATTTTAAGTACTGTTTTGTACTTATTAACAATATATATAACTATAGGTTATAATTGTATGAATGACATAGTTGTCAAAATATATGTTATATAACTATAATATAACATGGTATAAATTATGTGGTGGATTTTGTAAATAATTAAGGAACATAGGTACTGTTCGGAAATATTAATATTTTTGAATGAAATTTATAATATGGTTTTAATGTTATAAGAATTATAACATTTATAATATAAGAGGTATTCATTAAAAAGAATGAATATATATTATAAGAATTGCCATATAAGAAATAGTTCCATGACTACATACACATAAATAAATATGTGTTGTGGAGGAAAATATAATATGGTTTAATGACCATATATTTTCATAATTAAAATGACGTATGATAAAGGGAAAAGAATTACAAACATTGGATATGGAATGTTAGGACTGTACATGTGATAATAAGGATTGATAATGCAAAGTATTGTTTACCACATTGAATTTGGGAAAAAGAAAAAAAAAAGAGAGAACAAACCTTAGAAAAATAAATACTAAGGTGAAATGTATGGTGTATGACAAGAATCATACATGCAATATAGAAACAAACTATATGATGTACAAACATACATTGGGTTACATGCGATAACAAAAGCTCAACTATAAAATATATTAATATACGAGACAAGACTACGCTTGTAATATAACACTTTTCCAATCTCGAGTTAAACCTAAAACCCGACAAACATTGACAGTTAATAACGGGGGTTAACCGGGAGGTATTAGTGACGGTACGGGATACCGTAGGATTTTGTGTTGTTATACAGTATGCTAATCAGTAGCATTATGTATTGTATAGACTGTTAGAGACGACGCACGGAGCGTAGGATCTTGCTGATTCATACTCCACCGTAATACTCAGCAGTGTGAACGGTATGTTATTTATGTGGCTTGATTGTCTCTGAGGATTTCCTCAGTTCAGACATTGTGTGAAAATCTGTGATAAGATTGAATGTCTGCTTGTGTGAATTAATATGCTTGAGTTGTGTATTAATGCTGCTTTATTATTACTGTTGTGCGATAACAGTACCGTTCGTATATATGAACATATTATAAAACGAACTAGCGGCAATGATGCTATCTTATATGTGTAATATAAGGAACGTAAGTAAAACGTTGTAGCATTAGGATAATAAGATATATAAAATATCTGAGACTTATATACGGAGCATTGGCCTCTTTAACGCCGCTCTCGTATCTAGCACTGGATCCCGAGTCGACATACTCAGGATTGGACTACGACCTTGGTCTGCTGTGTTAGAAAAAAAAATAGTAAAGCGATGCGATGGTATAGATAAGTATATCAAGGATGTGGCTCTTGCTGTGAACTGTGATCCATTAACGATACTAGGACACCGTGTGGTAGCCGTAAGTATCTGGATAAATTTCCAACGAACTACAGATTGTTCGTAGGACGGAGACTCTACCGCTGGAGTGGCTATTGCCGTGGGTGACCCGCCATAAGAGATGGGTAACTTAGAGACACGTCGTTCTAACGAGACGTTGTCATTAGACATGACTGAACAATTACGAACTATATTAACTCGTACATTAGGCGAACATTATGGGCTTGCATGCCAAAGACGAGAGTTCATACTCGTTTATAATTCTCGTTACTTCGCCTTGTTGTTCATTGGTTGTGCTTGGTGGTTATGTGTGGTATGTTGGTGGATTTGTTTGAACGAGCCATTGTGCTCATACTGTGTGTTGTGAACTGGTTGTGTCGAGTCACCGTACTCATGTGTGGATTGTGGTTGGGTGTCTGGTCGAGTGAGTCGCTGAACTCAATTATGAATTATTAAGTGTTTGTTGGAATGGTCTCTGTACTCATATAAGCGCTGTAAACGCTTTCAGTAGTTTATTACGATGCGATGTGTGAAGCCGGGGGCTTGTTTGTTATTTGAGATTACTGCAATATATATTGTTGCTTTACAGTTTCAACATTGAACTATTTGTATGGAAACGAATTGCATACTCTCGACCAAATAACTGAATGGTCCGAGGGTGCATGACAGTCAGGTAATAACATACTCAGCAGGGGCTGATTCCATACCACAAACTACCATTTTTGCAGGTATGCAACTTCCGGTGTCGGCAAAGAGAGTGACGCGCTGGGTAGTTTGATTACAGTTATTTAAACATGCACTGTTGCATTTTAATACGAACCTAGAAACATGTATAGGTCTTGGATACGTAGAAAGCTCACTGTGAATGTATTTTATATTGGTTTTGGGAGTTTAGATCTATCTCTTGTTGTCACTGCGAGAAAATGTTTCGTATTTAAGAGCTTATCAGGAAGCACGTTATTACTCGTATGGGCGAGCAAGAACGGTGACCAGTAGTCAATTGTTGAGATTACCGCTGCGATTATATTGTTAAGTAAGATGATTAGGAGCCGAATAGAGTAGGGGTGTTACAAATGTATTGTGTAGAGCACTCGGTATGTTCATATTCATCAGACCGATAGTACGTAGTATTGTAATCCGCCTTGTTAGTCACGTGGGTGACTAACGGCATTGTACACCCGCCGTTGAGTAAGTAATATCTGCTGCGAAGGTAAGTATTTGTACAATAATGACGGTATTAGCGGTAGGGGTGTTACAAAAAGTGGTATCAGAGTGAAGTATCGCTCTGATGGATGAAATACCGAGTTAGGAAGTAGAGACTTAGGGCTAAGGGTTGAGTGCTAGTGTGCGAGGACGCTAGATAGGAACTTCCGCATGAACCGGAAACCTACAACAACCATACCCCGCCCTCCGCAACCCACGGTATTAAGCTGGGAGAAGAACACTAGAGAGATGGAAAGACCTCTCACACTCGGGTAAAACCCGATCTGGCAATTGCAAAACAAACCTTATTAGAAAAAGAACCTATCTTACGGTAGAGTCCAAGAACTGGAAGTCCCGAAGACGGTTTCCGTTAAATGACAAGAACCGCACTTAATGGCGGAGAGATGAAGATCATGAACACAAGGATAATGGAATTTATGGCACCGTGGGGCGACATGCTTCGCAGTCGCGAGAACCATGTGTAGCCAGCAAGAAGAGAAGCACAATCGTGCAATGAAGCAAGGAAGATGGAGTAACAAGCCCGAGACAAGGGAGTCTACGGAATGTAATGTTCGATAATACCAACAACGGTATGCAAACCGACTAAGAAATTAGTCGAGGTCGGATTAACACCAAACCTGTACGCCAAGAGGCTGCAACAACCGAACGACATAGTTCAGGTGACAATGGTAGTAATCATAAAGCATATACCCATAGGACTACAACGTGGTTCCTAAGGATAAGTCAAGTCTCATTAACCACAGTGAAGGTGTGAGGCACCCGGATGGACGACGACCATGTCAAGTACTCTGAGAAACGACTCAAGAGATCGATCACCAAGATCAAAAGATCGAGGGAAGATCTAATAAAACCACCAATCATGGATGGAAACGATACCGCCACCGGTATACAATAACCGAAAAACAACCTACCCGCGCACTTGCCTAGGGCAAGTGCAGCAACTACAGGATGGTTGGAAGACTTTTAACAACCCGCAAATACTTGCTAAAGTACCGCTATGACGAATGGAGCAAAAATAGGATCACCAATCCTGAGTATTTGAATAATGAGACCTCGGAAAGGCCTAACGGCCCGACCATTGTATTGAGAGTATACCGGTCAGCGAGAAGCTGAACTTGGTCAGGACCTGAATCATGGCAACGCCATAAAGAATTTCTTTTCACACCGAACTGTTACTTCAAAACCCAAATTTTTCTTTCAAAACCACAAATCCTTCTTTTAAACCTCGGATTTTTAAAACCAAACTAACGGAAATACGGTAAGTATCATAGAATGATACAAGAGGAGTTGGCAATAGAATACTTCACCTAGGCGTGTGACAAACACTACGAGTGTACCCAAATACGGGATGTGGGACGACCGCACTCCGAAGGAGCTTGCGGGCCTGACATGTAGTTAGGTAAGTGGTAACGTGCCAAGACGGTACCCCACGTATGTATACGTGTAGTGTACGAAACACGAGAAGTAGTCAACTCTGTTCTACGGACCATAAGTAAATTTGAAACAGAACAGTTGGTTATCTCAACCGAACAAAGGAAACTCAGATAAGCTACAAGCTAAGGAGTCAGAAACTCATTTCAGGAGAACCATTAAGAGTTGAAAGTGCAAGAAGCACTAACAACGGGATAAGACATTGGATATGTCACGAGGATATCTAAGTAAAGCATGATAACTGGAAGGAATACCCAGTCTAAGCACAGTAAGGCAAATGCCTAACATTAACACATCAGTGTTCAATGGACAGGATAGAATTCCCAGATCAACTACCACAAACACACAGGGTGATGTTATAAGGTACCCGAAACCATTCATCACCGGAAGGGATATCAATCCGTTATAACACAAGGAAGAACACCAATGGTCTACCCTAAGAACGGGAGACGTTACGACCCTAAACGGATAACTCAGATCCAGAACCGCAAGGCAGGACTACAAACTGGAAATACTCATACATACCAGATGCTACCGCATAATCGGTACTACCCAGGAGCAATCCATAAAGGGGAGCAAGTCAACACAGTTGAACGAGATGTCGTGGCAAAAACACCACAATCGGAACGAGCAACCGGTTAGAACACCGAAGGGATCCCACTTGACAGGGGATACCCCAAATCAATAAATGGTATCGATCAATACCAAGCTACCAAAAGGGTCTCCAACAGACGGAAGCGTGACGTGACGATCGTGTCAGGGAGCCCGGTATCACCTCCAAACCCAGCGATGGTTTATGGAGAAATAATCACTTGGAAACAACCTATGATGAGCAGAGCTCTAGGCAATATGGCTAGTAGACCATGAAACTATTACCACACAACCCAACGGTTATGGAAGGTTGTCAAGGACGACACCGATAAAAGAGTAACAACCGATGAATGAGGACGCCCCTCATAATATGAGACCACAAGAGTGGAGAACACATGGATCCCAAGAAGGGGATACCATCAGTAACTGTCGGGAAATATACTCCGTTCAGAACTACTAGTGTAGTCAAGCTTGAGCATACAACTATTGCCAAGCAATGTGAAATAAGCTTCAACAGCAATTGTTGACGACCAAGGAGTAACCGGTTATAAAACCAATGATGCTCAGGGAGCTCAGAAAATAAAGGAATACCATATTCGGTATTGCCAAATACATGGGAAACCATTGTATAAATGCATGAGCTGAAGCTAGCAACAATGGATGCCATGTAAACCAATACTATGGAATTTGTAAGAACATGGTGCACAACAGGCGACCAATGTATATGAGTAATCACTAATGCTATGGAATTGTTAATTCGAGATAGTGGACAGACCGGGCAACAGCAGGAGTCCGCACGAAATGATGAAACACACCTGAAGGAGTAACAATAATTCCTATTGCGATCTCATAGAGAGTTATGCCAAGCGTTTACGCCTCTGCACTCTGTAGAAACTGAGTGTTTTTGGTATTGCACTTGTGTAGTCATGATCTAGTGGGATAGCTAAGGATATGGAGAACATAAGTAGTGGTAAATTCTTCCTTTACCAGTAAACACGGCGTAAGCCAGTTGAGCAAAAGCTTGGAAACAAACCGTGCGGCCTAAGGCCCAAGAGCACGAAGAGTGTGAAACACACCAACAATCACAAGATGTGAATTCCATTGGAATAAAAGTGAAAGGAGACTTAAGAAAGTCACAAGGACCGACGCATGGAAAATGCAAGGTCATACAAGTAAGAACACTTGTAATGAACCAGAGAAACTGGTGTAGCTCAGAAGCTACTAACGACAGAGGAAGCACTACAACTAAGTAGTGACTTAACCTCAACCGACAATAAGTTGGAGAAACCAAGTGAATGATCACTACAAACACAACAGTATGTATATACATTGCCAGAGAGTTGGTTATGAATCTACAACTCACCGAATTCGAGCACGGTAAGAGAACACCACACTTGGTCAATAAACCTTATTCCCCACAATAGAAGGAAAAAAGGTGTTGTATAACACATTTAAGATAAAACGAAGGGCGAATAACCCAAGTTATCAGGGTCGCGCAGCAGAAGCTAGTGGGCCAGAATTTAAGTGAAGTACACCTAGTGAACAAAAGGTTAATCGTTAATGCCTTAAAGCCATTCAGGCTATAAACCGAACCCGGTCAGAGTTAAATAAACTCCGATGAAAATTCTTGATGCAGGGACTAACCGACAGTACGGTTAGACCCGTTGATCAAGGAACATTGTATAATAGACCGCATGGAAAACTGAACCACTCCATGACGGCTGAATGCCTTCGACCTATGTCCAACTGTTGACACATGGTAGATTACGTGGGCGTAATCCCTTTTAAGGGGGGTAGAGCGAAAACCGCGAAATGATGTTTTACGTGATAGGTGCGTAAATACAATGCGCATAGCGCAAGAGAATTCGTTTGATGATTGATACTTATGTTACATAAACATTTGTATTCACTCATCGTGTAATTGTGGTTAATTTGAGAAGCAAGTATAGGAAAAGGAGTAGTGAAACTCCAGGGGAATGAGACCCCGATTGGTAATCGTATAAAGAATGAGTATGTATGGGGAGACTTGAGGAGTATAAATCGGTATGGAACCAATGATGTAATGAGTATAAATCGGCACGGAACCGATGTATTTTATGAGTATGAATTTGGTATAGCAGATAATGGGATATTATACCCATGAATTTCTTAAGTATAGTAGTTGGAGAAGATGCAGTAATAATTGATGAGATGATAGTAAGTAAGTAAGTGAATCATATGAATTGGAAAATGTATGTGTATGATTATGAGTAGCAAGATTAAAAAGATAGAAAATGAAATAATGTTTGACAATCTGTCTGTTGTATTGAGGTGGGAAGTGGAACTTGATTTGCTAGCGATCACAGGGAAGCCGAACACAATGGAGTGGAAGATAATTCAACACCAATGCTGATCACATTGGGTTGAAGGACTCTGGAAGCTCCCTTAAGTGGCCAACAATAAACACTAGTAATAGGAATAACCATCATAAATTGAAATTGGGAGAGTATGAAAGCTTTCAAAATGAATTTCCAAAACTAATTTGGTACAACGTTTTCTTCAAACTTGAGAATGAGGATCGGTTTTAAAACGCTCCCACGGGTGCTAGTGGATCTTCCATGCCTAGGCACGGGTATCCGGTCGAAACCATAGGAGGCGAAGTAGTTTGAGTCTGTGGAAGGTAGAGTAGTTTGAAACCACTACACCGGGTGTACGGTCACGGTGTGTTTTGTATTTTTCCAAGGGCAATGGGGCAGTGTGTCCCGAGTAAGTATGAGTAAGTATGAGTAAAGTATGAGTAAGTAAGTATGAGTAAGTGCCTGAGGATCTCTAATGTGCAAATGAATTTGATTAGAACCAAAGGACCGTAGAGCCAGAAAAGCGTAAGTGCTCAAGTCATGACGGCCGTGAACCAGAAAGCGTAAGTGTTCAAACGTGACCGGTACCCGAGGGATCACTCACCATTGGGGGAGGATTGTACCTAATTGACTGCGGATGGACCCCCTTGGAGAGGTGTAAAACGGATATTTTTGATTGCTATGCGTGCAGTGACATGCTGTTTGGATGCGTAGTATGCATCATGTCAGACATTTGGAGTTTGACAAGTCATATGTAGAGGTCATAACCTTAGCATAGAGTATTGGTACGAGTAACAGTATTAGATTCACCAACTTGAGGGCAAAGTTCTTTAAGGGGGGTAGATTGAAATACCCCAAACTTAAATATGGTGATTATATTATTCTAATATAGTATTTAAGGGCCTAATAGTGCCTAAGTAATTTTGGTAAAGAAAATAAAATCCAAAAAGAAATGAGAAAAACGCTTAGAAAGCGAAAACGCTAAAATGAGCGTTAAATAAAACCATAGGAGGTACGAGACCTCGGCTATAGTATCGTAAGTATTCCTAAGGCTTATTCATGCCTAATTAGTATATGGGAATGATTCCCGAAGAAAACGGATCCAAGAAATGTATTAAAACGCTAAAAGAGCTTTAGCGCACGTTTTTCGAGGAAACCCGAAAACGTGACTTTAAGTGGTCAAACGGACCCGTAAAATAATAATAAAAATAATAATATTAAGCATTTATGGAAGGTCAATAGCCAATGAAAATAAAGAAACAAGAAAATTCCAGAAAACGGGCCCGGTTAGTGAATAGTATCAAAACCGGGTAAAATAACGAGCGTTTTCTGTAAAAGACGAAAAACGCTCCAGCTAGTATTACAGTGGGGGCCGGTTTTAACAGATAAATAAACCCCCTCTCACACACACACTAGCTAAATAAATAATGAGTCAAAAAGCAAAAGTAGAATAAAAGGGGTAAAAGCAACTTACCTTTTCTCTCTCCCCCTCATTTCTCTCTTCTCTCTCCTTCCCTCCTTCCTTCTCCATCGTTTTCTCCCACCTCTCTCTCTGATTTGGGCGATTTTTGGGAGCTCTCCCATGGCTCCCATGGCAACTCCAACTTCATCCTCATGCTCCATCCACATGTAAGCTCCAAATCAAAAACAAAATACATATTTGAACTCCTCTCTTCAAGCTCTACATTCCTATCTTTTCAAAATCCGAAAATGAGCAACTTCATCTCCATGGGTTTTCCCCATTTGAAGAGAAAAGCACACCATTGTGAAGCTTGGAGCCTCCTCTTTCCAACAAGGTAAAAATCTCCGTGAAAGACCTCATTTTTCTCCATCTCTTGGTATGGCTGATTTTGGTCTCCCTCTCTTACCTTGTTTTTTCCTCTTGTTTTGGAGCTTTGCTTCAACCCTCCAATGGTGGTGAGAACACCTTCTTGAACCAAGGGCTAATAAACCCCTTCTAAAGCACTCCAAAGGTAAACCCTAGAATTTGTATTTTAAACACTCCAATGAATTAGTGTTAATGTGAGGGCTAGTAGATTAATAATGCTTGTCTTTGTGTGCTTGGGTGATGGGAATGGAGTTTGGCAACTCCATTCCCCATAAAACCGATTTGGACAAGAAAGAGAGCAAGAAGAGAAATGGAAAAGAAAGAAGAAAGTATAAGCTCAAGGTAAGAGCTCCTTCCTAATGTTAAATTCTATTGCATTAGAGTAATGGGAATGGGTAAAATATTTAAAGAACCCAAAACCTTGTGCTAGTATTGAGGATTGTGAAATTTGAGTATTTAAGAGCAAGTATTGGAATTGAAGGCTTTGGAGCAAAGTGTAATGAGTATGTGTATTGGTATTGTGATTGATGGGTATTGATGTATTAAGATTGCTTAGTATGTGTGCTGGTAGAATCCTTGTGGTTTGGCTAGAATAGGAATGAATTTGATGGAAAAGTATGTATGTAGAGAAGCTAGAATAGTAGGTGAACTATGACAAAATTTTAGTAGGAATTGTGCATTAGTGGATGACTTGGTGAATGGAAGAACCAAGGTGTGTATTGGGATTAGTAGATAGGTTTAGTAGCTATGGAATGGTAATTGTAGTATGAGAAATAAGAAGTGTAAATCTGTAAAGTGTATAAGAATACATTGGAGAAGTTAGGAGAATTTAATGTGCAGAATTTTGTAAGATGAGTGTTGGAACTTGGGCATAGGTAATGCAATGGCTTGGAAATGAATTGGTATGGTAAGGAGAAGTATTTAGAATGCTAGGAATGGCATTGGTTGAGAAAGTATTGGATGGGAGAATTGAATTGTAAAATCTGTACCCAATCGAAGTAGTAGAAAACGAGTGTCGTTCCACCAGGAAATTGATTATCTATTTCCCTAGTTTCGGTATTCGGTAACGGAATAATAAATGAGTAAAGGGGGTTTAGCCGGCGGCAAGCTTAATGATTTTGTTCAAGAAAAACTGCAACTTAACTATGGAAACTAAAATTGGTTGTTAAGGGTTTTGGATGGAAAGCACCCTAGGATGGTTATTCTCACCTAAATACACCCCAACTTCACTCATAAACCCAATTCACTCAAATTGTCTATTTGGACTATTGTAATGACCTTCCAAATCATGGAAGAGCCAACTTACCTAGATACTCTCAACTCTCAAATCAAGAGGAGTTCAAATCACTAGATAGCATTAATTACAAGTCCACATAAATAGCCCCAAATTTTACCAACTAATCAAGCTAGCACAATTTAGGGTTCCTCTCTCTTCTAGGTCACAACCCCAACTCAAAGTCTTGTGTTGTTGTGAATCACCATAAATGCCATAATTGATCAAGTTAAAGCATTAAATGAACAAGAGAGAGAAAACAATCATAATTAATGAAGCAAGGGTTTACAAGCTAGTTGAGGGATTCAAGTTCAAATCCCCATCCCAAGTGCTAAATAGTTCTACTCAGCCATAAAGATACATAAAAGAGAGAGAGAGAGAAAAAGCCATTGATGAAGGTGGTTGAGCTTGGAGAAGGTGACTCTCTTCTTCTTTCTTCTTTCTTCTTCTTTTCTTCTTCTTCTTCTTCTTCTTCTTCTTCTTCTTCTTCTTCTTCTTCTTTTCTCCCTCAAAATCGCCTCTCTCTCTCCTTGTTTTTGTCTTTTTGTGTGTAGAAGTGTGTGATAGTGAAAAAGCCTCAAAACTGGCATTAGTATAGAAATTTCCGCGTCCGACCGACCCACCGTGGGTCGGTCCCGCGGGTCGGTCGGCCTTCTGGAGACGAGGCACGTGACCATTTTTAAGTTCCGACCGACCCAGTGTGGGTCGGTCCGATGCAGAGACAAACTTCTGCTCCAGGAGCTTCCGACCGACCCAGTGTGGGTCGGTCCATGGGTCGGTCGACTGCAGAAAACATTTTCCTCTAACTTGCGCGGGGCCTAGAATCTTCGTTACGGCTCGGAATTGCTCCCCGTTTGCGGCGTTGGAAAGCTTGAAGGATGGGGAAGCTGTTGCTGCATGCCACTAGCTCTAAAATGGGTCAAAAGTATGCTCAAGGTGAGCTTTTACCTATCAAAAGATCAAACTGTATAAGTTCACTATTAATCACAAAAACACTCTATTAAGTGGTGAAATAGGCTATGCACCAAATGAAATGAAGGTGTATAAAGGCATTGAAACATCATTATTTCACCACTTATCAACTCCCCCACACTTATCTATTTGCTTGTCCTCAAGCAAAAATTTGCTAGGAACCCACAATAAGAAGGAATATTTAAAGCAAGCAAGTGTCTAGATGAACTCTTGAATTCAAGTGAGCAAAATTTGTGAAACATCTCAAGAGGAGTGCAACCGACCTTCTCGTGGTGACATGGGTGTGCTTAGGGTAAATAAAAAATATAGAGTTTTGGGGTATGATTAGAGTGCTTCCAAGTTCTTAGAGATTTTTGGAACTTGGAGAGCTTTTACCATGGCCAACTTCTCTCAAGAATGGGCATTGAGGAAAAACAAAAGGAAAAATAGAGATTTGCATTTGATTCACTTTTGCAACAAGAGATGAGAAGAGATGGTTTGGCATTTTGCCTTTCTTTAATGAACACTCAACTCTCATTTGTTGGTTACCTATGGTGTCTCTCAAGTTCCTATATAAATATTTTTCACAAGGAAGCACCCCTTAGCAATCCCTAGATGAGAAGGTAGAAAGAACCCCTAAGCAATAAAAAATCACCAAGAGAGGGGTTTATGGAAGCACCGCAAACAATTGCTCCTCAAGAGAGATCTTTTTGAAAAACAATCAGTGAAAAATTCTAAAAATTCATGGAGACACTTGCTTACTATAAATGTAATTTCTACATGGGAGCTGTAGATACGTATAGGGAAATTGAGTAGTGCACCAAAAAGAAAAGGTCGTTTCCCCCACACTTGAATGGGACAATGTCCGCATTGTTCGAAGCAAAACTCAAGGGAAAACAAACAGAAGACCTTTTCGAAGCACTTAACATAGAGTACAAAAGTTTAGCGCAGTATGTAAGTGTGTAGGCGTGAGAGAACGAGGACTCCCCTGAGAAGGTGTGAGTGGTGGATCAAATTCCCCCACATTGTGAGTGTCCGGGGCGTTGAAGCGCTAGGAAAAATTTGCAAGAGTTCCTCTTGCATGTGTCCTTACTCACCCTTGAGGAGCGCTTGCGTTCAATGTGTATATCTACAATGCAAGGCAAAAAGGAAACTAGGCGCACTCGTAATTCCGAAGAATTCGCAAAAAGGCCATAATTAGTAAGCAAAATGGGGCTCATACATGAGTCCTGAATCATATAATCCGAAAGTGCATTAAAGAAAATAAGAAAGTGCTACAAAGCGAGAGTGCTGAATGTAAATATCGAAGATGAAACAGCAATCAGAAGGAGTCTAAAAAGTGCAAGAATAATGACAATCCACATTTTGCATAAAGAACTACTGGGGAGGGGGGTGGCCATGTGCCATCTGCTCCTGAAGGGCGCGAATCTGCTCCGCCATCAGACGCTGCTGCTCAGCAACCAGGCGCTGGTGCTCAGCCACCTGACGCTGGTATTCTTGAAAGCGCTCCTCGGATACAACGCCGGTCGGTGGGGGAGGAGGGAGGAGCAGGAGCGGAGCGGCACTAGCAGAGGCACTAGCAGAGGCACCCGAGGAGGACGCCCGAGCCGTCTGAGCGTCTTCCTTGTACCAGCTATCTGCGCGCTGAGTGAACCCAAACCTCCTCATAGTGTGCGCCCCGATCAACTCCATGGGAGGACTGGCCTGAAGCCCAGCAGTCGGCACCCCCAGCCGGGCAATCTGCTGCTGAATGAAGAAGGGGAACCCCAGGTGCTGGGTGTCCTTCTTGGCGATGGTGTGGAGCAGATGCCGGAACATCAATCCGGAGAGGGACATTGGCTCGTCAGTGATGTCTGGAGTCAGCATGTAGTCGACGAGGAAACATTCCGTCGCATTAAGATCTTTGCTGTCACACGGATGGATGTTATGGCGGAGCAGTGCCAGCAAGACTCTCTTGACCGGATCAGTGACCATGTTTAGAGTCATCGTGACTCTAACATCAGTCCCCTCCTGGTTCTTCTTTCGGCGCTGAACGGGGAGAGTGGCCAGGTAGTGCTTCCTATCGTCGTCCTGCTCGTGGGAGGTAATCCAGGAGCGGTAGGTCACATCCTCCCAAGGCACCTCAAGGAAGCGCTGGAAGGTGTCTTTGGTGATTTCGATTGGTTGCCCCCCAACATAGGAAGAGACCGTCCGCTCATGGCGATCCACCGTGGCATTAGCGTAGAATTCGTAAATCTGGCTGGGGAAGTATTCCCCGCCCATGCTCAGCAGACAGCTCCACTGGAGAGGATCGAGGACGGCGCGAAGCTGAAGTGTATCAATGAGGGCAGGGTCCACCGTCCTCTCCCGCACGATTTCCTTTCGACGTGGGGCATTGTACCATGCCCGGGCAGCTTCATTGAGGAATCGGCCATCAAGGAGACCGGCATTGGCGGCTGCCCTTCGAGTGGCACGTCGGTTTCGGTGGGCCATTGTTCTGCAAAAAGGAAAAAAGACAAAAGAGAAACAAAAGAAGAAGAAACAAATAACAAATGGTGCGAAGTTAGAATAAAAAGAGGAGGAATACTAAGCATTTTGGGCAAGGAATAAGCATGAAGCACAAAGAAGAGCAAAAGCAATGGTACGTTGCTAGAAAAATTTCGGCATGGTTTCCCTTGTTTTTCTTCCCTTTCCCCGGTTCTAAGAACCTCCACAAATTAGCCTGAAGGCTGTCATTTAAATAGTGAAACATCCCAATAGCACCAACCCATCACAAAGCATAAAAAAGTACCAAGCAATTCAATAAGTCATCCCATTTCGCATAGTTTGAGAACCCTCACTTCTCACTCATGAAAGTTCATTGCCTGATGTAGTCTATCAATTGAAGAGCAAAAAGAGTTGCTAAGCAACCCGCCACATTAGTATGGTACTAGCATTATGAATTGTAACAACAACATTGCGCAATGGATAAACTTCAAGCGAGAGCATCTAGTATACCAAGTGTGCTAGCACCAACAACCAACTACAAGTTCTAGACCAATTCCACACACCAAGCCCAACATTATCAATTGTAAGCATTGACATCATTGAATCATTCACAATTCATCCAAGTATGCCACAACATGATATATTAGGTGAGATTTAATATAAAGCACTAAGTGTACCCATATCATGTCACCACCATCAAAAAGCCACATTGTCGAGCCCAATTTCACACACAAAGCCTAACACTATCAATTAAAAACATTTGCACCATCAAAGACCCCACAATTCAGAAATTCCACCCAAAGCCTTGTTTGGTTCGACCTAATTTAAGCCCAAATTGTAACTTGCATAAAAAAATTGACATTTGACAATATAGAGTTAGAAACACATACCTAAGTGTTTGGATGTGGAAAATAAGTAGAAATGTGACAGATTTGGGGCTTAAATCGAATGGGAGTTCGATTTGGGGGTTTAGGGTTTCAGATTGGAGAGAAGGGCTGGGCTAGGGCGTGGGTGGCTGGCTCGAGTCGGAGACGGCGGCGTCGGAGTCGGGCGCGGTCGGAGGCAAGGCGGCGGCGAGTGCGGGCAGTGGTAGCGCGGCGTGGCTGGTGGTGCGTGGGTGCTAGGCGAGAGAGGGAGAGTGAACAGAGCGCTCGCAAGGTTGGGGGGGTCTGGGTGTGAGAGCGATGGAGATAGGGGTTGGGCGAGGGAAAGAAGAAGATTGGGAAAACTGAGTTTTTTTTTTCAAACGCAGCGTTTTCGGTTTTTTTTTTCAAAAATTTCGACCCGACCAACCCACCCTTGGGTCGGTCGTAGGGTCGGTCTTTAACAGAGCAGGATTTTCGAAATTTTTTGACCCGACCGACCCAACCTAGGGTCGGTCGGTGGGTCGGTCTTCAACAGAAAGAAATTTTTCAAATTTTTCGACCCGACTGACCCAACATAGGGTCGGTCTGTGGGTCGGTCTGTTACAGAGACCAATTTTTTCAAAGTTTGGAGCCGACCGACCCATCTAGGATCGGTCCTAGGGTCGGTCTTTGACAGAGGCTCCCCAAAAAGAGATGTTTTCTTGCCCAAAATGCTTATTTTCATCCACAACCAACTTAAACATGCAAAAACACGCAGAAACACACCAAAACAAAGCTAAATTAACAAACAAATAAAGCACACGAACGATAGCATGAGAGTTGTCCGGGTTGCCTCCCGGAAAGCTGCCCGTCTTTTTACGGTCTTTGGCTAGACCATTGTGAGGGTTAGATCAAACCTGGGGCTCTTGTAAGTAGAGAGGACGTGTCTCCACCTTCTCGATATCGCCTCCTAGGTAATGCTTCAACCTAGACCCGTTGACCATAAATGTCTCACCCTTCACATTCTTCAGCTCAATCGCACCATATGGGGTTACCTTGGTGACGGTGAATGGTCCGGACCAATGTGACTTGAGCTTACCCGGAAAAAGCTTCAACCTCGAATTGTAGAGCAATACCCGGTCTCCCTCATGGAACTCCCGCCTTAGATCATCTTGTCATGCCACCTCTTGGCCTTCTCCTTGTAATGCGGTTGTTCTCATAGGCTTCCTCCCGGAATTCCTCAGTTCGGTGAGTTGAAATTTCTCTTGTCGGCGGCACTTGAGATCAAAGTTTAAGGCTTTCACAGCCCAATAGGATTTGTGCTCCAGCTCAACGGGTAAGTGGCAAGCCTTGCCGAAGACTAGACGGTATGGAGACATCCCGATGGGAGTCTTGTATGCTGTCCGGTAAGCCCATAGAGCATCGTCTAGTCTTAAGGACCAATCCTTCCTGGAGGAGTTTACCGTCTTCTGTAGTATCCATTTCAGCTCCCTATTTGTCACCTCGGCTTGCCCATTTGTTTGAGGGTGGTAAGGCAAGGATACCTTGTGTCTCACTCCGTATTTTTCCATTAACGCCTCAAACTGTTTGTTACAGAAGTGAGATCCCCCATCGCTGAGAATCGCCCTAGGCACCCCAAACCTTGTGAAGATGTTTTTCTTTAGGAACTTGGTCACCACCTTGGCATCATTGGTGGGAGATGCAATGGCTTCCACCCATTTCGTGACGTAGTCCACCGCCACCAAGATGAAGAGATTTGAGTGGGAGGAGGGGAATGGACCCATGAAATCAATGCCCCATAAATCGAAGGGTTCGACCTCGATCATTACATTAAGTGGCATCTCGTGCTTCCGGGATATGTTTCCTAGCATTTGGCACCGGTCGCAAGCAGCTACAAAGGAGTGGCAGTCCTTGTGAAGCGTTTTCCAAAAGAATCCGGACTGTAGCACCTTAGCTGCTGTCCTGCTGGCCCGTGGTGCCCTCCTGCCTCAAGAGAGTGGCAATGGGTGAGGATGCTCTGAACTTCATCTATGGGTATGCACCTCCTAATCATCCCATCGGCACAGACTTTGAATAGGTAAGGGTCATCCCAAAAATAATGCTTGACGTCGGCGAAGAATTTCTTCCTCTTGGTATGTCATTTCGTATGGCACTACTCCCCTCACCAGGTAGTTTGCGATGTCGGCAAACCAAGGATCACCGGTTTCTCCAATTGTGAACACGGTCTCATCCGGGAAGAGCTCATTGATAGGGGTACCATCATCCGGGGTCTCCATGCGAGACAAGTGGTCAGCAACAACGTTTTGAGTGCCCGGTTTATCCCTAATCTCAATCTCAAATTCCTGCAGCAATAGAATCCATCTCAAGAGCCTCGGTTTAGCGTCTTCCTTGGTGAAGAGATACTTGAGAGCTGAGTGGTCGGTATGAACAATCACCCTGCTTCCCAAGAGATATGAGCGGAACTTATCTAATGCAAAGACCACCGCTAGGAGCTCCTTCTCAGTCGTGGCATAATTTTTCTGAGCATCATTGAGTGTTTTGCTTGCATAGTAGACAGTTCTAAGAATTTTCTCCCTTCTTTGACATAGGGCTGCTCCCACCGCATAGTCGCTTGCATCACACATTACCTCAAAAGGGAGGCCCCAATCCGGTGATACCACTATCGGTGCTGAGACGAGGCACTCCTTGAGAGTGTGGAAGGCTTTTAGACATTCTTCAGAGAATTTAAACTTTGCATCTTTTGCTAAGAGGTCACACAGAGGTTTGGAGATTTTGGAGAAGTCCTTGATGAACCTTCTGTAGAACCCGGCATGGCCAAGAAAGCTTCTAATGTCTTTAACCGAGGTAGGTGGTGGCAGCTTCTCTATGACTTCGACCTTGGCCCGGTCGACTTCAATCCCATTGGAAGAGATCTTGTGCCCGAGGACGATCCCTTCTCTCACCATGAAGTGACATTTCTCCCAATTGAGTACTAGATTGGTTTCCTCACATCGGGAGAGAATGGCGTCCAAGTTCTCTAGACAAGAGTCAAAATTGAGCCCGAAGACCGAGAAATCGTCCATGAAAACTTCCATGCTTTTTTCAATAAAGTCGGAGAAGATGGCCATCATACACCTTTGGAATGTTGCGGGAGCATTGCATAATCCGAAAGGCATTCTTCTATATGCGAATGTCCCGTAAGGGCATGTGAATGTGGTCTTCTCTTGATCTTCCGGGGCTATGGGGATTTGGAAGTACCCCGAGTAGCCATCAAGAAAGCAATAAAAGTCTTGTCCGGCTAACCTCTCTAGCATTTGGTCGATGAAGGGCAGGGGGAAGTGGTCTTTCCTTGTAGCCGTGTTCAACTTCCGGTAGTCGATGCATACTCTCCAACCGGTTGTTGTCCTTTGGGGAACCAGCTCACCCTTTTCATTCGACACCACCGTGATCCCTCCTTTCTTTGGTACCACCTGAGTCGGGCTCACCCATTGACTATCGGATATGGGGTAGATGATCCCGGAGTCGAGTAGCTTTAGGACCTCCTTCTTAACTACCTCCTTCATGTTCGGGTTGAGCCGCCTTTGAGGTTGAACAAGTGGCTTGTAGTCGTCCTCCATGAAAATTCGGTGAGTGCACAAATGTGGAGCAATACCCTTGATGTCTGAGATGGACCACCCAATAGCTCTCTTGTGGTCTCGAAGCACCCTCAACAAACTGTCTTCTTGTGCTCCTGTAAGAGAGGAAGAAATAATAACAGGAAGATCACAAGGTTCAGTTAGATAAGCATATTTTAAATGAGAGGGTAAGGGTTTCAACTCCACGGTGGGAGGCTTCTCAACCGAGGGGGGTAGCCTTTGTGCAGTGCGCTCCAAGGGCTCCGGTGGTGGGTAGTGTGTCCGGTATGGCATTGACCTCTTGTCTAATGCGGCGACCATCTCTTTACCTCCGGTTCATCTTCCCGGTCTCCACAAGTATCAGTCAAAGCGACGGTGAGAGCATCGTAATCAAAACAAGAAGAGTAATTATCTTGCAAAATTGAGTCAAAATATCTATGGCAAAAGCAGCTTCCGCATGTGCGGGTTTTTTCACTACCTTAGACATGTCAAACTCAAGTTTTTCATCATGAAACCTCAAGATAATTTTTCCATTTTCCACATCTATTAAGGTCCTAGCAGTTCGCAAGAAGGGGCGACCTAATATCAGTGGTACTCTAGCCTCCTCCATATCAATAACGATGAAATCAGCCGGGAAAACAAAAGTCCCTACAGTCACTACTAAATCCTCAACTTTCCCTTTCGGGAAGACCAATGACCTATCAGCAAGTTGCAGTTGCATAGCAGTGGGTGCACACTCGCCAATCCCAAGTTTATTAAAAATTGAAAGCGGCATGAGATTTATACTTGCACCTAAATCACATAATCCACTACCACAATTTATATCACCGATAGAGCAGGGGATTATAGGCAAACCGGGGTCTCCGAGTTTTGGAGGGGGGTTCCGCAGTAGGACCGCCGAGATCTCCTCGGTGAGTTGCACCGTCTCCGCACCAAGTGTTGCTCTCTTGTTAGCAAGAATGTCTTTCATAAACTTGGCGTAGATAGGCATTTGTTTCAAAGCATCTGCAAAAGGAACATTAATTGTTAGCTTGTTGAAAATGCTTAAAAATTTCCCAAATTGTTCATCTAGATTTTTCTTTTTGAGTCTATTTGGGAATGGAAGAGGTAGTAAAGGTTTAGCAAGAGTAGAAGGGGAAGATGATTCAGGAGACTCCTTCTCCTTGGAAGTATTTTTCGGTTGAGAAGGAGCTTCCTCAACAATCTCTTGTTCTTCCTCTTGGCGATCTTGAATTTCTTCATTGTGATTCTCTTGGCTCTCATGATCAGCTTGTGGAGATGAAGTTTGAAGGGGGCGACCACTTCTCAATGTTACCGCTTTGGCCTCTTCCCTCGGGTTGGGCTTTGTTTGACTTGGAAAGGTGCCCGGTGGCCTTTGGGAGAGTTGTTGAGATATTTGACCAAGTTGGGTTTCAATGTTTTTGTTGAATGCCGTTTGATTAGCATTGAAAGCCTCTTGTTCCGAGAACTTGGTCTTTGCGGTGACAATGAAATCCGCCATGAGGTTTTCCAACCTTGAAGTCCCACTAGAAGAGGAGGAGGGGGACCCTTGTTGTTGTTGTTGATGTTGGAAGCCCGGAGGAGTTCCTTGTGGCCTATACCCATATTGAAAGTTTGATGGTTGGTTTTGGGCTTGAGGTCTATACCCTTGAGAGTTGTTGAAGCTTTTGTTTGGTTCTCCTTGGTTTGGTCATTTCTCCATGAAAAATTAGGATGGTTCCTCCATGGCGCATTGTTGTGTTGTAAGCTCGGTTGCCTATGAAGTTCACATCCTCTTGTTGGTTCATGTTCAGCTCCCCTTCACAACGTCGAGTGTCGTGGGGACCCGCACATATGGCACATCCTTCCGAGGATTGACCGGAAGATGAAGAAGCTATAGATTTGACAATTTCGGTTTGAGCGGTAGCTAGCTTCTCTACCATCTTCGTGAGAGATGAGATTTGAGCTGAGAGATGATCGGTGGGTTGCACATTGAGGAGGCCAGCTGCTCTTGGTACTCTTCCCTTGGCTCTAGACCATTGCCTTGTGTCATTGGTCATTGTTTCTAGGAGTTCTATTCCTTCCTCGGGAGACTTTGTCATGAAGCTCCCTCCCGCGGAGGAATTAACAAGTAGGCGGTTGGAGTCGTCCAGCCCATTGAAGAATGAGAGACACAAGGATTGGTCATCTAGACCATGATGGGAGCAATTCATGAGCAGCTCCTTGAACCGGTCCCAAGCATCGTACAAGGTCTCACCCGGCTCTTGGTAGAATGTATTTATTTCGCCAATTAATTGCCTTGTCCTACTTGTGGGGTAGTATTTGGCAAGGAATTTGCTAGCCATTTGCTCCCATGTTTCGATAGAATTTGATGGGAGACTACGGTACCATCTCAAAGCTGAGTCGGACAGTGAGTGGGGGAAGAGTTGTAGCCGGATCCTCTCGTTTAGATTTCCTGTTTTACCGAAGGAGTTGCAAAAATCCACGAAGACGCTCAAGTGGTTTGGAGCATCATCCGGATTAGCCCCACTGAATTTTCCTTGGTCCCGGATGGCGGTGATGAAATGGGTTTTGAAAGTCCATTGAGCCGCTTCAGCCTGTGTTAAGGTTGGAAGAACTATTGCTGAGGCTCTCCCTTCGGTGTTTGGTCGGTGGTAGTCTTGAGAGGTCGGTGTTGGCCTTGTGGTTGTTCATCCCCATGACCATTGTTCTCTACATGCGGGTCATTGTCCGCCATGGCAAGTGTTTTCAAGTTTCTTCTAACTCTTCTTAGAGATCGTTCGAGATCGGGCCTCGGACTAGCAAGAGGAGAGTCGCTAGAACGGGTACTTGGCATACACAAGAAGAGCAGAGGGTACCTAAACAAGCTTGCCCACAAACAATACTAAATATTAGAGGTAGGTAAAATAAAAGGAACTAAAGAAAACTAAAATAAATAAAACCGGTATACCGAAACTGGGGAAACTGATAGAGACTATCAATTTCCCCGGCAACGGCGCCAAAAACTTGTCAGAAGAAATATATGTATATGCAGATCAATATCACAAAATATGGGCAAGTGGACCCAATCGAAGTAGTAGATAACGAGTGTCGTTCCACCAGGAAATTGATTATCTATTTCCCTAGTTTCGGTATTCGGTAACGGAATAATAAATGAGTAAAGGGGGGTTTAGCCGGCGGCAAGCTTAATGATTTTGTTCAAGAAAAACTGCAACTTAACTAGGAAACTAAAATTGGTTGTTAAGGGTTTTGGATGGAAAGCACCCTAGGATGGTTATTCTCACCTAAATACACCCCAACTTCACTCATAAACCCAATTCACTCAAATTGTCTATTTGGACTATTGTAATGACCTTCCAAATCATGGAAGAGCCAACTCTTACCTAGATACTCTCAACTCTCAAATCAAGAGGAGTTCAAATCACTAGATAGCATTAATTACAAGTCCACATAAATAGCCCCAAATTTCACCAACTAATCAAGCTAGCACAATCTAGGGTTCTCTCTCTTCTAGGTCACAACCCCCAACTCAAAGTCTTGTGTTGTTGGGAATCACCATAAATGCCATAATTGATCAAGTTAAAGCATTAAATGCAAGAGAGAGAAAACAATCATAATTAATGAAGCAAGGGTTTACAAGCTAGTTGAGGGATTCAAGTTCAAATCCCCATCCCAAGTGCTAAATAGTTCTACTCAGCCATAAGATACATAAAAGAGAGAGAGAGAGAGAAAAAGCCATTGATGAAGGTGGTTGAGCTTGGAGAAGGTGAGCTCTCTTCTTCTTCTTCCTTTCTTCTTCTTCTTCTTTTCTCCCTCAAAATCGCCTCTCTCTCTCCTTGTTTAGGTCTTTTGGTGTGTAGAAGTGTAAGATAGTGAAAAAGCCTCAAAACTGGCATTAGTATAGAAATTTCCGCGTCCGACCGACCCACCGTGGGTTGGTCGGCCTTCTGGAGACGAGGCACGTGACCATTTTTAAGTTCCGACCGACCCAGTGTGGGTCGGTCCAATGGGTCGGTCCGATGCAGAGACAAACTTCTGCTCCAGGAGCTTCCGACCGACCCAGTGTCGGGTCGGTCGACTGCAGAAAACATTTTCTCTAACTTGCGCGGGGCCTAGAATCTTCGTTACGGCTCGGAATTGCTCCCCGTTTGCGGCGTTGGAAAGCTTGAAGGATGGGGAAGCTGTTGCTGCATGACACTAGCTCTAAAATGGGTCAAAAGTATGCTCAAGGTGAGCTTTTACCTATCAAAAGATCAAACTGTATAAGTTCACTATTAATCACAAAAACACTCTATTAAGTGGTGAAATAGGCTATGCACCAAATGAAATGAAGGTGTATAAAGGCATTGAAACATCATTATTTCACCACTTATCACCGACTGATGTAAGTATGTCCCGAACATGAGAGTATTCGATATGTTAGGGAAACCCTTAAATCTGAGGATACTAGTCGGTAGTAATTCCCTAAGCTGGTGGAGGTGATCGAGAGAGATACTTCTAGGCTAATCCATGAGATTGTATTGTGCTCTGAGAGAAGAGTGCTGGGAATTTGAGTAGTCCGGTAAGAACGGACATTGAGTATTTGAGGAGCTAAGCGTATAGCCCTCGTATTGTAGGTCCGGTGGCGAGTCTTGTGTATGACTCCGCCCAGAGACCAAAGTAATGAGTATTGCGTATGTATGAGTAAAGTAATGAGTATCGAGTAAGAATCAAGTATGAGTATGTAATGAGTACCGAGTATTGAGTACGTATGAGTAAGTATAGAGTATTGAGTATGTAAGAGTAAGTATGGAGAATTGAGTAGTGAGTATGCACTAGTACAATAACGAGTACAGAGTAAGGATCGGGTACGAGTAAAGCATTGAACATGGGATGATGAGTATGCAAGAGTAAGGAGTAAGTATGAGTAGAGTAACGAATATCAAACTCAGTACGAAGAGTAACGAATGTATGACTATTGAATTGTCTTCCTCAGTAAGCATTGAACTTGTATATTTATGTAGGTATCTTTGATTGTATTGTTGTAGTATGAGTATGTATGTATGCATGTAAAATGAACTCCATGTATATCCGACCCAAAGTAGTCGGCGTACCGCGGTTAGCACGCGGTATATGCGGATTTCATATGCAGCGTAAGCTGACCCCCTCGGGGGACCGTTTTTAGTGTGCAGGTACCGAAGCTGTTCACCGTTCGAGAGAGTAGGACGGGGACTGCTACATAAGCATGGGTAGTTGAAAAAAAAGGGAATTGTAATTGTAACGTAGTATGAATTTGGAAGTCTAAACTGTATCGGTAATGTAAGGATTGTAGTATGCTCGGTATAGTATTGGGTTGGTATTGTATCAAATTATGGATTGGTATGCAAGGGAAAGTAATGTATTGTGTAGAGCACTCGGTATGTTCATATTCATCAGACCGATAGTACGTAGTATTGTAATCCGCCTTGTTAGTCACGTGGGTGACTAACGGCATTGTACACCCGCCGTTGAGTAAGTAATATCCGCTGCGAAGGTAAGTATTTGTACAGTAATGACGGTATTAGCGGTAGGGGTGTTACAGGAAGCCTTAGCTATCCCATGAACACATTACATCACTACTGTAGTCCCCAAGTAGGCGGCAAGCTGGATGAGCAAGCCGAGACGTCTATATCGAATATCTATAAATAAGTAGATGGGTTCCCCCATCACAGGGGTCGCCACTCTGGCTATTCACCTTTGTACTCAGTTGATTCTACTAAGAACCTTTATCATACCCCCCCCCATCTGTGGACTAGGTCATTTATGACCGAACCATGTAAATCTTGTTGTCATCCTCCTTACGCACCATCATTCTTGATACTCCATTTCGGTCATGATCTCGACTGCATAAGCAAGTAATCTCGACCCCAAATATGCAGGCTACACTCTAACGAGTAGATTATCATCTCTAACAATTGCCTATTTGATAAATAACTTTGACATTTAAGATATTAGAAGTCTGGAAGCCAACACTATGGTATTGCACGAGATAGAGAAATCTCACATAGGTTCACCGTGGGTAATAGGTTTTCTAAGAATAATATGTTTAGGGTGTTGAAATCACCATGCTTGAGCCTTCTTGTAGAGGGTAGGATATGTACCATAGAAAGGGAACCTACCTTAATTGAGACCAGCGACTTGGAGAAAATTCTTTATAATCATATCTAAAACACCTCCAATGTAAATATTTTTCTTGGGTAGATTTAATCGAAGACTATCGTTTGCTGAAAGTAGGAATATTTTCTTAAGAAGAAAGGAAATAGAGGATATATCACCTTTTAAAAATAAGGGCATTATCAACCTAAAGAATTTGTGTAATGTATTGTTTATAAGATGACTGGAAGTGAAATTTGAAGTTATATTGTAGTTTCTCAAGGAGGCGAGTGAGCATGTTTATGGCCAATATAAAGAGATAAGGGGATAGAGGAACACCTCACCCCCATCCCCACCCCAGAATTAGTGTTCATAAAAAATAGGAGTTATAAGTGAGGTATTAGAGTAAATAAAGATGGGAAAGAGGTTATGGAAGGAAAGTAGAATGAAGAAATGACAAATCAACAAAATCAAAATGCCTCCATATCCATTTTCATCTTCACGAAGGTAGTTTAGTTGTTAATCAGTAAATAAGGAAGAATTAACCTCTTAGCTAGAATTTCGCTAACTACTTTTTAAATCGTACTATGGTAAAAAAACATGTCTTACATCCGCAATGAAGAGAGAAAATCATATTTTGGGATAAAAAAGGTGAGGGAAGAATTGATTTCCTTAAGGATTTTGGAATTAACTTTGTGTTATACCCAAAATTTTGACCCTCGGGAAAGGTTCTAACGCACAAAGGCAAGGGAAAAACAGTCAAAAGGTAGAGATGGTGTAGCTATCTCCAACATCTCATCAACACAAATGCAATATGGAGATCCTATCAACAACTAGTCTTCATCAACCTAGGATCTTAAACCGAGATCATCTCTAATATCTCAAAGGGTATACAAACAAGATCCCAAGTGCGAGATTTGTTAGATTTTTCAGCTACTGTTGATAAGTGTCCAAAATGAGCATGATTTATAGGTGAATTTCATATATAATATTAGCACTTTTCTTGCTCATTTCTCCACTTCGGTTAGTTTTCCTCTAGTTTATGTTTTATTGTCTATCTCACAAATTTATTGGTTAAACATGAGGAAAACCAAGCTGGGAGTAAAGTAGACAAAGAGATGAACGCATAGACGCAAACGCAAGCTCAGAAAACGGAGTCCAAACCAAGAATCTAGAGCCGGTCAAAGTTTGAAGGAAATAAGTCACGACCACACATAAGCTACCGCATGGGCAACCGCCCCATACAAGGCGGACGTGATAGAGGACAACCGCCCCACTCTGGGCGGACGGCCGGACGGACGTGAGTGAGTGACCGCACGAGGATAGCATAGGCGTCCGCTTGAGCCTTAGGCGGACGGCTGTGCGGACGACACAAGTGACCGGGCGGACAAGGCAAGGACGTGTGAGACGTCCGCGTGGGATTAAGGCGGACGCAGAGGCGGACACAACTAAAATCGAACGCAAAACTGTTTTTCTTCTTCGCTCGTCGACTTCGCTCGTCGACTTCGCCCGTCGACCTGTCTGCAACTTATCCATCTACTCTTCACGCGTTCTGTCCCCTGAGCAATCAATGAGCAAATCTCTTCACGCGTGATCCAGCTCTATCTTCAATCTTCCTTTCCTCTATATAAACCCACAAGCCTTCTGCTTCCGAAGGGACATCTACCACCCAACACATCCACCACCCAACATACCACATACCACACATCACACGTTCATCCCATTTCTCTTCTCCCGTCTTCTCCATTTTATTTATTTCACATTCCACCATATTCACCTCTAGTCCTACGTATACAAAATAGCAGAACGAATGCAGGAGTGACTACAGATGATTTCTACTACTCTTGTTTCTGTTTATCTATTTAATATGTTAGGCTAGAATATTTATACTCTGGGAATGGTTATTATGTGTTTGTATTAATTATGCAATATTTTTACTGGTTTTATTTAAATACAGTTTGTTACGATTAAAGCTTATCTCTCGCCTTTTTAATAAATGTCATGAGTTTATTAAACTGCTTGCTAAGTCTATTTTGATCAGATCAGTGATAAATAGATAGGTTAATTAAGCCGTAAAACTGGAGGAAACTTGTTATGATTTAATAAGTTAGTATTCAGTTGCAAGAATAAAATTCCTCATACTCCTCTGCCGTCCACCAGTGGGTGCTTGAGTTTTCATCGGACCCTGCATAACTGGAACGAGTTCTTATGAGTTTTCATCGGACCTTAAGATAATAACAGGAATCTTGCCAAATTATTATATTAAACCAGTAGAGATAGCATAATTGAGCAGATTATAATAACCTGACCCAAAGTCCCGTTTAGTTTATTTGTTAACTTAGTTTATTTCCTCTTTCCTTTTTATTTATAATACAAGTCAATTAATCCCCCCTTTTGTGACACGCTTTGGTACTATAATATGCACATTAGTCCCACGGTTCGACATCCGGTCGCTTACATTTCACTATACTACCACGACCGGGATTTGTTTGCAGCCCGACGTTTATTTTGAGTTTTTAATTTCTTTTCTTTTATTTTTACACTAGTTTAACCACTCAGATATACACGTCTGCAACTGTCTCCTTTATTGAGCCCAAGAACGTTAAAGAAGCACTGAAAGATCGCCAACTGAAAGCCATGCAATAAAAGCTACATCAGTTCAAACGATATGAAGTTTGACATCTAGTGCTAAAGTCTACTCATAAAGGAGTTCTTGGCACCAAATGGGTCTTTATAAACAAATTGAATGAAATGGGAGAATTAGTAAGGAATAAAGAAAGGTTAGCAACACAAGGCTACAAAGAGCAGGAGAGAATTGAATTCCAAGAAACCATTGCTTCCGTGGCCAAAATGGAGTCCATCCGTCTCTTGATCGCATTTGTAACAAATAAGGGGATCCGCCTCTTCCAAATGGACATCAAGAGTGCCTTTCTAAATGGCTATGTCAACAAGGAAGAGTATGTAGAACAACATCCAGGGTTTGAGGACAAAGAAGACAATGACATGGTTCTAAAACTTGACAAAGCCCACTACAGGTTGAATCAAGTACCGCGGTCGTGGTATGAACGACTGTCTTCCTACCTATTAGGGAAAGGTTTCACGAGAGTTAGAGTGGACAAAACCTTATTTGTGTATAATCGCAGTAGAGATTTTATAATTGTACAAGTCTACATTGAGGATATTATCTTTAAAGCATCGGCTGAGAAGTATTGCAAAAGGTTTGAGAGGTTGATGTAGAAGGGGTTTGAGATGAGTGATCTAGCAGAGTTGAAGTTCTTTCTTTGACTTCAAATCTAACAAAGTGACGAAGGAATCACCATCTCTCAACAGAAGTATGTGAAGGATTTGCTAAAGAGGTTTGGAATGAAGTCAACAAAGATTTATGACACGCCTATGAAAGTTGGCACAAAGACGGGCATTGAGACCGGTGACCGACAGCTCGACCAGCGGTCATACAAAGAGATGATAGGGTCATTGCTATATTTGACCGCAAATTGACCTGACATTATGTATAGTGTCTGCTTGTGTGCCTGGTTTCAAGCTGATCCTAGAGAGAGCCATCTCATTGCAGTCAAGAGGATCATGAGATACCTCAAGGGATCTTCTGACATTGGACTGTTCTATCCATGTCACACTAGCTGAGACATTGTAGGTTATTCTAGTGTAGACTATGGAGATTCAGTCGCTGATAGAAAAGCACTTCTGGAACTGCTTTCTTCATGGGCTCATGCTTGAATGCATGAGGATCAAAGAAACAATAGATTGTGTCTCGACTGTTGAGTCAGAGTACATAGCCGCGACAAGCTATTGTGCATGAATCTTGTGGCTCAAACAACGCGACTATGGTGTCAAAACAGGTACGCTTCCCATTATATGTGACATCACTAGTGCTAATTCCATTTCCAAAAATCCAGTTCATCACTCACATACTAAGCATATTGATATTGGACATAATTTCTTAAGAGATTGATGTGAGAAAAAATTAAGTCATTTTAGAATATATTTCTATTGACAAGCAATTTCCATACATATTGACTAAGTGAAACTGATTGGTGCTCCTGATGCGTCCTCGATTGATCGTGGACGTATTGTTGTCCTATGTGAACTATTTGATAGTTGAGGAAAAGCACTTGATAAACTCAAACTGGAAACTCCTTTTTGATTGAGAATTTACACACAGAAATTCACTCAATCTCCCTCGCCCTACCTAAGGACTCAGGGACAGTTTAGGTCTTTATCCTTAAGTCCTCTACCCTCTCCTGACAGCAGGCCTACGGTTCCCCAACCGTTCCCCGACTGATCAGTCTACCAAATACACAAAGTATTCAAATGCAGACCTAGTCCTATCCAGCTCTCCAACTTCCTAGTACTTACACACACTCAGTCTGACTCACACTTGCTCTCCTTATCTCTCTTCTTCGTATGCAACCAAGTTAACTTACATAAGACATTATACTCGTATTTATACAAGTAAGTTTAGATGTGTAACTAACAACCTATGATCTCCTAGAATCTAGGAGTCGTTAGCTTCTTCATCCCTAGCAAAATAGCCATGCTCAAATATAGGTTGATCTTCAACTTGATCTGGAGCTGTCCCGACACGCGTCACCTTGTGGCTGGACACTTCGATGGCAAGTACTCAGGTGGTTGGTCACCTAGCAGTTCCCACTTGCCTGATCTTGTCTGGTTCATTAATGCTCCATAAATGCTCCCTTCGGCTTCACAATGGCTATGTAATGAATGCTTCTTAATGGCTCTGACTTATTTCGTGATCTTGCACATTAATAAGCTATGATTGTGTCGTGAGTTGGTTGCTTGTGTGGATGTATAAGTCTGCATGAGTTTGTCAAACAACTTGACGTATTTTGTACTTGTATTCCAACTGATGCATTAGAGATGTAGTGGTGTGATGCTTGACTTCTTGTGTTGTACTAGAAGTTCTATCGAAGCTCTCCTAGACAGGTGCTCGACTGGTTGGGCATGTCATGAAAGGAGTGTGCTTGCAACCTTGCATGCTAAGCCACTTCTTTACCTGTTTATCTAAATTAACGACTCAACAAACATATTAGATAAACAACATAGGTTTGCTATCATCAAAACTAAAGAATTTTGACAAAACAGTTTCCCCCTTTTTGATGATGGAAACTGATACAAAATTGATTTTGAACATATGTACTTGATAGCTATGGAAGTGAGAGATGTCCCCCCTAAGAGGGATTCCCCCTGAGTTTGTTTAGGGTTCGTAAAATAATCAAATGATGAATGATAACATGATAACAAAAACAGCCTTGTACCGGGCCATAGTAGAGAGTTTTTCATTAAGATTCGATTACATAACATAAGGATTGATAGACATAACTTCACAAGTACATATCTTTTTCCCTTTTGCCATACAGAAAAATAGGGAGCAACCACATGACTAACTTTATTGAAAAGGCCATAACATTCCATAGATTATAAACTACAAGTTTGATAGAGACAACTTTTAAGAGGTGTGACGCTTGGATGTGGCGGAATCGGAAGAGTCTAAGCCACGAGGGTCATCAGCAGAGTAACTTTGATATATGGAATCAATAAGCGAGCTGGTTGAGTAATAAGTTACTGGCTGTGTTTGGCTGGCACTTACATTTATGGACCATGCAGATGACACTTCGGGTTGTGGACGCATGTTAGATGGAGGGAGACCTTTCTTTTATTGCATGAATTTCCTAATGGTGGAGAAAACGGTTTTCTCATTTGAGCTAGAGGAACTATAGTTTTTACGATTCATGACTGTTGTGAAGGAGAGTGGACAGATTTGATCGTGAGAGGTTTTGGTGAGCGATGGCTTAGTGATGGATATAAGGATAGGTGAGGGACATGCCACCGTTTGGTCATGAAGGTGTAATAACTTATGTATTAAACGTATTGCAGTCCTAGGGAATCGACGACCTGTCATGTGACGAGCATGCACAGGTTGCATGAAAGGCACTGTCTTTTATCAAGAGGTAGTTATAATCAAGAAAGAGACAACCAATTCAATAAAGTCATTCGTAAACAAGATTTCTATTCAAAATAGTAAATGTAACAGTTGCATTTCAATTGATATCAAAGGTTGACATTTGAAACAGATAGTCAATGGCAGGAAAACAAAAGAAAGATTAAGGAAAAACTAACTTAAAACTACAATTTCTCACAAGCTTCACTCGAGTCTCTAAGAGACATAGAACTCTCAGGCTATAGATATTGATCCAGAAGGTCTATTGCTCCTTCAACCATGTGGTGAACACTAGGTTCTTGGGATTGTCTCCTGCACAATTGTAAGAGTGGCTCTTACACGCTGAAGAATGTCTCGAGCTGAAGTATCCAGACTGGTCCCCGACCTGTCGTGGACTGGTGAGAGACTACGCTTTCTTTTATGGGCGGAGGTCCTGACAAGTGGGTGAGGCTCTGACCATGAGTCCTCACTTTTGGTAGGCTTCTGAGGGACCATAAGCTTCTCCCCTTGGGTCTTGATCCCCATCTAAGATAGCATCTCTGAGTAGATGCAGTCCTGAGCGGTCCGCGAGCACTCGTGGAAGCAGTCCGTGTCCACTTCATTTTGCTCTAGTGCCGCGGTGACCACTCCCCCGTGTACTAACTCTTGGTTGACATATCTACTCTCTTCCAGGGTGAGTAGAATCATGGTTGAGAGGTCTATTTTCTCCTTCGTCCTCAGGGTGTACATGATCCTCACATCTCTGGCATTGACGATGTGAGTTTGTGGATTCCTCAGGGTGATGTTGTGGGTGTGAAGGCTGAAGAGAACTCTGTCGGGGATGGACATTTGCACAACGTGGAAGTTTTTCATTGTTGCCCCCTTGTTAAACAAGTGGACCATCTTTCCTCCTTGATGTCCCAAGTCATTCCAAGTCGTGTCCTTGGGAACGACCAATCCCTCTGGCTCCAGGTTGAAAGTCTTGCAGATTCAAGACTTCGTGATGTTGATGTGGATTCCTTGGACTTTTCAGATGATGTAGTCCTCATTGTCATCACTCTGGATATGGCCTAGGTGCCTCATGTGCTCCTTGCGCAGCTCTGTGTAGCAGACAATAGGCTCCTAGAAGAAGTCGAACCAGCCTTGGAATTCCAGCAACTCCAAGATCTCTCCCAAGACCCATCTTCTCCATCCATTCCATTACCAGCGTCTTTGGTAAGACGGGACAGGACTTATCGTCAACGTTTGCAGCCCTGATGGTGGTTGGCTCTAGTTCCTTAAGTTTCTTCAATTGCTTGAGCGGTTGTTGTGGTTGTGGCTTCGTAACCGCTCTTTTGATTGAAAGAGCTCCTCGAGCTCTTGAGTGTGCGGTGATGGAGCCATGTGTTTTTAGTCCTTGGCTTTCCTCAATTGTTCATGCTCCTCGAGCATCAGAATGATAGGTGACATAGATTCCCGATTGATTTCTTCTTCCCGACTGGATTGGGGAGGTGTCGGAGACCGCTCTGTGTCTGGTAGTGCAGTATGAGCGAGAGGTTCTCCTTATTCCTCCGAGTCCGGTGCGGTCACACCAACTTCTTGAGCTTCTTTTTCTACTGAACGTTCCTTTTGTGACTTCTCGTCACTCTGGACTTCCTCTTCTTCCACTTCGTGAGAGAGAGTTCAACGAGATCTGTGGGAGTTGCTTCATCGTTGTTGGTGAAATGTAGTTTGAGAGTTGCTCTCTCAGGTGTGGACTGGGTTTCCTTGGGTGGTTCTTGTTTGGTTTGGAGTCATTTGGAGGCGCGAGTCGCCTGGCTAGTGGAAGCATGTGTGAGTCTTTTGCTTTGAGAAACTTTTAGTTTCTTAGCTTTGGATTTCTTTGTGGCAATCTTTGATGTTTTGGGAGATCGAGCGGGAGAGGTCATGGTTGTATTTTCTGTGGGGGTTGAAGTAGGCAGAATTTTGGGTTTGAGAGTTCCGGAATGAATGAGATGGTGGAGTTTGGGTAGGTGAGTGGTTATATAGTTTACCTCTTCTGCCTGCAGTTCGCCCACATCCATGACTCAAAGGACAAATTGGTCTTCCTCCTTTCAGAACAGGCGAATGGGCAGTGACGTTCTGATGGGACTTGTTGGCTGTGTGTTGGCACTTTTCTCTGGGCTAACATCCCTTATGATAGCCTTGGTCTTTGAGCGCTTGGTAATCTTGGGTGCCATGATTGATCAAGGATTTGCTAGAGTTTAGGACTTTTCGATCGAGATTTTTGAGCGAGGCTGTGAGGTGAGGATTTTTAGCACAAAGCTCACTAGAGTGTTTTTAAGAGAGAAAAGAAGTCGATTTTATGTTCAGAGATTTAAAGAGAGTGAGGGCAATAGTGTGACGAGAGTGTAACTCTCATCGCCCTTTTATAGTCGGCGACCATTCCTCATCCGCTTGCTGACATATTGTAATGAAACTATTCACAATGGGCATCAGTCGTGACTGTCCATCTTTGATCCGTTGTGAGTTCCCCGTATCTATTCGTTACACTCTTCCTATTCTAGCCTTACTTTTGTGAAATAGTTGACGTATCAGTTTCAAGTAGTCATTTAACAGAACGTGCATGCATTAAACCGTACATATACCATTGAGCGACACACTTGAGATGTTGCTCACATGTCAATGACCGATCATGAGAGTCAGAGATAGCCTAATAGTGATTAATGAATATCATTCCAAGATCATGAATAATCTTGTTGAACCTTTCTCTACTCAGTGCCTTGGTAAAGATGTCTGCTAGTTGGTTTTCAGTTGCAATGTATTTTAAACCAACTAATTCCTTTTCTCAACAATCTCTAAGAAAATGATGTCTAATGTTAATGTGTTTAGTACGAGAATGATGTACTGGATTGTTGGAGATAGATATGGCACTAGTATTATCACACATAATAGGTAGCGTACCTGTTTTGACACCATATTCACCAATTTGTTGTTTGCCCCACAAAAGTTGAGCACAACAGCTTGCCATAGCTATGTATTCTGATTCAGTAGTTGAGCTTGCTACACTTTGTTGTTTCTTTGATCCTCATGCGATCAAACATGATCCACCAAAGAATTTTGTTCCTGACGTGCTCTTTCGATCAGTTATAGATCCCCCATAGTCTGCATCTGAAAATCCTACAATGTTACAGTTAGTGAATTTTGGATAAAAGAGACCAAGATTCATGGATCCTTTGAGATAACCTAGGATTCTTTTCATAGCTGTGAGATGACTCTCTCTTGGATCTGCTTGAAACCTGGCACATAAGCAAACACTATACATAATGCCAGGTCTACAAGCAGTTAGGTATAGTAGAGAACCGATCATCTCTCTGTACGATCGCTGGTCGACCGGTTGGTCACCAGTCGTGATGCCCATCTTTGTGCCAACTGCCATTGGTGTGTCCAAGGCTTTACATGTCTTCGTTCCAAATCTTTTTAGTAAATCCTTTACGTACTTTTGCTGGGATATGCTGGTCCCTTCATTATGCTGCTTGACTTGAAGTCCTAAAAGAACTTCATTGCTCCTAGATCACTCATCTCAAACTCTCTTTTCATCAATGCTTTAAATTTCTTGCAATACTTCTCATCAAAAGCTCCAAAGACCATGTCGTCAACATACACTTGTACTATTAGGAAATCCTTTTTGTTGTTATATACGAACAGGGTTTTGTCAACCTTACCTCTTTTGAAATTGTTTTCCAATAGATAGGATGACAGGCGATCATACCATGATCTTGGAGCTTGTTTGAGCCCATAGAGAGCTTTGTCAAGCTTGAGCACCATGTCTTTTCCTTCTTGTGTCTCAAAACCTGGAAGTTGTTCAACATACACTTCTTCCTTGACATATCCATTGAGAAAGGCACTCTTGATGTCAAGTTGAAAGAGTTTAATTCCTTTATGTGCAGCAAATGCAATCAGTAATCGAATTGACTCCAGCCTTGCTACTGGAGCAAAGGTTTCTTGGAAGTCTATCCCTTCTTGTTGACGATATCCTTGTGCTACCAACCGAGCCTTGTTCCTAATGACTTCTCCCATTTCATTTAGTTTGTTCTTGAAAACCCACTTTGTGCCAAGTACCCCTTGATGTGTGGGACAAGGCACCAAATGCTAGACTTTACATCTTTCAAACTAGTTTAATTCCTCTTGCATCGCTTTAATCCAGTCTGAGTCTTGTAAATCTTCTTTGATGTTTTTGGGTTCGATAGGTGAAACGGTGATGGAAAAAGCTAGAAGATCATGAGTTTGTGCTCTGGTTTGATTCCCTTGGAGATATCCGATATGATGTTCTCCAATGGGTGATCTTTATACAGAACTCGAGATTGATGAATGGTTGATGGCGATAGAGGATCTTCAACATCATTGTTTCCTTCGTCGACATGTTGCTGACCGGTCGGGTAGGTTTTCCTTTGTCGGTGATTCATCTTTGAGATTGTTTGTGTGATCTTGTCTAGCTAGATTGAACCCAAAAGCTTCATCTTCTTCAGGTTCTTTGATCTTATGGATTTCAGCCTCATCAAAGACCACATGTACATTCTCTTTTACTTTCAGAGTCCTCTTGTTGTAGATTTTGTATGCCCTGCTTCTTTCTGAGTATCCAAGGAAGATGGCCACATCACTCCTAGCATCGAACTTTCTTAAGGAATTCTTTTCATTGTTATGGACATAACACTTAAAACCAAAGATTCTGAAGTGGCTTATGCTTGGTTTTCTCCCCATGATCAGTTCATAGGGTGTCTTGTTGAGGATTGGTCGTATGAGCATTCTATAGGTGAAATAACAGACAGTTGCTACAACTTCAACCCAAAAGACTTGAGGAAGATTGCTCCCCAATAGCATGGCTCTAGCTACTTTTTGTAATGTTCTGTTCTTACGCTCAACTACCCCATTGTGCTGAGGTGTTCTAGGTGCTGAATCTGTGTGATTGATTCCATGTTGTTTACACATTTTCATGAATTGTTGATTCTCGAAGTCTGACCCATGATCAGACCGAAGGGACTTGATTTAAGGTTGAGTTGGACTTGGACATTTCCTGTAAATGCTTGAAATTTCTCAAAGACTTCGTCTTTGGAAGTAATAAAGACAGTCCATACAAATCGTGAGTAATCATCAACAATCACAAATACAAACCAATTTCCTCCAAAACTTCTGATTCTCATTAGTCCACATAAGTCCATGTGGAGTAGTTCGAGTGGGTTGGATGTGCTTACCATGTTCTTTGATTTTAAAGAAGTTTTAGTTTGTTTGCTTCTTACACAGGCATCACAAAGATTGGTCTCAGATTTCTTAATCTCAGGGAGACCACTAACCTACTGATTCTTGACTAGTTTTCTTAGGAAGGATATACTGATATGCCCTAGTCTTTTATGTCGAAGTGTGGAGTCATCTATTGATGCTGTCAAGCATGGAAAGTTTAGACTGTCAATATCCTCCAGAATGGTTATGTATACATTTCTCCATATTTTAACCCCTAAACAGCTCTTTTCCATCACTCAGACTTACTATGCTACAATGTGTAGAATAGAAGTGGACTGAGTTCCTTTTGTCACAAATTTGAGATACACTAAGCAAATTGAATTTTAAATCATTAACTAAATTGACATTTTCAATACATAATCTGAAGTAAAACCAACCTTACCTACACCGATGATTTTTCCCTATTTGTTGTCGCCAAAGGAAACGGTTCCTTGGCTTCCTGGTTCGAGTGAGAAGAATTTCCACTTGTCTCCTGTCATATGTTTAGAGCACCCACTATTGATGTACCAGCAGAGGTCCCTTCCCACTCGATTCTGCGCTTAACAAGTTAGTAATATAGGGTTAGGGTCCCCAGAATTTGGACCCATTTCCACCAAATGATATTGTTCTATGATCATCTTTGACTATCCATCTTAGTCCCAATTTTTTGAGCTGTCAATGCCTCATAAATCGTGTCCTATATCAATTGGCTTCGTGATGACCAGGTTGTCTACACAAGTGGCAGACATCTCTATGACGGGTTCCCAAAATGGTACCCGACTGGTCGTTTGTTTGTTCACATGGGTGTCCTAGCATCAATTTGTGGTTTTGCATGTTTTTCTTTGAAGGACGCTAGTTCTTTATCCTTTTGTCAAGTGTAGTAATCAATTCATCAATTTCGGGTTGTTTTCCTAACTTCATTCTTTCATGTATAGCAAGAATTTCACTATAATCGGTTTGTAGCTTTTTGAGTGCATTCGTGAGATTTACTACCTTATCTTTGTCCAAAATTTTCTCTAGTTGTTTATTTTCCTCTAAAAGCTCTTTATTTTCATTTTCCAGTACCTCTAGTTGATTAACCAATATGAGAGAAAACTTTCCGAGTCCTAAAAGTTCAGCCTTTTGAATTTTCTTTCTAAGTCGAGAGTAGTTTACCTTGTTTTGTTTCTCTTCTTCCTGTAATTCTGACATTTCCTTGTCTTAAGCCATCAAGCAAACTTTCTCAAGGCAAAGGTGAACCTTTTCATCCCCTGAGAGATCATTGTCTGAGGTTTGGTTGTTGTCACTTAGTTCGGAATCCCCCCATGCAGCAATGAAGGCTTCTTTCCTTGGCCCTTTCTTAAACGATCTTCGGATAGATTTCCTAATCCTGTCATTGTCCTCAGGGGTCGTTGTGGGCAGTCTTTGATGTGGTGCCCACGTTTTGAACACCTAAAGCACTTGTCATTATTTTTCTTTTGGTGATCGTCAGACTCCTTGGGCTCCTTACCTTTTCTCATGTTGTTTCTAATGAACTTTAGAAAGTACCTCTTAGCATAGAGGACCATCTCATCATTGTCTTCTTCTGATTTAGATTTTTCATTCTCAGCTACCTGAAGGGCTATGCCTTTTCCTTTCTCTCTCTCTCTCTCTCTCTCTCTCTCTCTCTCTCTCTCTTTCTCTCTCTCTCTCTTATTGAGTTCTCTGAGCTTCTTTGTTGTAATTTTAACTCAAACACCATTAATGAACCTAGCATGTCTTCCAGAGACATCTTAGAGAGATCATGGACTTCTTGCATGGCATTGACTTTGCTATCAAAGGATGCGGGAAGTGATCTGAGAAATTTTCGAATTTGAACCTAGTGTGCATCTCAAAGATGCTCTCCTTCTCTTCCTTCTTGAACAACTCCCAGTGAGTGAGCAGCAGTTCAATGCGAGTCCTTTTGATCTCATCATTTTCTTCGTAGGTAACTTCAAAAGTTTCCCATATTTCCTTTGTAGTTTTGGCTGAGGCCACCTTATAGTACTACTCAGGTAGTAGTGCACAATGTAGAATTCTTACTGCTTGATCATTGAATATCAACTTCTTGATTTGATCATCAGTCATGTTGTCGACTGATATGTCTTCTCCTTGAGCATCTTGGAAGATGTATTCACCACGTGATACAACCCACCATATCCTTGGATCACCAGACTTGATATAAAACTCCATCTTATTCTTCTAGTGAGTGTAGTTGTCTCCATTGAAAAGTGGTAGTCGATTTGGTGCAGAACCTTCTTCTGACGTTAGTAGGTTTGAATGAGACATTTTCATCGTCTTCCAAAGCAGTTAGTTTTCTAGAATAGACCGGCTCTGATACCAATTGAAACTGATTGGTGCTCCTGATGCGTCCCTATCGATCGTGGATGTATCGTTGTCCTATGTGAACTATTTGATAGTTGAGGAAAAGCACTTGATAAACTCAAACTGAAAACTCCTTTTTAATTGAGAATTTACACACAGAAATTCACTAAATCTCCCTCGCCCTACCTAAGGACTCCGAGACAGTTTAGGACTTTATCTCTAAGTCCTCTACCCTCTCCTGATAGCAGGCATACGGTTCCCCAACCGTTCCTTGACTGATTAGTCTACCAAATATACAAAATATTAACACTTGGACCCAGTCCTATCTAGCTCACCAACTTCCTAGTACTTACACACACTCAGTCTGACTCACACTTGCTCTCCTTATCTCTTTTCTTCGTATGTGACCAAGTTAACTTACATAAGACATTGTACTCGTATATATACAAGTAAGTTAAGATGTGTAACTAACAACCTATGATCTCCTAGACTCTAGGAGTCGTTAGCTTCTTCATCCCTAGCAAAATAGCCATGCTCGAATATAGGTTGATCTTCAACTTGATCTGAAGCTTTCCCGACACTTGTCGCCTCGTGGCTGGACACTTCGACGGCAAGTACTCAGGTGGTCGGTCACCACTAGCAGTTCCCACTTGTCTAATCTTGTCTGATTCATTAATGCTCCATAAATGCTCCCTTCGGCTTCATAATGGCTATGTAATGAATGCTTCTTAATGGCTCTGACTTATCTCGTTATCTTGTACATTAATAAGCTATGCTTGTGTCGTGAGTTGGTTGCTTGTGTGGATGTATAAGTCTGTATGAGTTTGTCGAACAACTTGACAAATTTTGTCCTTGTATTCCAACTGATGCATTAGAGATGTGGTGGTGTGATGCGTAACTTCTTGTGTTGTACTAGAAGTTCTATCGAAGCTCTCCCAGACAGGTACCCGACTGGTAGGGCACATGTCCTGAACGGAGTGCGCTTGCAACCTTGCATGCTAAGTCACTCCTTTACCTGGTTATCTAAATTAAAGACTCAACAAACATATTAGATAAACAACATAGGTTTGCCATCATCAAAACTAAAGGATCTTGACTTAACACAAAGCCACTTAGTAGGCAAAAATTCACCAAGATCATTCATGATCTGGGCATGATATTCACAGATTAAGTTTATGGTTCACTATCTCAGTGGTATCCAATATACAGGTGTGTGACTATTCAGAAACAAATTGTTCAGTAGTATTTGACTGTTTTATGCTTGTCCGATTATTGACCGACTATCAGGGAAAGAGAAATTGTGTTGTTAGTTGAGAGCAAGGGTAAAATAGGGCTTTTTAGTTAAGTTCAACGGTAAAATTCCCATTTACCATCCGCTAGTTACTGGCTTCGATCGTTAAAGGCTACCGGTCCAAGACTAGCCGTTGGCATTCTGTTAGTGTGTGCGGAGCGATCAGAGACTGTTACATGATAGTTATAAATAGGGTAAGGGTGTTTCGACACACTCACCATACTCATTAGCTCTCAAATCCTCTTGCACACTAATCTTTCGTGCTATCTCTCTCTCTCTCTCTCAAACAATCTCTCCGAGTTAGTGTTAAAATCCATAAATAGTCCCAAAAACCTGATTACGGTACTCCTTGCACTCAATTTTAAACTTCTCAAAATCAAAGATCACCATGGCACCAAAGCAAGCTAAGTCAAGAAAGTCCTCAAAGGGCTCGAAGAAATCAGTAAGGGTCATCGACCTTAAACAATCAGTCTCTGCTATTGTAATGGTATGAAATATACCATGCAGAAGGCCAAAGTGTCTACCGAAGACCTGCTAGCGGAAGGACTACTACCGGAGACCAATTGTCGGAAGGCCTATTATCGGAAGGCCTGCTCCCGAAAGGCCCCGATGCGGAAGGATCTACCAAGAGAGTCTACCGGAAGACCAATTATCGGAAGGCCTATCGTGGAAAGCCCTACCAGCGGAAGAACCGCTACCGGAAGGATCTGCCAAGAGAGTCTACCGGAGGACCCGCTATCGGAAGGGCTGCTACCTAAAGGATCGCTACCGGTAGAATTACTACCGGTAGGATTATTACTGAAAAGATGGTCCGGAAGAGTTAGTCTGATGCGGAAGCGGTATCCCAGTCCGGAAAGATTATCCAAATAGAGGCTAGCAGTTATATAAATATGATAGTACCACATGTATAGGGGCAAAAAGGTAAACCTAGCCATAGAAAGTCTATAAATAGAAGTAGAGGGGCTCATTTGTAAGGGACAAGTTAGAAAAGAGAGAGCTCACCCCAAAAGGCTCTCTAGTGTTGTAAACTGAAGGATGAATAACAGCTCTGTCTAGAAGTGGACGTAGGCCGCGTTATTGGCCGAACCACTATACTTCTCCGTGTTCCATAGATAGAGCGAGTTCGTACCGTTTCATTTAGCGCCGTCTGTGGGAAACGAACTACTAAATTTAGCAACCACGATTCAGCCACGCTTCAGTTCGTCATCACGTCATTAGTCTGATTCACAATCTAGTCAAGATTCACTAAGGTAGTCGATCGTAACCTTCGGATCGAGTGCATTGTTGAGGATACCCGATGAAGCGGGATCACCGGGAGCGGAAATCATACAAAAAAGATCGAAGAAACTCAACAAGATTCGTCACACGACACCTTCGAAATAAGAATTCTCTACGGATTCTCGGTTCACGGTTCACAAATCGTGATCCATCAGAGATATGATTATCCGGCCGATCAGGAGCCGAATCGTTCGATCGTTTGAAGTCATCAACCAAGGGGATCGAAGACTCACACGAAAGTCAGTCAAAAGGAAAGATCAAAGCCAGTCGAAGATCGAAAGAGAAGACGTCTCCAAAATCAAGGAACGGTAGATCTCAGATCGCAAACTTGTTCTCAAACTTCAGAAGAAATTACACTTCGAATAAGAATATTAGTATACAAAAGAATTCAACCACTCGAAACCCAGAAGGAGCGGAAATGTGGCCGCGAGATCTGTACGCCTTTCGCTGAAGGCCAAAGGACAACAAGAGGATTGGAAAATCAGAAATAAAGAAGTTATCCTCGGAGAGTGATCACAGCGGCAAGACGGAGACGAGGTGGACGCCAATTGTTGCATTCAGAAAATACTCCGAAGACGGTTACCAAGGCCTCGAAAGAAGTTCAGTTTCTTAAGGTCGCCAATCAGAAGGATATTACCGGAGATTACGGCTTAAAGAAGCACGCAGGAACACCAGTAGCTATTCATCACTTAGCAACCGGTAGAATTCTAGTGTAACTCGACCCCGACTGCAAGTCAGATATGTCTGGGCGAAACTTGTCATTCTCACCGGTACCGTTTTCACCGGTAGCAATGTTCTCGGAAGTACTCCGGAGAACAAATAAAAGCACGAAGAGGGGACAATTAGCTCTACAGGCAACCGGAGTTAATAGGAGAGTTATCCAAGACTAATCACCAAGATAAGTCAAAATTCCTCTTCCGAACCTTCTAAGTGTTGTATAAATTATTTGTCTCTGCTTTTGAACAGCCAGAATTCTTGAATGGATCTACAAAAACAATGATCGACTGTATTGGTGACTTTAAAAGGCTCTGATAGAAATCGATATCATCACACATCATATCTGCGATGACTCATCTTGGATACTTTCTTTGATTCGAAGCACTAGCGTTGTTGATAGAAAATAAAGTTACCACTGTCATATATTATTATTACATTTCTAGATTCCTATCTTTGAAATCTTAAATCTGCTTTGAACTCGGGTGTTACTTTTTGCTTCCCAAAGTGGTGAACGTTACTTATTCTTTTCGTTTCTGGATTTCTATCTTCAACAAGCCCCTTAGTATATACCTGTACAGATAGTGACGCTATTACAAGGTTTAAGGAAAAGACGGAGATGTCAAAATTTTGATATTGGCTACTTTTGGTCTTAGAATGATAATGAAGGAAAGTCCTTCTAGTATATCTGCTATTTAGTTGGAAGTTGATTATTGCGCTTGGATAAATTTGCATTGCTTTAATATTTTTATTAGTTGTTACTGCAGCTTAATCATGCTACTATCTATTACTGGAGTTTATTAGTTGAACAGCTTGTGATTTTAGGATGATTTAGCTTGTGAGAATCTAGTTTGTATTTCTGTGGTAAGGTAAGAAGGTAGGTTACGTTTTGGTTACTACATATTTACATTTCCACGTTTTGCATCACTCTACTTACCTTTTTTGTTCCACTTTACTCTGTGTTCTAATTACAAAAATTTTGTCATCTAAATGATCTGTTATCTTTTATGGTGTGGTGCTCTGCGCTCTGTCCGCACCGAAGGAACTTTTTGTTTTATTTCGACAGACGATAAGAGTTTCTACTCCAAGAGGTACCATCCGACAGACCTGCTGAAGTTTAAGTTCCTGCCATACCAGCTCCAACCGTATACATAAACTCTTTTCCTGAGGGATTCGGTTTCCCGGTAGAAACAATTAACTGTTATTATCTCCGGTAGAGACGTCGGCCTAGCGAAAGTATTAGACGGGGAAAAGCAGCCACCTCGGTAGTTGATATCACCCAAGATGAAGCCCAGCCGACAATGAAAGATTAACTGCAAAAGACAGCTTCTCTACTTTCGAAAGCGTGGCCAAGTTCAATATCGGCCGTTCTGCCTCAAAAAATTACCGGGTATCATTAAAAATGAAGTTGGATAGAGTCATCGACCGGTGTGAGGCACCACAATCAACAATAATCCTTCCGGTAGGAAAGCGCATGTGCACCGATCCCGTCCCAGGCAACACTCTTGGAGCTCGAAGGCTTGGGGTCGATGAGGGGTTGAGAAAAACGATTTTTGTTTTCTCGGAGGCTGAAGCGAGAGTGATTTGTTGAATTCTCAGATAAAGCTGATAAATCTCTTCCAATGGCAGATTTCCGGTCGGGCACGATAGGGTAAAATGAAACCGGAATTAATGGCTTTCCGCAAGAGGTCATTCGGTGGAGCATCCTCAGCACTATTTCACTCCGGTAGAAGACTGCCCACTGGTCCTGTACCATGGCAGGGTACTACTCCACCGCTAACTGTCCGCTTCTCCACGGTCCTACTGAGAAACCAGATCATCCAGATGTCTGGATTCTTTAGAAATTGGTTGGTGATAGAGCATGAGGTACGACAGTCGCGTCTGGGTTCCAGACCTTCGGAATAGCATGACCAACAAAGTGCCATCCAGAGAATAGGTGTCAGTAGAGAAATCAAATTCAGAACGGAATCGCCTGAAGCTTGATAAGGAAGAGTAAAGCTAGGGAAGACAGCTTACGAAATTTGTTCTACCGATACTATGGGACCTGACTCCGCAGGAAGATTTCTCCAACATGAAGTCTTCACCGGTAGCAAATTTGGATCTTCACCGGTAGAAAGTTGAAATCTCCAACAACTTGAAATCCCCCGCCGGAAGCAACTTATCATTTTAGTCGGGGAAGCAGTCCAGATAAACGGACATCCGTAAGCCAATTGTAGTTTCTACCGATAGCAACTTATCATCTTCACCGGTAGCAATCTGACGTCTTACCGGTAATATCATCCAACCGGTGAAAAAGAGGTACCGAACCTTTGATATTTCATTGGCAATACTCTTTTATCGCTGGGAATTTGCGAAAACTTGTTTCCAGAGGATTGATCACCCTCTGGTTTTCAAAAAGGTATATTGTAAAACCATTTTTTGATCTACTTAAAACCAAGACCAGCGAGTCTTGAGAAAAGAAAAAAGACAAAGAATGTAACCGACGATCTCACCATCAGCGATGGTAGAGTGTTTTGTATCCGATGATCTACCATCAACGATGGTAGTGTATTTCATCCGACGATCTCGCTGTCTTACTGCCAGTAGAGTGTTAAACCGACGATCTCACCGTCTCGAAGTCGATAGAGTGTTAAATCGACGATATCACCATGTGTACAGTGGTAGAGTGTGAAAGTGTAACTAAATGGTTACCAAAAGAAATCTTGGCAAAAACAAAAAGAGCAGTCTAAAATTCTTCATTATAAGAATCTCCAACTTTTGGGAAGCAATAGAATTTTTAGGAATTCCTTTTGTTCAGCTCAGACTTGTGCTATCCATGTACTTAGAAAGGCTGCTCTAAGCAACCTATAGGCTGTATATTTGGGTTTTTTATCCCCGTGATTAGTATACTCTAACTAACAAAAAAACTTTTGGCAAGTTCGGTCGCTCCGGGCCACCCAAAAGACAAATATCTTTTAATCTGTTAAATTTAGGTATGCAGGTCCAAGGAATAAAGTGATTCAAGCAGGAATCTGATTATAAGAGTAATATCCCATTATTATTATCTCGGACTTCTTGAGATTATTATGGACTTCTTGAGATTATTATGGACTTCTTGAGATTATTATGGTCTTCTGGAATTATTATGGTCTTCTAGAATTATTATGGTCTTCTGGGATTATTATGGCCCTTCGGAATTCCAGATCTTAGGATTTCTTATACATGGCACGTTCAAGGAGCGGAGACCTTTTCTCTGGAGTACAAGTGGGACTTTAGTACTACCGGAACCTGTGGGACTTTTTCTATGCCCTGAGGACATGGCACTTCGCTTGCCGAAAAAGCTTTTGTGTAGGACAAAGTTTTTAAGTTCATTTCCTTTTTAGGCTAAAGAAAAAGAACTTGTGGGACTAGGAGATATATAGTAGAAAAGAAAAGAGTAGAAAGTGTAAATTTTATCTTCCTTTTATAAGTTCCACTTTTTAGTACTAAAAAGTAGAACTTGTGGGACTGATGTAACGGTATGAAATATACCATGCGGAAGGCCAAAGTGTCTACCGAAGACCTGCTAGCGGAAGGACTACTACCGGAGACCAATTGTCGGAAGGCCTATTGTCGGAAGGCCTGCTTCCGAAAGGCCCCGATGCGGAAGGATCTACCAAGAGAGTCTACCGGAAGACCAATTGTCGGAAGGCCTATCGTGGAAAGCCCTACCAACGAAAGAACCGCTACCGAAAGGATCTGCCAAGAGAGTCTACCGGAGGACCCGCTATCGGAAGGGCTGCTACCTAAAGGATCGCTACGGTAGAATTACTACGGTAGGATTATTACTGAAAAGATGGTCCGGAAGAGTTAGTCTGATGCGGAAGCGGTATCCCAGTCCGGAAAGATTATCCAAATAGAGGCTAGCAGTTATATAAATATGATAGTACCACATGTATAGGGGCAAAAAGGTAACCTAGCCATAGAAAGTCTATAAATAGAAGTAGAGGGGCTCATTTGTAAGGGACAAGTTAGAAAAGAGAGAGCTCACCCCAAAAGGCTCTCTAGTGTTGTAAACCGAAGGATGAATAACAGCTCTGTCTAGAAGTGGACGTAGGCCGCGTTATTGGCCGAACCACTATACTTCTCCGTGTTCCATAGATAGAGCAAGTTCATACCGTTTCAGCTATCACTCAGACTGTGACATTGGCAGTCGAAGTCCCAATTCCAGCTCCTCATATAGTCAAGCTGTTCGACGATTACCAAAAGATGCTCAAGCTCAAAGTAATAGACAAAGAGCCCCTTTCAGATCACAAGTTAGCCTACATCCAAACTCATATGCTAAAGGTACACAACTGTATCCAAGGTTCATATTTTTCTCTTAACTCATCCATCTATGCTCCACTATCCCCCCAAACCTATATCTAAGAAAAATGACAACCCCTAAGCTCCACACCAGCCGCTCGTCGACATGTCAGATCCTTCTCCTAAGGCTTTTGTGTAGTCGAGCAAGAAATCCTGCATGTCCTTCACCAAAACCCCAGCTCCACAGTCTAAAGTAGCCACAACCTCCAAGATCACCACACAAGCATCCTCCACAAAACCCTCATCACTTCAGCCTTGGGTGTCTCCACGGCCCCTAGAGAAACAACTACAACAAACAGCCCATACACATCCACTCAAGAGATGCTAAAAAAAACTGGGCTAACAAGCGATGGCGATATGTCGCCAACTCCAGCTCCTTCAAAGGAAGAGTTGTTAGAGGAATCCTCCGACTCTAAGAGTCCAATCATTGGCGCTGTGGAGAAGCTATAACCAACCACTAAGCCAGGAAAAAAGACACCCATCGTCGAGTCCAACGACGAGAAAAAAGTAGATGATGGTGAGGAAATGCAAGAAGTGATGGAGATAAACAGAGTTGTAACACCCCTACTCTAATCGGCTCCTAATCGTCTTACTTAACATTGTAATCGTAGCGGTAATCTAAACAATTGAACTACTGGTGTCACCGTTCTCACTCGCCCATACGAGTAAGAACGTGCTTACTGATATATTCATAATACGAAACAATTTCCCACAGTGACAACAAGAGGTAGATTTAACCTTATGTTCCAACATAAATACAACCCTAGTGAGCATTCTAAGTATCCCAGTCCTATACATGTTTCTATGTTCGTATAAAAATACGACAGTACAAACCTGACAACGGTTACTACATTACCCAGCGCGTCCCGCTCTCTGTCGACACCGGAAGCTACATATCTGCGAAATATATGTTTGTGGTATGGAATCAGCCCCTACTGAGTATGTTACAACATGACTGTCATGCCCCCTCAGACCCTCAGTTAATTGGTAGAGAGCATGCAAGTCATTTTCATGCATGTAGTTTAATATAAAAACTGTAAATCAATTAATATATTACAGTAAACTCAAATAGCAAACAAGCCCCCGACTTCACATGTCACACCACAATAGACCAACTGAAAGCGTTACAACGCATATATGAGAACGAAGACTCCACTCAACCAAACACTTAATAATTCATATCCGAGTACAGTGACTCTGCTCAACCAATCAATCCACAATAATCCATACACATGAGTACAGCGACTCGACTCAACCAATTCACAACATAGATATGAGTACGGCGACTCAATTAAACCAATTCACAACACACATATGAGTATAGCGACTCATTCAACAAATCCACAAACATACATCACATAACCACATATCATAACCAATGAACAACAAGGTGAAACAACGAGGATTATAAACAAGTATAGATTCCCGTCTTGGCATACACGCTCAACTAATGTTCGCCTACTGTACAAGCTAATATAGATGTTCGTAATTGTTCAGTCATACCTAATGACGATGTCTCATTTAAACGACGCGTCTCTAAGTTACCCATCTCATATGGAGGGTCACCCACAACAGTAGCCACTCCAGCGGTAGAGTCTCTGACCGACGAACCATCTGTAGTCCGTTGGAAATTTATCTTGATACTTACAGATGCCCACACGGCATCCTAGTATCATTAATTGATCACAATTCACACCAAGAGCCACATCCTCTTGACTAACTCATCTATACCATCGCATCACATTACCGTTTTCCTAACACAGCAGACTAAGGTTGTTAGTCCAATCCTGAGTATGTTGACTCGGGATCCAGTGTTAGATACGAGAGCGGCGTTAAAAAGGCCAATGCTCTGTATATAAGTCTTGGATAATATTTATATCTTATTATCCTAATGCTACAACGTTTTACTTACGTTCCTTATATTACACATATAAGATAGCATCATTGCCGCTAGTTCATTTTATAATATGTTCTTATATACGAACAATACTGTTATCATACAACAGTAATAATAATAAAGCAGCATTAATACACAACTCAAGCATATTAATTCACACAAGCATACATTCAATCTTAACACAGATTTTCACACAATGTCTGAACTGAGGAAATCCTCAGAGACAATCAAGCCACATAATAACATACCGTGCACCGGGATTATAAAACCGTGGAGTACGAATCAGCTAGATCTGATGCTCCCCCGTGATGTCTCTAACAGTCTAATAATACATAACGCTACAGATTAGCATCCCGTATAACAACATTACTCTACGGTACCCCGCACCGTCACTAATCCCTCCCGGTTCATTCCCCGTTATTTACTAACAACGTTTGTCAGGTTTTCGGTTTAACTCGGGATTAGGAAAAACGCTATATTAGATGCATGGTTACTCGTGTATATTAATATACTTAACTTTAAACGTTGGTTATCGCATGTAATTTAATACACATTTGTGTATTATATAGTTTATCACTATATTGCATGTATAATCTTAATCATATATTATACATCTCACCTTAGTATTTATTTTCCTAAGGTTAGTTTTTCCAAGTGTAATGTTGTATAACTAATATTTAAAAATACTTTGAATTATATAACTCCTTATTATTCCATGTACAACATGACATTAGAATTTGCTTATCTAATGTTTATAATTATTTTCTTCTTATCTTATATCACTTTAGTTATGATATTATATGGTTATTGAACCATATTATATTTCTCACTCCATGACATATATTTATTTATATATATGTATCATGGGATCATTTATTATATGGTAATTATTTATAATATATTCATTCTCTTTTAATGAATATTTCTTATATTATAAATGTTACAATCTTTATAACATTAAAAACCATATTATAAATTCTTATTCTAAAATACCCATTATTTCCGAACAGAACTTATGTTCTTTAATTATTTACAAAATCCACCACATTATTTATATAATGTTACATTATAGTTATATAACATATATTATGACATTCATGTCATCAAAACATTTATAACCTATAGTTATAAAATGTTACAAAATACCAAACAAACCATATGGTTGTCGGGGTTTTTTTTAATTTAATTTCATTATACTTCCAGAAATTACACATTAACCCCAAATGACATATAATTGTTACACTTATAACATATACCTTATATTATAACATTTAAACCTTAATATAATTATAACCTATGGTTATAATTTCCCAAAATAACCAAACAGACCCTAGGTCTGTTCTAAATTAATTTCCAACCCATTAACTTTCTATTATTGCCAAATGACCCCATTTTATAGTATATAGTTTCCAATGTCATTAAAACTATATTATACACATATCTTATTAAAACCTCTTATATTATTCTAAAAATCACCAAACTATACCAAAAGGTTATACATATCATTCCTAACCTTATATTTTTGGTTATTCACATTTCCACCCTAAATATTTATCCAAAAGGTGATAATGATATAAATACTATATATTATACATATATAGTTCATTATAACTCCAAATTTAACCAAATAAATTCCTAATAACCCATAGGTGTATAAAATACCATTTTATACCCTAAAACTTTTGGTAATCTCATATATACCCATATGTTATGTAATTTTTACAATTTAATACATAACTTAGTATAAATTGATAATTAACTTAATAAATCATCAAATCTGGTCAAAGTCTTTTGCTTGGTCAAAGTTTGACTTCCAAACATCATTTTGACCCCACTTTCTCGGTAATTACAGAAATTACCCCAAACTTTCCAATATTTACAATTTCACCCCAAAACTTTATAAAATCTTATAATTTTTATTTAAATACATTTTAAATCTCTATTTTTGGCTATATTCACCTACAACCCTCTAATTTTTGTTTATTTACGGCTTTGACCCCATACTTAATAGTAAGTACATAAATTAAATTAAATAAGCTTTTATACTTAAATAAAATGGCCTAATGACATGGCCTTATTACAACCTTGCTTTATAACATAAAAAATTACATTTAAATGTTACCAAAAGCATTGTAAACTCTCGGCCTTACCCTTAGTTTCTTAATATTTACCAATTTTCCACATAATGTCTTAAATTTGACAATTATGTTAATTATATCACTTAGATAATTATCTTAAGTTACCCATGACATTTTCTTGTCATCTATAAGTCAAATGTGACCTAAATAATTAGTCCACTCACGGTACACATATAATATAAGCTCCAAAGCATATAATATATGATATTAAGATATTATACCTTAGTTTAAGTAGCTTAAAGCCCTTATATGCCCACGGCAGCTTGGGGGAAAATTCTCCACAGCTTGGTTAACATGTTTTAACAGCAAAACAAGGATATGATCACGCTCCAAGCATGAGTTAATCATAGGAATCATTATAAGGCATAAAAACTAGATTTTTACCTTTGATTCTTAAGGCTTTACAAGGGGTATTATCGGCCCTATTTTTGCAACAAAAGAGAGTATCAAAATCAACACAAAACCATGGTAATTATTCAGATTACTACAAGGCATAAGCTGGTAGAAGTTACCTAGACAAAAATGTCTTAAAGAGTGAAAATAGCTCTTGAATTCGGCCATCACTTGGAACAAGGCCTAGCTACTGCTTCTGCATGAAATTGAAGACAAAATGAGCATAAAAATTCAAGGGAAACAGCTAGTAATTTTTGGAAATCAAGGCAAGAGGCTTAAGGTAGATTTTTACCTTAAAATGGTATTTTGACCATCTTTCCCCTTTGTTCTTGTTCTAGCTGAGTTTATCTCCCCCTTTAAACACCAACTCACTGAGTATAAGCCATGGAAACAGCAAGGGGGTTAGCTCATTGTGTATCCCTTGAAGAGAGGAAGAAAAAGAGCTAATTTATGACTTAAAACATTACCTTATGAGGTAGGAGTTGGATTCCTACTATGGCAGCTCAAGAACACTTCAATGGAGAGCCAAAGGAGAGAGGAGGACGGCTGGAACCAAAGGGAAGAAAAGAGAGTGGTATGATTTTTGGTTTAAGTAATGGTAAAGTGTTAAGGTAAGTAATAAATGGTGATTCACCAAATTGGCAAGATATTTTGGCTAAGGTGCAAGGTGGCACTCCTGTCCCTTAATTCTTCCGCCTCGTTATAGTCAAGGAAGGGTCAAGTCTTGACCATTGACTTGGCTTGGTCAACATTAGTTAAAAATGTACTATTTCGGTTACTATTCACAAATGAATGCCATATTTGTGATTTTTTTGAAAATCTTGGAATTAGACCTTATAATGTGGTACATTATAGTACATTAGTATAGCAAGGTATAATCCAGCCCCTAACACCACTCAAAACCCACTCAGAAAGTCGCTTTTCTCAAAAACGTGCTTTAAGGAGTTTTAAAGCATAATTTGTGTTAGAACATGTTTTTGAGCTTGGTTTCCTTTGAGAATAGTTTTATAGTGTTCATTACTTAATTATAATACTTAGGAATCCATTTTGGATCCTAATTGAGGTCATACAATCTCTATGGTTTCATAAAGCACATTTTTGGCTTTACCGATCTTAAGGCATGTTTTTGCCTTGTTAAGTTCTTAGATTGTTCCCCAATGGTATTAAGATGATTACTAATATTCTTAGATCATTAATAGGTCATTTAATTAAGTTTTTAAGGTTAGGGGTATTTCAAGAGTGGTGGAAAAAGTAAAGGAGAAAGAGGGTGTAGAAAAAGGTAAGGAACACCTAAACGAGCACGAGGGTGAAGAAGGAGCTGAAGGAGATGAAGGAGAGGCTTCAAGAGAGATATTAGAGGTTGCAGACACCGACGACCGCTCCATAACTAGTTCCTCAGCTATTAAGGACCAGCCATGAAGGATAGAGATCATTCATCAAGATGAATTTCTGATCGTACGCCTAGAACACGAGTAGGAAAGGATGAAAAAGACCAAGGGAAAGAGCCTTGTGGTAAAAAAATATGAGGAAGAACTGCAAGAGCTCCTCCTGAAGAAGAAATAAGAGGCGATGAGACTAACAAAGGAAGACTAAGAAAGGGTAAAAAAGTTAAAGGACATGGAGCCAGATCTGATCAAGGCTGAAAATGTCAACAACAAGTCGCTCTTAGTCTTACCCAAGACTGTGGATGCTACTTGGTTAATCAAGCATGGTCTTGAACAGATCGTGGAAATGTTGGAGTTCCATGGGTGGATGGAGCTGTTCCAGCGGGGTGATCCACTCTACCCAGACTTGTTGAAGGAGCACATCTGTAACATGGGACCACTTCAAGACCAAGACTCAGATGCTTATCTGGTGTCCAAGGTATAAAATAAGTGGATAGCCATCCACAAAAGTAAGGTGGCTCAGACATTCCAGCTAGAGATAGGCGGTCTGGTGGTTCCTAAGGAGACGACCTGGTCATCACTTGGCAGCAAGGCGAGGTAGATGGTGGATCTATTTTTTGAGGTGGAGCAGTTCAGGACTTTCCATCTAACACTATAACTGAGAGTGACAGGGTGCTTTACAACATACTTGTCCATCACCCCGAGGACTCAGGGAAAACACATAGTAAGTGCTCAAGATATCAAGCTGATGTATGCTCTCAAGACCTTCCATGGATGATCCTGTTGGCTATCCATGAGAGCCGACATGTGAATCAAGGTCTAGTCCACAGAGTAGTCACTCAAGCCATGTTGGAGAATGAAGTCGAATTGAGCGTTCTTCAACCATATCTGAGAACGGTCTAAGACAGGGTTGGGCCAGATATGCTGAATAAAATGGGGATCAAGACTAAAGCCAACACGATTAAAGCGATCATGAAGGAACCAAAGAGTGAAGAAGCACCAATGGAGATGAGGCAGACACCTAGAGCGTCACCCAATAAGAGAAAAAGGTCAAGGTCACCGCGCTCATAGACACGTCAACAACTGGGCAAATACTACAGATCAAGAAGTACTCAACAATGTAGTAAAAACCTTAAAATCCATTATTAGAGTCACGTCCTCTGAGCCACATCAAATTGATGGCTCAAGGCGCTATAGAGTATATCAACCTTCACCTGTCATGAGTGTTCTATGCCTACCAGAGGCCTGAGCGACACCTGAGAGATACCTTAGTGACAGGATACATTTTTGATCTTTTGTCTCTATGAAGTTTGTCTTCAACTGATTAATGCATATCATTTTCAAATGCCTATTTGGTCTTGTTTGACCAAATAGCTCACTCCCCAGTTTTTGTTGAATGACAAAAGGGGAAAAGAACCCTTAATTAATTCTTGAACACTTCTGTACAAATTACTTATCTCTACTAAAAATGCTAGCTGTCTTTGTTTTTAAAGCGGACAACAAATCTGTATTTTGGTGTGGTGTACTTGTCTAGAATGTGTTTAAAAAACCACTCATCTAACTCAACGGGAATCTTCTTAGGGGGAACCCTCTTCTAGAATTAGAATTTCAAACTTAAGATTTTGCTTTTGACATTTAGTTAAATTTCAATTTTGGATTGGTTGCCATCATCAAAAAGGGTGAAAATGTTAGAACATGCCCCTTGAGGTTTTCATGATAGCAATTGTCCTTGTTGGAGTTATGTTTGCTCAAGTGTTCCAAGAGTAAAGATTTCTAGAATCACTTGGTTGCAAGTGGATTCTTCCGTTGAAACAATGCACAACAATCGGGCACCTGTCCACGATCACTCAGGGCAAAACTCAAAGAAGACTCACCCTCATGTACCAGAAATGATGATGTGGACCACTTGGATACTGCAATCATTCTTAGGAAACTTCCATGAAATTAACAACAAGGAAAGTCTTGGAGATGCAGCCAAAAATGTTAACTATCTCAACTTGCGCCTGCAGGCTGCCTACAAGCTAGCCAACAAGAGTCCTTCACGTGTCGCTTGCAAGCACCGACCAACAGGTGATCGCTTGCAAGTAACTGAAGAAGTTAGTTGAAGTCTACAAATCAGCTTGAAGCGAATTGATTCTATATATACTCGAATCATATTTGTAGATGATGTAGTTGAAACACTAAATTATGGCAATAAGAGATTAGAGAGCATATTAGGTTTGTAAGAGCTGAGCTAAGTGTTAGCTTTAGTCTCAGAGAGTGTGTGAGTCTTGTAGAGTGAGCATATGAAGTGTGACTCATATCGTAGAGAACACAAGGGTAGAGAGGATAGTCGGTGCTAGGAGACTGTTGACTGATAGCCTCAGTCAAGGTAAAGGGCTTCACTGGTAAGTCCTATACTTCCTCGGTCCAAGGTTTAGGCAGAGGGAAATTGAGTGATGTGAGGTGTAATACTCATTTGAATGGAGATTCTAGTTTAAAGTACTTAACACTCTTCTACCGTCCTTTAGTTTATTTCCTTGTGGCTTATTAGTCCACGCCAGCGAGACACGTCCACATTACTATCGAGGACGTGTCCTAGCCTAGAGCCAGTTACACTGTGTGGGTGCTGACGCTTCCCTATGAGGTCGACAGACGTCTTCTTGGATTGCCATTGGCAGCAAAGTGGTCCAGATCGAGTCACCTGAGCTGTTCAAGTTATGGATAGATTTATTCGGTCAACGTGTGAACCCGTGGAATCCCCATACCATCAGGATGATGAGAAGAGGCGACAGCAAGCATGACCATTGATGTGTGCCGCGGTCATGATGTACTTGAAGAGAGATAGATGCTCTAAAGGGCTCCTGAACCGTCGTACATGGAAATGTTTCTGGCGAAGTTGGTAGGGAGGTGGTCTAATTTATCTCATCAGAGAATGGGTTGTGATCCTCTACCCTCTATCTGCCGAAATCTGTGCTGTCTGTTGAAGTGCTAAGCTAGGTCAGCCTACAGATATGTATGGCCAAAAACATGTCTCACGAAACAATTTCAAAGTTGCTTCACGGTTCCTTCTGGTTTCCTCCGACCGTGAGGTGTTTGCCATTGAAATTGCTTCAGGTGGGAGGTAGGATGAATAGGGGCTATGAAATGAGGTGAGAAGGTTCCCACAGACGACGCCATATGTTAAAGAAGGTACCTACAAGGTAGAGTGTAGTCGTGGATTTGGGGATGAGATTACTTTCTTCACCGACTATATGGCGGTTTGAGTGCAATAATGACTAAAGAAGAAGACAACAAGATTTACGTGCTTCAGTCGTAAATGACCTAGTCCACGGTGGGGTTTTATTAAGGTTTTTAGTATTTCATAATCAAGTGGCCAAATGGAAGAACAGAGGGAGTGTTCTGGAAATCTGTCTTTGTTTCCTTTTGTTGTGTGTAAAATATGACATTGATTGCTATTTATAAGGAAGATGACGAAGGAGTTGGAGTGCCCCAGGCTTGCCGCTTGCTTGCTAGCTGGGTTGATGAGATGGGGATGATGTCACCCTAGATAGGTCACTTTGTTGGGACAAAATTTCCTTGCTTTGCATGGCTGGCCGCCCATTCTTTATTGCGGAAATGACACTTGTTGTCTTGGGGCATTAATGGCTTGTGAGAGATGCTTATGAAATGCTAACCATGAGTGTCTAAAGCGGAAATGACAGATATGCCCGATGATACTGATTGGACAGGTCGTCGAGGGACATGTACTGAATCATGAGTGATTCTTCGTGGCAAAGGGAACCTATCGAGGTCTCTATTGGTGGCGCCTGGCTATCTTCATAAAGCTTTGATGCCTGGTGAAGTCGGATCCCTGGATTCGGTGTCCGCTAGATGGGATGTTTACTAGTCGGGGTCTCCGTGCCCTGATTGTTGTCTTGTCTACTAGGTACACACAATCACAAAAAGAGACATAACTATTGCTTTAAGATGTGACTAATTACATCGTACCAAACTATAGTTTTATTAATGTCTATCTTATCTTTGATTTTACTTGTTTCTATTTTGATTTGAATTATACTTTTCCTTTTTGATTTGGTTGTGATTTTCACATACTTAACATTACTACCCTTGTATATGATCAGTACCTGAAATGATGAATGTGCCTCATAAAATTTGGAAGTTATCAGGAGATTCCTACACCATGGGCTAAGAGAGGTTTGAGTTTAACGACGAGGAAGTTGAAATGACAGAAGCGCAAAACTAACGACAAAAGTATTGCTCTTCTCTCTGTGAGAGGCGATTTGCAAGTGATTTGGAAGTGATTTACTCCTTCCTGTTCACTTAAATAGATACGTGATAATTCTCTTTGCCGCTTAGGGGCATGGGTGTACATTGTCTGACGTACTCCCCTACTAGCTCCTTTATGTCTTCCCATTTCAGTCTTATCCCAGTCCAATCAAGGAGTTATGGCTCTCTCAACCAAAATTTACTTTCAGCTGAAAAGAGTATTTACTCATCTAGTAAAAAAATCTCTCGGTACCTCTGGCTACTCTCTTCTTCTTTTACCCTTCGAACCAGCAACCTTCACTTCAGTAAAAAATGGAGATTTTTCTTCTACAATTTTTTTTCCTGGTCTGGATCAAAGAAGCTGGTGTAGGTACAAGTGTTTGGAAAGAGACGGCTTCCCTTGTCCCCAAGAGAGTGGAAATGTCTTCATCTCTCTCTTTTTAGTTGTGAAATAATTTCCTTGCTGAGCTGGGAGCTGGAACTTGGAGACCAGTTGTGTGTCTACTTCAAATTGGTTAGCCGTCTTCAATGCTGGGGTGCGTTGCGAGAGGCTTTGCTGGTGGGTCAGGTAAGTGGTTTTTTCTTTAGTCGGAGAGAGAGTAGTGAGTGGTCTGAGTACTTTGCTACCGATTCCTTCATTCAGTGGACATGTGTTATGAACAAAGTTACTGCTAGTTGTGAACTGATGAATCTCCACCCCACTGAGAAGGAAGTGTTTGATGCTTTTGCTTCTGGTTGATTTAGTCCGACAAGACCTCAAGAGAGCTATGTTTGGTAGACTCTGGCATCCTAGTAAGATTTCAGCCAAAGCCTTACAAAACTTCCTGATGCATATTGGAAGCCAAAATCTCACCTCAAAGTAGCTGAAATCGGGTACAATAGATACACTTTCTAGCTATCTAGTGAAGGAGACATGAGGTTCATCTTAGGCAATGGACCTTGGCATTTTCAGAATAGGGTACTAGTGGTTATGCAGATTAATCCTTCTATAACCATTGACGAACATGACCCTCTGAAGGTGAGAATTTGGGTTGCTATTCACAATCTTCCAATCTCATTTTATAATAAGGCATCAACTGTCATATTAGGAAACAAAGTCGGTTCCTTTGTTGGGTGCTCTGAGAAGATGAATCCTTTAGCTTCTAAGGTTCTAAAGGTCTGTGTGGATGTCTGTATTTCCGATCCTTTTTGCCGGCTGATTATAGTTTAACTTGGCGGAAAGAGAGGTGTTGTAGGGTTTCATTTAGATAATCTTCCACAAATCTGTTATAGATGTGGGAAGTTGACACATGTGATAGCTAAGTGCCCAGCTAAAAACGAAATCGAAACAACTCCGGAACGGTATGGGCCATGGATTCGAACAGAGTTTATGGGTTCATTGGCAGCAATTACTGATGAATCTCTGCTTGATCAAATTACAAGGGGTACTCGTAGGTTGGGGGGGAATATATTTGATAGAATCTCCTAAGGAAAACAATGTGGATATGGATAAGTGTTTCCTGCTTGAGAATCTAAAGGAATCTGGTCCTTTACCTGAGAAGGCCTTGAGTATTGTAGGAGGGTCATTAAGTTTTGTTCCACTGTGTATATAAGAGATAAGGTGGAGCCTATCCCTTTCCCTCATCACCTACTGTTCTCCCCTCTCTAGATGAAAGGAAGCAGAAGGAGATTATTGCTCAAAAATGGTCTATCAAGCTCAAAAATAATCTGGATTTTGAGAGAAAGAAACTTCGGGAGGATAGTCCTACTGCTCCTCCAGGTTTCGAACATGTTATTCCTACCCCTTTCTTCCATCTCTGAAAAGGCCAGTCTATGAAATGGTGATTGGGTAGAAGACTTGATCCACTTCAATGAGGCAGCTTCAAAAAAAAAGCAAAGGCAGTATGTTCTAGTGACTATGATATAAATCAATCTATTGCAAAAATCATGCAAGAAGCAGACTTAGCAGTTCCTTCATCGGCTATGGTCACTGAAGCTCCTCTCTCTGATGATATCTCTACCCTTAATAAAGGTAAAGGAAAATTTATGATTGGTTCCTTGGAGTTCCAAATATTCTCAACCCCCATAAGAAAAGAAGAAGTTTCAAGTCCAAAAAAACACTTAGGTTTATCCTCTTCCAAGAAGATAGAGCTTGTGTTCCTGCTAGCGTGAAAAAGGTTCTTGATAAGGCAGACCTTGCAGAACATCAAGGCTGCCCCACTGGATAAGTTCTATCTAGCGGCTAGTTTTTTTTATAGGACTCATGAATATCTTAGTAACAAGGATCTACTTTTTGGAAAGACATTCAAGCTTCTAGCCCCCAAAAGCCTTCAGAGATAAGGTCTAGGGGTGATAATGAAGATGTTCTTCTGTTGGATATTTGGTTTAAAGTTATTCCCTATTTTATTTACTTATGCAGCTCTAGAATACATAAGTCAAGACTTGACCTTTGGAAAGTCTACTATCACTATATAGGATTCTCTTATGTGCACGATGACCCTTGGATGGATTACAACAGTCTCCTACTAGCACTAACCAATGTGCCTTTAACTAGTTTCGTAACACAACAAAATGCGTGGAGCTTGCCTTAAAGTGGGTAGACATAGAAAGTGTTATGAATTAGTGATGAAGTCTAGAAGTATGACTCCTTATGAAGAATCAAAGCACAAAGGAAGAAATTGGATGAAGACTCTACTAGTTATGTAGAACTATTGCTAGATGGAAACTTGTTTATCGATACTATGTATTCCAGGTAAATTGTTTTTTGTTAGTCTTTTAAGAACAAGCTTAGGATAGTCCTTAGTGTTGACTTCATTCTCATGTTATGGGAATATGTATGTAATCTTGTTATCAGCTTTTGACTATGAATGAGCTTCAAATTATCTAAAAAAAAAGGACAAACCTTGTCTCCAAGGAATAATAATTTGTAAAAACAATTAGTCCGACACATGACAACAAAATAGATGAATGACAGACTTTAGCATTTTCAATGTAGTGAATTTAAGCATATGCTAACACTAATAGGCACATACTGGAGCACTAAGCACCAATACTATATACATATTGTATGGACACATATCAATAAGTTCACTCGATCGTTATTTTTGTGATTTCTTTTCAACATAGTCAACCCTAGGATTGATGAAAATACCCTGCTTCAGTAGAGGGAGCTCAGTTTGAAGTGAACGCGTCAAACTCTGCAATAAATTTGCAATATATCTTATCATATATATGTATCTGGTGCTATATATATATATATTAATTTCTTCAAGTAAATAGTGTTCCCTTCAAAAGAATGACTTTGTTTTTACTAGGGAAAATAGTAAAGATTGGAAATTAAGGGATGTACGTACGTACCTGATCATTAATATAGGATAGCGAAATGTGGGTTTGTTTGCTGTGATGTATATAATAGCGGAGTAACTGTAGTCGTCGGCCTCAGCTGGATCATCCTTCTGGGAACACACTGAGAGGATTACGAAGCGCCATAGAGAATGGTGGCAAACTGCAGTGAAGTTGACCAAGAAAGCCTCTGAACCGAACTTTGCGAGGCCAGAGTTCTCCAAGAAAGTGAGCTTCTCTAAGTAGCCGATTGCGGCGTTAGCAACAGCCAGAACGTAAACAAAGGTGCCGAAGAGTACGTGCCAAGGAAGAGAGGCGGCTCTCAAGCCTCCGTTGCCTCCCGGATAGAAGAACATGACAAATCCGAAGACCCACTGAATACCATAAAGGACGATGACTCCAATACCAAGCCAAGAGTGAAAGCTATACAAGTTGTCAATAGAACTCTCATTGTGGTATTTGAAGGCAGCACATATGCCCACAATCCCCAGGATGAGTGCAACAGCGTGCAACCCCAAATGGATCAACTTCTTTACTTCTTTCTGAAGGGAAGAGATCTGTAGCTCATAATAGCTGAACGAACAAATTTTTCACAGTGAACCAACATACAAATTATTATATACGTATACAAATATTCATGGTTATACGTACGCTAGCTTGCTTATTAAGGCACTGGAAATCAATCAATGTAAATGTCAGAATATATTAGTTACCTTCTCCACCGACTATGATAAAGCCAATCAACATCAAGACTGGATGAAGCTGCGATGATCGATATATGGCAACAAAGAGAGCTACCAGTCAAGTACTACAACATATCCAATAATATACTACCTCCTATTTTAAATATAAATCATTTTAAAAATGTTCATTTCTAAAATGAAATTATATATAAAATAGGAGGGATAGTCAACGTAGCTATCAAAACATTAATTCATACAACATTAATTAGCACTACACAAGGGGAAGAAAAAAAATTAATTCTCTTTTGCAGAATGAGTTTCTTTCTTTTTTGGCACGTTTTTCTTGGTGGTCTTTCTAATAACTTTGTCAAAACATATGGTGTCGAGGCATCCTACAAGACTAACAGAAGAGCAATATCTATATGCATTTATTTGATAGAGGAAATAATTAATGATAAGAAGCAAAGCAAATAGTAGAGGTAGTACTATGCATTGCAGCGGATCGTGTGCTAGACACAAATCAGTTACCCAGCTTTGTTGTGGAATAGTAGCTAGATTGCATGGTAGGTGGCATAGTCTGCCACCAAACTGAAAAATGCATGTATCCTCTCCTTATCCTTCTTATCATTGACTCTTGACTTGGGGTTAGAAAATTAGATTGAGAGATTTTTATTAGATTCTCACTTTTACATTCAGTTGGCTCTTTTACTAAGCTAATGTTGATAGTTTATGGGAATTATAAAAAGAAGAGAAAAAACAAGTTAAGGGAAAAATGATAAGATGATAGTATAATAATTTATGTCTAATATAACAAAATAAGACAAGTAAAAACTAATAGTTCCAGTTGAAAGAACAAGTCGTTATTAGTATTTTCGTTATTAGCATGTATACGCATGGTTTTAAAACTACGGAAATAAACAAAACTTGTACTCTTCTAATAGATGTTAGAGATTTTTTAGTACAGTTTTTTTTAATATATGATGTAGTGACTCGTGACTACTTATTATATAAAGTTCATTATTTATTTTCTCCTTTCACATTTTAATTTTAATTTCTAATTTAAAACAATAAAAAATAAAGTAGCTTTTACATATTCTCTAAATTTTTTTCATTCTTAAATAAAATCATCATCCAGTTAGAACTACAGCGTCCATTTACACTCAATTTAAGATAGTCTAATAAAAGTACAATAATAATGAATAATAAATATACCTAACAGACAGTAGATTGTGCGGTTGCCCGCGTCTAACTAGGTGCGCTGATGTCTATTTGACAGTTCAGTCAGCTGCTGACTGAATTTTTTTATGATTGGACTGTCTTGTCTTATTATATTAATTTCAATAGGTTTGTAACTTTTAAAATATAAGTCCAAAATAAAAAAAAAATTATACATTGTTCCTCTAAATTCAAACTCTTCAAAACAAGACTAGACATGGATATGTTTTGACAACTTTAAAATTGTATAGTTTTTTATATGTATACATCTATACATAACAACCATACTTGATTCACCGTATACATTTTAAAATACACTATACAATAATAATACACTACAAAACAATAATTCATTATCTGGTTTGAAATCGGGTATGTTAAAAAATATATGATTCACTATATAAGATTTAAAATACATCAATAAATAATAATATACACTACAAATAATAATAATAATAATAATAATAATAATAATATAATAATAATAATACCTCCGTCCCAGTTTGAGTGTCTTGTTTGGTTTTTGGCACGTTTTTCCACTTCAATATTAAACATATAAGATAAAATATTTTTATAAAAAAATTTCTACAACATATAGTTTTTCGTATAAGCTTTCTGTTGTAAAACTTAGATTTGTAAATTTTGTTATTTTATATTAAATATTGAAGTCAAACGACATGTACAAATAGTAAATGAGACAGTCAAAGCGGGACGGAGGGAGTAAGAAATAATGCATACAATAATAATCCATTATTAGTTTCGAAGTTTGTTATCTCTTTCACTACTTGTTAGTTAATGAATTATAATATCAGTTTTAATGAATCATAATATCAAAATTAATGAATCATATCTTCATTTTTGTGTATCATTGCAAAAATATAAAAATAAAAAAATTAAAACAATAATGCAATACAAAACAATATTTGATATGTATGAAAAATACATGATTCACCATAGAAGATTTAAATTGCAACATACAATAATAATAATACACTACAAAAACATATGATTTTTTATCGGTTCCGAGGTTTGTTATCCACCCACCACTTATTAGTTAATGAATCATAATATCAATTTTAATGAATCATATATCAAGGGAAAATTCACGATATACCCCTGTTTCTTTCGTAATTCACAATATACCCCTGTGATTTTCGTAATTCAACTTTAAAACATACTTAAATGTGTCCAAAATTGATGAAACTTTACAATGGACGATTCTAAAGTGTTATATTTGGTCCAATATCAAATTTGAAGTTTTTTAAGCTCCATGTGACCGTGGGACCCAATGAACAGTGACTGCTCATTGGGTCCCACAGGTCACATGTGAGCTTAAAAAACTTCAAATTTGATATGGACCAAATATAACACTTAGCATCGTCCTGTAAAAGTTTCATCAATTTCTTGGACCACATTAAGCATGTTTAAAGTTGAAGTACTAAAACCACAGGGGTATATTGTGAATTACGAAAGAAAAATAGGGGTTATCTCGTGAATTTTCCCTATATTCAATTTTAGTGAATCATAATATCGATTTTAATGAATCATAATATCAAAGTTAATGAATCATATCATCATTTTAGTTATCAACTTAAACATATAAAAATTAAAAAATTAAACAATAATACAACACACAAAACAAATTTGGTATGTACAGAAAATACATGATTCAGCACATATAAGGTTTAAAATACACATACAATAATAATACACTACAAAATAATAATAATTTTTTTACAGTTCCAAAGTGTGTTATCTAATTCACCACTTATTAGTAGTAAATCATAATATCAATTTTAATATCATAATATTAATTTAATGAATCATAATATCAAATTAATGAATCATATTATGATTTCAGTGTTTCTTTATTATATACATATAAAAATAATTTTTTTAAAAAGTGGTCAAAACATATCCATGTTGGTCTTGTTTTGCAGAGCTCAAATTTAGATGAACAATGATATATTTTTTTCATTTTGAACTTATATTTTAAAAGTTACATTCAATTGAAGGTTAATATACTAAAAAGGCAGCGCAGTCAACAAAACAATCCAGTCAACAGCTGATTGGACTGTCAAGTGAACTGAGTGCACAGTATTGGGCACGGCACTGCCGTACCACGAATTTGCCATACCTAAAAGACAAATAGAAAATGTAAAAACACCAGTCATATATATTTAGACAGGCTGTTTATAACAGCTTAACCCATTGGGGTTAGTTGAATTTGATTCCGATATTTAATGGACGGTTTGGATGCGGGTTTTACATTGAACGGAATTATGTAAATTTATAATTTTATGATTAATAAATAATACATTTTTATCCATTTTGGGTGGAGACTAATAATAACTATATAATTTCATACTTCTTTACATATAATCTTACACTTATTTTAATAAAAAAATGATAATCAACAAAGTTTTACTAATTTGATTCCGAAAATCAATAACCTGAATCGAATAGTTCAAAACTTTCGGTTAACGGAGTGGCAAGCACTTCATTAACCAGAAATTCTAGTTTAAATTTTATTTTCCGGTTTGGTTCGGCAGTTCGTTCAATTTTCCACGATGACCCTAATCCTAATAGAGACAAAGGGTTCGTTTGGGGACAGCTGCTGGGGGCTGCTGTGGTCCTGCTGCTGGAAATGAGAAGTTGTATGCTGAATGTTTTATAGAAGCTGTCAGCTGCTAGTTTGGTGTTTTTGGTGTGAACGTCTGCTGATGGTATTAAAAAGCAGAGAGACAATTGTTAGGTCCTGCCTGCTGAAAATTGAGAAGCTGTCAGATGATGATTTTGTAGAAGCTGTCAGCTATTGGTTTGGGTGTTTGGTGGAACCCTGCTGATTTTAAAAATTGAAAAGCTGTCTGCTGCTGGAAGCTGGTTCCCAAACAAGCTCAAAAAACGGACACCGTGTCCCAATTATACGCAATTGTTTTTATGTTTTTAAAGTATACGGCCAGAGAAAATGGAGAGGAAATTTCGGATGGAGGTTCTCCCCAAACTTGGAAGTCACATATCTCATCTCATACCTATAATTATAATGATTAGAGTTCAGATGGAGCTTCTGGAGTTATCTAAAGATTGTCAAGCACCGAGTCCACTAAAGAGAAAAAGTGATTTCAAAAGAGGAAGTTACGGGCAAACACGTTCAAAATACAGCGAAGATTGAACCAGTGGCAGCTAGCAGAAAAGTAGATCTCTTTCCATCCAGCATTATTGTTTGATTACGGATACATTACCTACGCTAATTTCGAGAAATTTTGAATGCAAGTAAACGGGGAGAAGAAAACAAACTGTTTAACCAATTATATTCAAGTTAAAAGACGGCACCAGACACAGACCATTTGAAAACAAGCGAAATTTGAAAGAAAAGCGAGACAAGCAGAGAGGAGATAAAGCCGAAGGGAAAAAGAGAAACATACGTGAACAGATGAGGGATTTATGGAAGCCGTCCAAGCTAAGCCGCCCATGTATCCGATGCACCAAATCAGCACCATCACCGCGCACACCACCGCCAAGGCGTGAGCCACAAACGTCACCGGCAAGGCTTTCAGACCAATCGCCATCGCTATCTGTGTTTTTGTCTCGCTGCTCGCACTCTTATCGAAGCGTATTATCTGCTTTGCGTTTTCAGTCTTTAAGGGAAAATCGCTACACACTTGGGACTTCTTCTAGGTAGTAGGTAGTTGAAGTTTTAAGAAGGCCACTAGACAGACAGGTCAATCTGTAGAATCCGACCGCTTTTGTGATGCCACGTATCGCAAGCTGATAGGATCTAGCCTATTCTTATTGTGTGTACCCCACTCGCAATCAAAGGGAAAAAAGACAATTAAATTAAGAGTAAATTACTCGGAACCCTTTTGAGGATTTTGGATATTACAGTTAACTCCTTGTATTTATCATAATTATTGGTAACCACCTCAAGGTTAAGGTATCTTTGACTACGAGCCCCCGAACTATAACTTTGTGATAAAAAAAGTTAACTATGTGTTGACCTATCAGCTTAATCACATTAATAATGGTAGGCTGGACAATAAAACTGTTTAATCAACATATCTAACTCTCTCCCATCCCACTTTAGATGCGTTTTCAAGGAATGGTTGACATTTTTAGGAAAATAACAATACAAATTAAGTAGTGTTTTTTGTCCAACATGACCTTATTAATATGATTAAACTGATAGGCTAACATATAGTTAACTTCCTCATAAGAGAGTTTTAGTTCGGGGGCTCGTAGTCAAAGATACCTTAACCTCGAGGTGGTTATCAATATTATGATAAACACAAGGGGGTTAACGTAATATCCCAAATCCTCAAGGGGGTTCTGAGTAATTTTTTAAAGATGAATTGTTGAATGTCACTGTATATTTGGTAAGCATAATATTATCGAATCTATTTATGATAAGTACTAGTACATAATAGTGGTTATATAATACTATAAATACATGTTTTATTAACATGCAGAGGTTACTTTAATGTTTTGTAACATTAAATTCTTATCAGGGTGGTACACACACAAACCACATGTCTGAAGACTAACAAACAAGAATAACAACATGCTCATGACATAAGTAAATATCAACATACTTACACAAGTTAATCATCACCAAACCATGACATAACCTTGTCAAGATTAACAGAACAATCTCGGTAATATAAAACCAACAAACACCGTATTCCAAATACAGATAGCAACTTCAAACATATAATGAGAACAATAGAAGAGAATACCAACATAAGCTGCGCAAATACTCTGAAATATCATGTAATAAAAAATAATGATTAATTGGCTAATAAGTATTTTAAAGGCTTAATTACATCTAAATAAACACGAGGGAGCGAATCCCGAAAAAAACGGATCCTTAAAATGGAGTAAAAGCATAAACGAACCTTAAAACACGTTTTTCGAGGAGGAAACCGGAAAACACAATTTTAAGCGGGTCAAATAGACTCGTAATAATTTTGGTCAACCAAATAGTCATTAATAAACATTAATGAAGGTTAAGAACCAAAAAATTAATTAAACGAGAAAAATTCCGGGAAACGGGTTCCAGTTAGTAAAAACTGTAACAACGGGAAGTTTGTGTGGGGGGGTGAGAGTGTATAAAACAAAACTAGTGTGTCCACTTTTGTAAATAAAAGGCAAAAAAATTTGAGTGTGTGTGTAGCCGGCAGCCTCCCTCCCTCTCACACTCTCTTTTATTTTTCCTAATATACTACAATAAAGTAAAAAGCAAAACAAAAACACTCTCTCTATCTACCACTCTCCCTCACTCACGATTTCCCCCCTTTCTCTCTCTCTCTTCTCTCTCTCTCTCTCTCTCCCCTCTCTCTCTCTCTCTCTCATTTTCTTCTTCCTCTCCCAAAGCCTCTAATGGCGATTTACAAGCCCCCACTCACAAGCCTCATTCTCTCTCCATTTTTGAAGGCTCAAATCTCCTCCAAATGCAAAAAAATTACACCATTGAATTCTCCTTGCAAAGGAGATCATCTTCCTCTTTCAAAAATCGAAACACCCACTTTCATCTCCATGGGTATTCTCCATTTGAAGGTTTGATTCCACCATTGGAAGCTCCTCCTTCTCCCTGATGATTTGAGGTAAAAATAATCTTGAAACTCCATCTCTTTTCAGCCCTTACTTGCAAAACGAAAAATTCAATTAAGCCCTTGTTGGTGCCTTGTTTTCCAGCCGATTTTGGCCTCTCCATTGGTGCTGGAATCTTGCTCCCTTGCTAGCCGAGTACTCCACTTAGTGGTTAAAGGTAATACCTTTTTTAAACCTTAAACATGTATAAACCCTAGGCTAGTTTAAGGATGAAATTTTAAGTTAGAATTTGTGTATTGGTATGAGCTGTAGCATTGGAGTGTGAACTCCATTGATGAAACGAGAACAAGAAGGAAAGAAAGGAAAAGAAAGAAGAAAGGAAGATAAGGGAAAGGAAGAAGAAAAACTAGAAACAACAAGGTAAAATGCTCTTACCTTGAGTTGGTTTATGTATTGTAGTGTAACAGATTTTGTGTAGTTAAAATGAGTACTATATATGGTAATGATTAGTGAATGTGTAGTAGTATGAAGTAGAAGAGAATGTAACATTTTGAAGCTCTTGAATGATGAATAAAAGCTTGGGAAAACTTTGGGTAATGAGTATGTGGTGCAGGAAAATGTAATGTGTTGTAGTGTGTTGAATTGATATGGAAATTGTGAACGAATATGAGCTGAAGCAATGTGTGGGCAATGTTAAAAATATAGGGAACCTCTGCCCAAATTTGTATGGAAATTAGAGGACTTAGATGTGTAAGGAGAGGGAATAACCTAGACAATAGCTAGGTGTGTTTAGGTAGTAGTTGTGAGTGATTAATCATGTTGAAAACAGATTTGGGAAGGATCTAAGTAATGGGAAGAACTAGAGTGGTAAGGTAATGTATTTAGAATGATAGGAGTAGCATTAGTTGAGGGAGTATGGAATGGTAGAAGTTTGGTTAAAAACCTGTAGCATTGAAGAGAGAAAATGGTATAAGTGCTGGAATGGAAATGAGGAAAATGTGTGTAAGTTGATTTAGGAATGAGTAATGAAGTTGGTGGATGAACTAAGGTGATTTTGAGGGCCTAAGTAGTGTAAACACATGTGGGATTACATGTAGGAAGAGTTGGGGAAACAATGGGCAAAGAAAGAATTGAAAACGGATTTTAAAACAAGAGTAGTGGGCTGGACCGACCTTGGGGACCGAACTTGCAAGGTCAGTCGAGCCTTAAATTACAAAGACGGAAGTCTACTGACTTGATTGACCTTAGGACCGGACTTGGCAAGGTCGGTCGAGGCATAAATTTCGAACCTAGAAACTTACTGACTTGGACCGACCTTAGGACCTACCTTGCAAGGTCGGTCGAGCCTTAAATTTTCGGAACCCGAACACACTGACTTGGACCGACCTTGGGACCGGACTTGCAAGGTCTGTCGGGTCTGAATTTTTTCCAGCGATGTAACTCACTGACTTCGACCGACCTTGGGTCCGACCCTGGGTAAGGTCGGTCGAGTAGAGAAAAAAAAAGAATATATATATGATGATTATTAGTCATATGCATATATATGTATATATGTACATGGTATACATATATATAGTAGTACACCACTAATGGAGTAAAACGGTATAAGGAAGTAAGTACATGAGTAAGAAAACAAGTTTAAGAAGTAATAAGTAAAGAACGATTTTTATAATCAAGTATGGAATGTAAAGAAGTAGTAGTAAGTATACATTAGAAGTAGTAATGAGGAATAAGTTGGATTAATAATAGATCATTGATCATACAACTTCATGTATGTATAGGAATCAAACAGTTGAACTCCGAAGGAAACCGGTAGTACGAGCACGACGGTGAACGGTATGATTTCCTCATGCTCTGTATCCTAACCTGGTTACCCCGATTTGTGTGCTTATTTGATCACCTAAATAAGATAAACGCACGAATCGGATTTTAATGCACTTACTTGTGCTTGTTTTATATTGTTCTTGTTATATTGCCTTGAACATTTAGTTTGTATAATTCATGAAATGAATGGATGAGGATGAAGTGTATGTGTATCTTGTTGTGTATGTATGTAGTGTATTATTCCTTGGTATGGATGTGTTGACTTCTACTAATTCCTAACTATCTAACTCCTAACTTAAGTATTGAGTAAATTGGAATGAGTAGAAGTCCGATATAGTTTCGGCCACGCGTGAGGATGAGGAGACACAAGAGGTTGATCCGATCCTGGCCTGAATCCTTTCTATGGACGAAATCTCTTAAATGGGTAGCATCCTAGATTGGTGAGACACCTAAAGCCCGGTGGTGGTGGGACGGTGTAGTCCCTGCCTGGAGGTCACTGTAATGGTATGAAATATACCATGCGGAAGGTTAAAGTGTCTACCGAAGGCCTGCTAGCGGAAGGATTACTGTCGGAGACCAATTGTCGGAAGGCCTGCTACCGAAAGGCCTCGATGCGGAAGGATCTACCAAGAGAGTCTACCGGAAGCCAATTGTCCGAAGGTCTATCGATGGAAGCCCTACTACGGAGGACCCGCTATCGGAAGAGTTGCTATCTAAAGGGTCGCTACCGATAGAGTAACTACCGGAGGGATTATTGTTAAAGTGACGGTCCGGAAGAGTTAGTCCAATGCGGAAGCAGTATTTCAGTCCGGAGACCCGTAAAAGGACTGATAGCTATATTTATGTAATACTATCACATGTATAGAGGCAAAAGGGTAAAACTAGTGATAGAAAGTCTATAAATAGGAATAGAGGGGTTCATTTGTAGGGGACTCTCAAGTTGAAAAAGAGAGGGCTCATCCCCAAAAGCTCTCTAGAGTTGTAAACCAAAGGATGAATGATAACTCTGTTTAGAAGTGGACGTAGGCCGGATTATTGGCCGAACCACTATACATCACGGTGTGGAAATTGTGTTGGGAGAGTAACATCTGTTACATCTTCATTGCGAGAGTAACATCTGTTACATCTTCATTGGCGCCGTCTGTGGGAAAGAACATCAACCGCGATTATCCACATTTCAAGGAAAGATGAACGGTTAGTCAATTCTTTGAGAAATAGCGAAGTGTGATCTTGAGCAAGGGTCCATGATTCTGCCGGAGGAAGGTATGGATTATCCAACCACTGATTATCAAGGATCGGGGATCGCGATTCGGGATCGAAAGAGCCTAGTAAGGAGTGTGCGGTAACCGCTAATCGGCGGTGGAAGTGAGCGCAATTCGCGATTCGACGATAGAAGTTAGAAGTTCTACAGCGACCGAAAACTCGAAGGCTTCATTCTGAATATCGACGATCTCGGCGAAGTTCCTTGGAATGGGACCCGCTTCTTTAACCCGAAGTAGGGCCGTAAAGCCAGACGAATGCATCGGCTCACAAAGCTCGTACAAACAAGATCCTCCAAGATCAAACCAAAAGCGGCAACTACGACTGGTCGCGACGGATGGAATCGAAGGAATTCATGAAATTCATCCGAGGAGTTCATCCGTGCGACCAAAATCTCAAAAATGGTTCATCGCAATCTTGTTCGAATATACAAAGATGATTGAAGTAATCGCTCGTGTAAAAAAAAACGTTACCAAATGATCTCAAAGCCAGTGGAGCCGTTTTTTCGACTCGCCGGAGGAAGAAAGAACGGGACACATCAAGATTTTGTAAAACTATACCACGCTTAAGATTTGGAAGTTTGATTCCTATATGCTTGAAGTATTCCACGGTTGAAAGGATCTTGAAACATCCAACAGTTCCGCCAAAATTTGATCGACGTGCGGAATAAAGATTGAAACCGTTAGAATTAACGATGAAGAGGAAACTGCAACGACGTGAGGGATCTCGAAATTAAGAAGCAAATCTTGTCGCTACTATGAGGCATCACCGAGTAGTGCAGGGAAACCTCATTGATTATCTTCAAATCAACCGCAACTCTTGAACGAGTAGGAAAAATATTTAGCGCTGATTCTCCGGAGACTCCTATGAGAGGCAAAGTCCAAGTCAGAGTCAGAGACCTAAAAGGAGGGAAGAAGCCGACCTAGCACAAATTCTAAAGCACCTCATCGATAAAAACCAAAATTCCAGATCTCTTAAGGATAGACTGGATGCTCATTCCTTGATCTACTCCACTCTCCCTTTTTCTTATGAACATGTTCCTTGAGATAAATTTTTGATTGATATTTAACACCATTTCCTAGTAACAATTCAATCAGATTCTCAATGATCAGAAATCAAACATAGGAGAGGCCCGAGAGCAAGATGTTGCATCCAGACCGGGCGACAATCATGGTTCGAGATCGGGCGACATTATAGCTCAGGCCCGGGCGTCGCCTTTAACTCACGACCAGACGCAAGTCTCGTAAAGGAAAGTCATGTGCAGACGAAACTAATCACTAAGATAAGTCTACCAATTCCAAAAACTAGCTTGCATCTATGGTTTGCTAAGCATGTCTGTCTCCTCTCAAAATTTACAGATACTAAAACCCCCTATGGCATGGAAACGTAGATCCCTTTAAGGCCTTGATACGAAGGGGTTGATCAGGCCAATTTTATGGTTAACAGTAGCAACTCTGTATATCTGGAAATACTTTGTTAGATTTAGCAGTTATACCCTTGTTTACAAACTATTTTGAATACTCGGGTATGCTCGGCTTTTAAGATACAATTACGGACATGCTGCTACCAAAAATGATACACATGCCAGAAGTTGTAAACTTCGAAATATATGTAACTTGCCTTATTTTTCAGCAAACAATGATTGGTAAGACTGTTTTTGTTGCTTCTGTTTTCAGTAGCCTTTTACTCTCTAAAGACGTACCACCTTGCTTGTGTCTTCGATAAAATACTAAAATCGTTTACAACTGCTGCGGTTCTTAAAAAGCTTGAGAGCGTTTAAACTTTATGATTCCCTTGTTAACAATAGTCTTCTATGCCGCTGCTGTTGCTGCCTATACGTGTGGTTAATAGTATCAAAGTCATCAAAAAAATCTGCTTGTTGTCCACACGCGTTAGATCCAAAGTTCCAGATTGTTGCGACACATTCTCTCTGTTTTAATTTTTCAAATTATTGGCAACAACTTCACGTTATTCTCTCTTGCCAGGCTTGGGAAGATTGTTTATACTACTGTATAGCGTGAATTTGTTTATCGATGCACAGCAGCACATAGGGTTCTTTGGCCTTCAAATCAAATAAAAAAAAAAAGAAAAAGAGGATCCGAAATCTACTGACAAATCTGTATAAACAATCTTGTCTGATTCTCTATCTATTATGCTTCTGTCCAGAGCCAGCACCTTCAATTCGGTGGCTACGGAGGAAAATATCCGCCCCGACAGAAGTTCAGACCGACAAAGAGCTCGTCGACTCAAGCTTTGCCGCCCAGTAATGTTAGTCCTTCGGAGTTGGAAACAGGTTCACAGTCTCCATCGCCGGAAGCAGTACGCCCATCGGTATCAGCTTGTAATAAGCCAGGCGGGGTTAGATTAATCTCCGCAGGGAAGATGAGCCGTGAAGAACCAAGATGACAATAGGAACTTCCGGAGTCCAAAGCTAAAAGCCAGCAACGCGTCCACATGCAACTTCTCACTCCACCAGAGGTACGTCTTCGGCCTCCGGAGGAAATTGGATAACGCCATCGGCGGAGGTTAGGGTCATCCAGGAGATGCGGCCCAGTAGGGATACAACCGGTAGAAATGCTGGACTGTGCGAAGAATCCTTTGGAATAAATTGTTAGCAATGTTCCTTTCCATCTTGACCAGTAGTACGGATCAGAGTGCTGAGAATTACCACCGCACGGTGTTGCAGTCCCGGGACTTGGACTAGAACGATGCCAAGCTTCCGATAGGAGTTGGGATAAATGGTTTACCGGAGGCCATTTTCCTCTCGGAGGCCAATCCCTTCTCGGAGGCCACTCTCTTCTCGGAGGCCAGAATCTTACGGAGAGGTATCGAGTACACCGCAGAGTTTTGCAGCAGTGAAATATTCAACTCCCTCGGGTAAAGCCATTTTATGCGTCCGGAAGCCCTGCCGCTTTTCATCCCTGATTGCCTCCGGTAGATTCAGTGAGCTACAGGCACAAGAAATACGCCGCCATGGAAACTGAAAATTCATCAGGGACGTGAGAAATTGAGATCGAGAAACAAGAGGCAGGGGCGAATGATTTCGGACACGGAGAATTTTCCACTTCTTCTCTAAATCGCCATCTACCGATAAATCAGCCTCGGGCAGTGGTGGACGTATTGGTTTGCGGCAAACCAGTTGCCAATAGGAAGGACTACGAAAACAACATCGGACCGGCTATCACAAATCCTGTATAACAGTCTTCCGGAGGTCTAAACCCAGTGTTTGAGCTACCAGTGGGACTTTCGGTCACAAACACCTCCGGTAAAAGTGTTGAGTTGAAATACGCGGGTATGCGATAGTACTTCACCACTCGAAGGAGTCTTTTTACTTCCGGAGGCATGAGAAAGTCAATGAGAGTACCAGCAGTCTCCGGTAGCATCCTCCCGCCTTCCTTCGGTAGTAACTCTTATCATCTCCGGAATAAGTCTACCAGAAGAAACCATATTTGGGCGCAAAGGTTGGTGGCTCAGGGGCATGAAATTTTCTACCGAGCGGATCTGCCCAAATTCATCCGTAAGTAAAACCAATCCACCGGTAATATCATTCGACCAGTAAAAAGAGGTACCAAACTTTTTGATATTTCATTATAAATGTTGTTTTGCAACTGGAAGTTTACGAAACTTTCTCTAGAGGATTGATCACCCTCTAGTTTTCAAGAAAGAAATATTTTAAAACAATTTCTGATTTACTAAAAACCAAGACCAGCGAGTCTTGAGAAAAGAAAAGAAAGAAAAAGAATGTAACCGACGATCTCACCATTGGCCATGGTAGAGTGTTTTTGTATCCGACGATCTACCATCAAAGAATGGTAGTGTAATGTATCCGACGATCTCACTGTCAGCGTCCTGGCAGTAGAGTGATAAACCGACGATCTCACCGACTCAAAGTCGGTAGAGTGATAACCGATGATCTCACCATGTGTACAGTGGTAGAGTGTGAAAGCAAAGTGTAACTAAGGGGTTACCAAAAGAGATCTTGGCAAAACAAAAAAACAAAAAAGCAGTCGAAAATTCTTCATTATCAGAATCTCCAAATTTTGGGAAGCAATAGAATCTATAGTAATTCTTTTTGTTCGCTTCAGACTTGTGCTATCCATGTACTTAGTCAGGCTACTCTAAGCAACCTATAGGGTGTATATTTGGGTTTTTTATCCCCGTGATTAATATGCTCTAACTGACAAAAAACTTTTGGGAATTCCGGTCGCTCCGGGCAGCCCAAAAGACGAATATCTTTAATCTGTTAAATTTAGGTATGCAGGTCCAAGGAATAAAGTGATTCAAAGCAACAATCTGATTATGAAGTAATATCCCATTATTATTATTATCTCGGACTTCTTGAGATTATTACGGTCTTCTGGAATTATTATGGTCTTCGGGAATTATTATGGCCTTCTGGGATTATTATGGCCCTTCGGAATTCCAGATTTTGGATTCTTATTATGGCACGTTCAAGGAGCGGAGACCTTTTCTCAGGAGAACAAGTGGGACTTCATCGCCCCCGGAACACGTGGGACTTCTTTGTTTCCGGAAGACAAGCTATTACATAGGCTAAAGTTTGTAAGTTCATTTCCTTTTTTAGGCAAAAGAAAAAGAACTTGGGGGACTAGGAGATATAGTAGAAAAGAGTACAGAGTGTAAATTTCATCTTCTTTTTATAAGTTCCACTTTTTAGTGCTAAAAAGTAGAACTTCGTGGGACTGGTGTAAATGGTATGAAATATACCATGCGGAAGGTTAACAGTGTCTCCGAAGGCCTGCTAGCGGAAGGATTACTGTCGGAGACCAATTGTCGGAAGGCCTGCTACCGAAAGGCCTCGATGCGGAAGGATCTACCAAGAGAGTCTACCGGAAGCCAATTGTCCGAAGGTCTATCGATGGAAGCCCTACTACCGGAGGACCCGCTATCGGAAGAGTTGCTATCTAAAGGGTCGCTACCGATAGAGTAACTACCGGAGGGATTATTGTTAAAGTGACGGTCCGGAAGAGTTAGTCCATGCGGAAGCAGTATTTCAGTCAGTCGGAGACCCGTTAAAAGGACTGATAGCTATATTATGTAATACTATCACATGTATAGAGGCAAAAGGGTAAAACTAGTGATAGAAAGTCTATAAATAGGAATAGAGGGGTTCATTTGTAGGGGACTCTCAAGTTGAAAAAGAGAGGGCTCATCCCCAAAAGCTCTCTAGAGTTGTAAACCAAAGGATGAATGATAACTCTGTCTAGAAGTGGACGTAGGCCGGATTATTGGCCGAACCACTATACATCACGGTGTGGAAATTGTGTTGGAGAGTAACATCTGTTACATCTTCATTGCGAGAGTAACATCTGTTACATCTTCAGTCACCATGACTGACTTGAGTAAGTAAGTAAGTAAGTAAGTAAAGTATTGTATGAGTAATGGTCTTGGCTAGTGTAAGTCATTGACCTTGAGTAAAAGAGTAATGTACACCCGATTAACCCGGGTGGGTAAAAGAAGCTAACAAGCATTGTGTATGTATTTTAGAAGTGTATTCCCGTGAAGGTAAGTGTGAATGGTCGACTTGTAATGTCTTCCTTGTATGTATTGAAATGTATGTATGCTTTGTGACGTATTGTAATATTATGAATGAAAGCATGTATGTAGGTATGAGTAAAATGAACTGCATGTATTCGACCAGTGGTAGCGTACCCTCGCTAGTACGCGGGGTATGCGGATTTCATATGCAGCGTAAGCTGGGTCCCTTGGGGCACTGTTTTTATTGTATAGGTACCTGAAGCGGTTATGGTCATAGTAAGAGACCCGCGGCTATGCCTAGATAGCTAGGAATGAAATGTAGATAGTAAAGAATTGTATAAGGCTTGTAGCCTTGAAGTGTCGGTGTACCTAACAAGGGGTACACCATTATGTATTTGGAAAGTATGTAGTTGGTGAGGAATGGGTAGACGCTAGACTCTTGAAGAGTATGTATAACTTGAAAGAATTGTTGTATTTGGATTTGGATCTTAGTAAACTCGGTATGTTGTATTGTAAGTATGGAGTATTGTATTGAGTGGAGGATTGTTGTATTCTGTTTGTAATCGTAGTATGGATTGTAATAGTTTTAGTACTCGGGTATTTGCAAACAGGTAAATTGTCTACTCAAACTAAATTGATAAATCTAGAAAATAATAAAACGAAAAGCCTGTCGGGTTGCAAAAATCCCGGTCACTATAGTATATGGAATTGAGTAACCAGGTATCGAACCACGGGACTTGAATAATTAAGCCTAAGTCCTAAGAAAACTGGAAATTCAGGGGGGTTGTGAATTATTTTTGTACTGAATTGAGAAAAAACGCAAATTAAAAACTAGATGAACGATTAATGAAAGTAACTTGGTGAGTTCAGTAAAATGAATGAAACTCTGGGTTCGGGCTGTTCTTTGTTGGATAAACCTGGTAAAATCTACAATTCAATTATGAGAAACGGAAAGGCAATCCTTAAGCTCTCTTCGATCCTAAATCTTAGTTAAAGGAAGAGCTCACCTATCAGAACATGTCAACTCTAATCTAGCAGTTGGCAAACACATATAGGCGGATTACGTGCGAAGAATTGTTAGCGTTTGTAGGAAAAATTATCTATCCGACTAATCTTTCCCCAAATCTCCAGGTTAATTCGAACTTCCTATTAGTCACCTTGTCTGTTCCTAACAAGATTCGCAAAACGACTCTATAAATGCGCAAATTTAATAGAGAAGATGAATGATAATCATTAACCCAGAAACAATCCATTACAATCGCATAATCAAATTGTAGAAATCTTAATTAAATTGTATCCATCGTGAACAACCCTACCCCAGAGTTAATCCCTACTAGCCAGACATTGCAAAGAAGTGAATAAATACAGTCAAAAGAGAATTCATCTAAGGGAAGAAAAACCCTCGAATTGAGTGATTATCCAGACTCAGATTCTGTCGGCGCAAGGTTGAAGACGATGGTCTGACTCCCTTCTGTCGATGCTCCTCCTCAATGATGATAATGTGCTGGGTGAATGTGGATGAAGGTGAAGCTGATGCTGATGGTGATGGATGAGTGGAAAGAGCGTTGTTTACCAGCGTGAGAGTGTCGTGATGCAATGATAGTAGTGAGATGCCTCCTTCACTCAGATTAGGTCACTTAAATAGAATTTCCCTCCTCTTTTCCCTTCAAAACGCCAAACTTCTGGTGAGAATTTAGTCGTGTCCGAACATTGGTACGACCTTCAATGTTCGGACACATTGCTTTGAGCACTCCAGTTCCAAAAGTCTCGACTTGTGTCCGAACTTGGATGTTCGGACACAAGTTCGGACATGCACCGTAGGTTAGACTTCCGACTTTTCTTTGTTGTGATTCTCGAACCATGTCCGAACTTCGATGTTAGGACTGAAGTTTGGACATTTCATCAGGCACAGCACACGAACTCTCGACTTGCGTCCGAGCTTGGAAGTTCGGACACAAGCTCGGACACACCTTCAAAATCCTCTAATTCATCGTTCTGACTCCAATTCGACCCCCGTTTGTTGCATCATCTCCCTCGTGAGTTAATCTACTTTTTCCTCGGCTTTTCTCTGCATTTAACATAGAAAAAAGGTATCAAGCCTTAACAAGCAACAAACCAAAGGAAAACGTAAGATAAGTGTGGAATATTATCGATGACGCGTATAAAAATTAGACATTAAAGACCACTAAAACCATTCATATTTTACACTCATCAAACCTCCTCACACTTAACCTTTGCTTGTCCTCAAGCAAAGCAGGAGCAAGATATCTCAGAATGCCTTAGGACCAAACCTTAGGATTGCACAAAATAAGGAGTTAAGCCACAATAACCACCCAAGAATCGATCTGCTCTTAAGTGCATGTCTCTTAAACAATGAAGCACGCTTTTAAAAAAAAGATTATGAAGAAGTCAGATCACGAAGTCAAAACATAGAGTAACTCAGAACCTTCCAACCTTTTCTCTTCTTAAACAACCCGTGGATGACAAGGGGTGTGAAGTACTGCCATATTCCGCAGAACCTTTCAACACCACGTACTCATGATCTAATTAAAGGATTTGCCATAAACATAAGACTTTAAAGAGCTTCCTCTTTTTTTTCTTTTTGCATACATATTGATTTTTTTTTTCGCGCAAATAATTCATCCCCAGACTTTTCTCTCCATCCTTGTAACGGTATTGGGTCTTTTATCCCAGATCAGACGATCTTAGGTAAATGGGTGATGAAGCACCCCAAGGACTTAATAACCGGATGGAAGAGGCCTGTTTCGGTTCAGAAAATAACTCAGATCAGAGGAGTACCTTGCCTTTATCCTTCATTCCAGACATTCCCATCATTCCAAGGTTCAAGGTTAAACCAGTTCTGACTCCACAACTAACTTGTCCACAGACATTTAACAAAATTCAGTTCATTCATTTCCAAAATACAAAAACACACAGCTTTGAGCAAACCAACCCTTAAGGTCATCACCAGACTCGACTCCACAACTAAAAATCCACCCAAGTATTCAACACCAAGAAGCACTCTAAGGAAATCACCCCCATATAGCTCAAAACCAAACAAAAATTAGTGCAGGATGCAAAATAGATGGCTGACACATTCAGAAAAGATCTCCCCCTTCCTCACACTTAATGAGGAGCAATGTCCGCATTGTTCAGAAAATTATCACAAGAAAGAGATCGTACTAAATGTGTCAGACTACAAGGGTGGAAGTGAAGAGTTACAGAGGTATACACGTTAAAACACGGGCCGAACATAAACCAAAAAGAAAAAGAAACTGAAAACTCCCCTGATGTCTTTTGTAATTGATTGAGAAAGGGTCTTCCTCACACTTAGTGTCCTGGTAGGGGAGAATGTTTCCTCACACTTGCTTCGAAGCAAGAGTCCGGCATGGAGTCATCACGGTATAGTATACTAGCACAAATTCAACAAAACAAACAGAGAAGTATGATAGAATCATCGCATTAGTGACAACCAGTGCTTGCAGTTCAAAAGAAGAACAAACTAAAAACGAAATAAAGAAAAATACAACGCAAATAAACTGAAAGGAACTAAATCCGAAATAACTGAAAATGAAATCACAAAGAAGTCCAAAAATGCTTCCAAACAAAAGTAGCATAATCCACAAAATCATCACTATGGGGGCGGGTAGTACGTCTGCCACTGCTGAAACTGAGCGAGAAGAGCCTCATAGTCATCCTGAGAGCGGCGCGCCTGCTGCTGTAGAGTCTCGATCTCCGCCTGATAGCGACGATCCATCTCCTCAAAACGAGACTCTAGCTGAGTAAACTCATAGCGAGTGACATACTCGCTCCCAGGGGCTGGCAGTGCAAGAAATGCGTCCTCCTCTTCAGCTGTAGCAGTAGGAGTGGGCTCTGACGGACCCTCACCCGCCTCTCGCTGGCGCTTTTGTGGTCTCGGGGCAGCCTTCTTCCTCCATTCCCTCCCGTCAAACTCGAACCACATCTTCTTCAGGGCGCCCACATCAATAGGAGACCGCGCAGCATGCAGCCCCGCAGAAGGAATGGTAACCATTTGCCTCCTAAGTATGTGGCAAGATCATGACTGGATAGCCTAGCTTGTGTCGGTCCTTGTGCTCCATAATATACTGCAGATGCAAGAAGATCACCCATGGCAAGTAAGTAACCTCAGCAGCCCCAGCAAATGATGGATTTAGCACTGCCTGAAGAAGAAGAAAATCAGTGTGGTTCAGGTCTGAGCTCTGACGTGGGAGAACGTTCGCAGCCAAGTGCGAAGAGGACTCTCTCCTCTGGGGTCCTGAAGCAGATCAGTAGGGACGACCTGCTTTGATGGGTCATCCCCTCTACGACGTCGTGGCCCCTGAACCATGAGCGGGGTGTAGTGGTTGATAGCTGCTGCCTGTAGAAGTCATGGGGTTGAGGTGCTCAGGAGGGTCGGGGGCGGGATAAGGAAGGTCCAGATAGCGAGCAATCTCCATCGTGGAGACTGTCACTCTATCACCGTCAACAATGGATTTGATCTGGCCGTCCTGGTAGATTGCATTCGCATAGAACATGTGCACCACTCGTTCAGAATACTGGCCCCCCATATCCAAAATTTTGCCCCAACCAAATGGGACCAATAACTCCCTCAGCTTCAGCTGACTCTCCAACTCCGGCACCACGCACCGTTCAGCAATAATATCCACCTCCTTGGCAAACCACTTTCGGGCTGCGTCGTTTCTAAATTCCTCCTACTGAGCTCGACGACTGGAGCTTGCGCCGGTTCTCGCAGCCCTCTTACCACGGCCTGTAATTCGGCTCTACATCTGCTCATACAAGGGCAACCAATGTCAAATAAAGGAAGGCAAATATGCACTGAATTATCCAAAATTCGACAGAGTCTCCCCTAAAAATTTAGTATTCTCCACAACAAAGATCTATCATCTTTTTTTTTCATTCGCAACGGAGAACTACTACCACCAGTGACCAGCAGAGACTTAATCAACAGAAAATCATATATTCCAACATGTTTGACGCAATCTCAGTCAATGGTTCTATCTCAGCCATGCAAAATCCACATATGCAAAATAAAATCATAACAGTATGGTTCACCCACTTCTATCCAGCACAACAGAAAAACGAAGCTAATACACGCAGATTCAGTCTAGCAAATCCAACTCAAACAGCACCCTCTCGGCTAACTATGCCTCATATCCCAAAATTTAGCATAAGCACAATAAAAGAGGTAAGGGAGTGGAGAAAATACCTTGTTCAACTTGAATGAGGAATTAGAAACAAGAAGAACAATAGAATCTGCAAGATTTGACTCAAAACCCCCAAATTCGATAGTTAGGGTTCTACTTCGAACAGGCTCAGATTTGGACAGATGTGGGGATTTGCTGACCGATTTCGGGTGCTAGAGTGGTGGAGAATCAAAACCGAGCAGATTGGTACCAAGATTGTGAGATTTGGTGAACAAATGAGGAAGTTGTGAGAGATTGAAGGAGGAAGAGAGTTGGGGCGCTGCGTTCGTCGCGAGGAGGAAGAAATGTTTTGGAGGTTTTAAGTCTGTCCGCGCCTCTTTAATTTCAGAATTTTTGAGGTGTCCGAACTTCATAGTTTGGACAGAAGTTCGGACATACATACCTGGGCAGTGCTTCGCATCGTGTCCGAACTTCGAAGCTCGGACCGAAGTTCGGACATCTCGTGTTTTCGTTTTGCCATACTCTCGAATCAGGTCCGAACTTCGATGTCCGGACTGAAGTTCGGACATATCGTTTTGCACAGACCTCAAACTCTCGAACTGAGTCCGAACTTCGATGTCCGGACCGAAGTTCGGACAAAACCCAAAATGCACCAGATTGTTTCTTTCTAAGCTCATACCACTGTAAACAAAAGCATTATCCTAAAACAAAACTATAAACAACATAATAACACAGAATTAAAGTACCAAAAAAACGCTGGGTTGCCTCCCAGTCAGCTGCTCTTCTTTAATGTCTTTAGCTAGACAATTCCTACTTGATCAATCAGAGGGAATGTGGTGGGCAGCTCTACAACAGCCTACAGCGAATTCCTTCAACTTTCTCAATTCTTTCCGCATTCGCCAAGAGAATTTCTTTTTCACGTTCGAACCCGTCTCTTGAGGAATCATCTTTGCTGTAGGATTGGATTCACTCTCCACAAAGAATATTGCCTGCATAGGAAAAAGCTTATGATCAGTACCAGATAGCCTTTTAAACGAGCACCGTTTACCTTAAAGGTTTCACCAGCCTTGTTCTCCAGCTCGTATGCTCCATAAGATGTAACTCCCCACTACTCTGAAGGGGCCTGCCCAGTGTGATTTTAGCTTCCCAGGAAAGAGACGTAGCCTAGAGTTAAAGAGCAGCACCAGATCCCCCACTTTGAAGTCTCTCTTTTGAATCATCCGGTCGTGGATCCTTTTGTGCGCTCTTTATAGATCCTTGAGCTGTCGTACGCCTGATCTCTTAGTTCCTCCAACTCAGAAAGCTGAAATCGCCTCTTCTCTCCAGCATCACGCAATTAAAGTTCAGAGCCTTTAAAGCCCAATAAGCTATGTGCTCTAGCTCAACTGGGAGATGACAAGCCTTCCCGTACACCAGCTTAAAAGGAGACATTCCAATGGGTGTCTTGAATGCAGTTCTATAAGCCCACAGAGCATCGTCAAGCTTGACAGACCAATCCTTCCTGGAGGAGTTGACTGTCTTCTGAAGAATCCATTTTAGCTCTCGTTACTCACTTCTGCTTGCCCATTAGTTTGGGGATGATAAGGTAAAGCAACCTTATGAGTCACCCCGTACTTAGTCATCAGGGAATCAAAAGCCTTGTTGCAAAAGTGAGAACCTCCGTCACTGATGATAGCTCTTGGCACGCCAAATCTAGTAAAGATGTTCTTCTTCAAGAATTTCACCACAGTTCTAGCATCAGCAGAAGAGCAGGGGATTGCTTCGACCCATTTGGAAACATAATCTACAGCAACGAGGATGTAGTGGTTTCCGTGAGAAGAAGGGAATGGGCCAGTAAAGTCAATACCCCAGACATCAAACAGTTCAACTTCAAGGATTCCCTTCTGAGGCATCTCATGCCTTCTTGACGTGTTCCCCATCCTCTGGCGGTTATCACAGTGAGCACAGAAGCGGTGGACATCTTTGTGTAGAGTGGGCCAGTAGAAACCACACTCCAACACCTTAGCAGCTATCCTAGTAGGACCATGGTGACCACCTGCCTCTCGAGAATGGCAGAACTCAATTACACTGTTAACCTCTTCATCGGGGAGACACCTTCTAATTAAACCATCAGCACATACTCTGAAGAGATAGGGGTCCTCCCAAACGTAATGACGGGCTTCAGAGAGAAACTTCTTCCTCCGGTTGTAGCTTAGATCATGGGGAATCAAACCAGAGGCAAGATAGTTAGCCAGGTCCGCGTACCATGGCTCTTTAACTTTCCCAATTACAAAGACTGTTTCGTCAGGAAAGAATTCATTTATGGGGACCCCGTCATCTGGAGTCTCAAGCCTAGATAAATGATCTGCAACCCCATTCTGCTTCCCTTGCTTATCAACAACTTCCAAGTCGAACTCTTGGAGAAGCAAATTCCATCTCAAGAGTCTGGGCTTAGAATCATTCTTTTGAAATAGGTACTTCAAGGCAGAGTGGTCGGTGTGAGCAATTACTTACTTCCCAGCAAATAGGGCCTGAACTTGTCAAGAGCAAACACCACCGCAAGTAGCTCCTTTTCAGTGGTGGTGTAATTCTTTTGAGCCTCCGACAGAGTCTTACTCGCATACGTGATAACCCTCAAAATTTTATCTTTCCTCTGACAAAGCGCAGCACCAACAGCAAAGTCACTAGCATCTGTCATGACCTCCAAAAGGGAGAGACCAGTCAGGGGGCACCACAATAGGGGTAGAGATGAGTTTACTCTTGATAGTTTGAAAGGCCTTCAAACATTCTTCCGAGAACTGAAATTTTACATCTTTCTGCAGAAGATCAGACAAGGGCTTTGCAATTTTGGAAAAGTCCGGGATGAACCTTCGATAGAACCCTGCGTGACCCAGAAGAGATCTAACTCCCCTGACTGAAGTAGGAGGAGGTAACCCCTCAATGACTTCCACCTTCGCCTTGTCCACCTGAATACCATCTTTGGAGACCCTGTGTCCAAGCACTATACCCTCATGTACCATGAAATGGCACTTCTCCCAATTCAAAACCAGGTGGGTCTCCTCACATCTGCCTAGTATCTGATCCAGCTGATCAAGACACACATCAAAACTCTGGCCATATACCGAGAAGTCGTCCATGAAGACTTCTATGCTTTTCTCAATAAACTCATTAAAAATCGCCATCATACATCACTGAAATGTGGCTGGAGCATTGCAAAGACCAAATGGCATCCTCCTATATGCAAAAGGCCATAAGGGCAGGTGAAGGTGGTCTTCTCCTGATCCTCTGGCGCAATGGGAATCTGGAAATAACCGATGTACCCATCAAGGAAGCAGTAGAACTCCTGCCCAGCTAGCCGCGCTCCAACATTTGATCAATAACGGCAGCGGGAAGTGGTCCTTCCTTGTGGCTTCGTTCAAACGCCGGTAATCGATGCACATCCTCCAGCCAGTGGTCTGTCTTTGGGGCACCAATTCGCCTTTATCATTGGGCACCGCCACTATTCCTCCTTTCTTGGGAACAACTTGCACAGGAGAATCCCAGCGGCTATCAGAGATAGGGTAAATGATGCCTGCATCCAAGAGCTTCAACACCTCAGCTTTCACTACTTCCTTCAGGTTTGGGTTTTATCTCCTCTGGGGCTGCCTCACTGGCTTGATACTGTCTTCCATGTAAATTCGATGAGTGCAGAACCCTGGACTAATCCCTTTAATATCTGCCACTGACCACCCCTAAGCTCCCTTGTGCCTTCGTAACACTTCCAGAAGTCTGATTTCCTGCGAAGAAACAGACAAAGATGAAGAAATAATAATAGGCAGGGCGCTACCCTCTGCCAAGAAAGCATATTTAAGATTTGAAGGGAGAGTTTTTAATTCAAGAGTAGGGGGCTTCTCTACTGAAGGAACGAGCCTCTAAGTAGGCCTGTCCAGTAGCTCCATAGGAGGAGCATAAGGGCGAAAGTAGGTTTGTCCCTGATTAAGCTGCTGGACAACAGTAGCTACCTCAGTGCTCTCCTTGTCATCCTCATTGAGTGGCATAACACTTACTCTAGCAGATCAGAGTTCTCAAGTAGGAAAGAAGAGTCATCAGTATTTTTAGCGACAAATATCATAATCATCAGAACAATCGACATCAATAGAAAGCACAGCATGAGAAGAATCATTTGTTCTCATCATCTTAGTAATGTCAAAACTAAGCTCCTCATTATTAAATTAAGGGTGATCTTTCCTTTGTCAACATCAATGACAGTTTTAGCAGTTCGTAGGAACGGTCTACCCAAAATTAATGGCACTTCAACATCCTCATCCATATCAAGAATGACAAAATCAGCAGGGAAGAAGAAGTTACCAACACCTACCACAACATTCTCACCATACCACGAGGTTTATTGAGGAACGATCAGCTAATTGCAAATTAAAGTTGATTGGGACAAGCTCACCAGCATGAAGCTTCCTAAACATTGAATAATGCATCAGATTTATACTCGCTCCAAGGTCGTAGAGTCTGAACCCACAGTCCATGTCTCCAATGGTGCAAGGGATGATGGGCTGCCCTGGATCTCCACACTTTGGAGGAAGCTTCTGCTGGATGGCTGCAGAGCATGTCTCTGTCAGCTGAACAATCTCACTTTCCTTGAACTTTCGCTTGTAGAAATCAAATCCTTAACAAAGCGAGCATAATTAGGCATCTGCTTGATAGCATCAATCAAGGGGATATTAATAGTAAGCTTCGAAAATACACTCAAAAATTTCCCAAATTGATCATCAAGTTCTTTTTCTTTCAATCTATTAGGGAAAGGAAGTTCCTTAGGAACCACCTTACCCTTGGAGTTTTTAGCAATCAAAGTATGAGAAGGGGAAGAATAGGAGCCTGGGTCTCCTCAACAACTACCTCAAGAGGGGCTGGGGGCCCTGACGGTGCACCAGTGCTAGAAGAAGGAAGACCGGTCTCCTCGTCAGCTTGATCCTCAGCCACTTGATCTCTATTCATCAGCTGCCTCCCACTTCTTAAGGTAACTGCTGCTACCTCTTCAGAATCTGAACAATCCTCAACTACCACGGCTTCTGAGACCGACACTGCCTTCAACTGTGCTTTAGGATTGGGGTCTGGTTGGGAAGGCAGTGATCCATAAGGTCCTCTGCTAGGAGGAACTGAGTCAACTGACTCATCGTTCCCTGCATTTCCACCATGGCGTTCTCGTTTTTGCTGACCAGCTGCCAGATTCTGATTTATTACTGTTTGTTGCTCTTGAGACGCCATCAGTTTATCCACCATCTCCTTCAGATTAGCATTGTTTGAGCTCAGTGATGATTGCTGAGCTTAAGACTACTGTGGCCTAAACTGATTGTATGGGGGCCTAACAAAACCGGGTGGTCCTCCCTGACTCGCCCTCTGAGGCTGCATCTGCTGTGAGTTGAGGGCGTTATTTGGATTTCCGTACCTCAGGTTTGGATGCTGGTTCTGCATCCAAGGCTGCCTGTTGTACTGGCCAATTGCATGCGCCTCCTCAGTCTGCCTCATCTCAGCAACCATCGGGCAGTCCTCATAGTCATGGCTGTCTCCGCACTGAGAACAGCATACCTCACTGGGACCAGTAGACACCTTCTTGATAGATTGCACAGATGTCTGTCCCATAGTGAGCTGCTCGAGCATCTTCGCTATGTTACCCACCGTAGTACTTAAATGGGCCTGCTCAGCAGCAATTTGCTCCATCATAGGATCTGGAGTCTGTGAGGAAGTCTGACCGACTGTGAAAACTCTTCCACCACTGCTGCTCCACTGGCGGAGCTCCTCGCAGTAGGACTCCATAGCCGACATAAACTCTTCTCCGCTTTTGCAAGCAAGTTCCCACCCAGTGCAGCTCTGACCTCACCTCTATGCTCATCTCTCAGCCCTTGGAAGAACCCCTTGGGCCAAAGATGTCGTGGTCTGACCGTGATGAGGACACTGGCGGAGCAGCTCCTTGAATCTATCCCAGGCTTCGCAGACTGTCTCACTGCCGAACTGTCTGAAGGCGGTCAGGTCAGCGATCATCTGTCTGGTCCTGGAGATGGGATGTACTTCTCATAAAACCTCTCCGTCATCAGTCCCCAGGTAGTGATGATACCTGGAGGTAGACGATGGAACCACTTCGATGCTTCCCCTGAGAGACTGTGCTGAAATAAGCACAGCCGAGCATACTCCTCTAGCCCCTGAGACATCCCCAACGAATCCAGATGAACTAAGAAACGATGGACATGGTCGAGCGCATCAGCCGGGTCTGCGCCTGAGAAGGTCCCTGCTGGATGATTCCTAACAGCATTTGTTTGATGGCTTGGTTTTAGTTTTTGCCATTCTGCTGTTAACTCTGGTGTGAGATTTGGCAGAGTTACAGGTCCTCTTCTAGGAGCAGCTGGCGGGGCGATTAATTCTTCCCAATGTGGCTTGCTCATTATTTACTGGTCCGTTAGCAGCCATAGTGAAGGTAAGCGCTCTTCTTGCCCTACGAGCAGTACAGTTGATCTCAGGGTCTAAATTGAATCTTGGTGGGCCTCGAGATCGGGTATCGTGCATTCACAAAACACCTGCACAGTTACACAAATAAACATGAAGTTTTTAAGTTAGTGGCTGTATGAACAAACTGAACACAGCAAATTAAAAATGCGTATAAACAACTACGAAAATGTTGAATGTAAAAATACAGCTCAATTGTTCAAACAGAATAAATTCAAAACTATTCTGAAAGTCAAAAAAACTAGCAAACGCAGATTTATTACTATAACCTAGTTAAAACAAAAAGGAAATAAAATAGCGCAAATAAAATAAAAATAAAAACAATTGACAACCAGGGCAAAGGACTTGACAGAGTCAAGTCCCCGGCAACGGCGCCATTTTGCAACAGGTAAATTGTTCTACTCAAACTAAATTGATAAATCTAGAAAATAATAAAACGAAAAGCCTGTCGGGTTGCAAAAATCCCGGTCACTATAGTATATGGAATTGAGTAACCAGGTATCGAACCACGGGACTTGAATAATTAAGCCTAAGTCCTAAGAAAACTGAAAATTCAGGGGGGTTGTGAATTGTTTTTGTACTGAATTGAGAAAACGCAAATTAAAAACTAGATGAACGATTAATGAAAATAAACTTGGTGAGTTCAGTAAAATGAATGAAACTCCGGGTTCGGGCTGTTCTTTATTGGATAACCTGGTAAAATCTAGAATTCAATTATGAGAAACGGAAAGGCCAATCCTTAAGCTCTCTACGATCCTAAATCTTAGTTAAGGAAGAGCTCACCTATCAGAACATGTCAACTCTAATCTAGCAGTTGGCAAAACACATATAGGCGGATTACGTGCGAAAAATTGTTAGCGTTTGTAGGAAAAATTATCTATCCGACTAATCTTTTCCCAAATCTCCAGGTTAATTCGAACTTCCTATTAGTCACCTTGTCTGTTCCTAACAGGATTCGTAAAATGACTCTATAAATGCGCAAATTTAATAGAGAAGATGAATGATAATCCTTAACCCAGAAACAATCCATTACAATCCCATAATCAAATTGTAGAAATCTTAATTAATTGTATCCATCGTGAACAACCCTGCCCCAGAGTTAATCCCTACTAGCCAGACATTGCAAAGAAGTGAATAAATACAGTCAAAAGAAAAATCATCTAAGGGAAGAAAAACCCTCGAATTGAGTGATTATCCAAACTCAGATTCTGCCGGCGCAAGGTTGAAGACGATGGTCTGACTCCCTTCTGTCGATGCTCCTCCTCAATGATGATAATTTGCTGGGTGAATGTGGATGAAGGTGAAGCTGATGCTGATGGTGATGGATGAGTGGAAAGAGCGTTGTTTACCAGCGTGAGAGTGTCGTGATGCAATGATAGGTAGTGAGATGCCTCCTTCACTCAGATTAGGTCACTTAAATAGAATTTCCCTCCTCTTTTCCCTTCAAAACGCCGAACTTCTGGTGAGAATTTAGTCGTGTCCGAACATTGGTCCGACCTTCAATGTTCGGACACATTGCTTTGAGCACTCCAGTTCCAAAAGTCTCGACTTGTGTCCGAACTTGGATGTTCGGACACAAGTTCGGACATGCACCGTAGGTTAGACTTCCGACTTTTCTTGTTATGATTCTCGAACCATGTCCGAACTTCGATGTTAGGATTGAAGTTCGGACATTTCATCAGGCACAGCACACGAACTCTCGACTTGCGTCCGAGCTTGGAAGTTCGGACACAAGCTCAGACACACCTTCAAAATCCTCTAAATTCATCGTTCTGACTCCAATTCGACCCCCGTTTGTTGCATCATCTCCCTCGTGAGTTAATCTACTGTTTCCTCGGCTTTTCTCTACATTTAACATAGAAAAAGGTATCAAGCCTTAACAAGCAACAAACCAAAGGAAAACGTAAGATAAGTTTGGAATATTATCGATGCGCGTATAAAAATTAGACATTAAAGACCACTAAAACCATTCATATTTTACACTCATCAGTATTCCGGTCCATCAGACCGATGATGTAGTAGTAGGTCTTGTTAGTCACGTGGGTGGCTAACGGCATTGTATCACCCACCGTTGTGTGGAAGTATCCGCTGCGTAAGTATGGAAGTATGAGGAGGTTAGACGGTAATGATGGTATTAGCGGTAGGGATGTTACATACTCAACCAAGAACACCTTACCATTACTAAATCATCCCAAGAACACATAAAAGATGAATATAAGAAATACCAACCGGCCACCAAGAACACATAAAGGATGAACACAAGAATTATCAACGGGCCACCAAGAACACACACTAGTGCAAAAAGGGTCTTCTCGGTGGTATTTTTATGCCTTTTTCGGCGGTTTACAACTGCCAAAAATGGTACCGCCGAAAAAGGGTCTTCCCTTATTTTCAGCGGTTTTACAACCGCCGAAAATAGTTACAATTTTCGGCGGTTCCTTAGGTCAAAACCGCCGAAACATATGAGCTACAGAGGGCAAATTAATGTGTAAAAAAATGGCATATTTTTAGCGGTTTCTGCTTTGAACCGTCGAAAATAAGCAAAATTAGGGTCTTTTTCGGCGGTTTTAATCTTAGGAACTGCCGAAAAAGACCCTATGTTTGCTTATTTTCGGCGGTTCTATGTAGAAACCGCCAAAAAATATGCCATTTTTTTATTTTTCTCGTTTTCGTTTATAATCCCACATAAGTCACAAAACCTGTTAATATGCATCCAATATGTCCACATATCTCTCTACATCACATGGTAGAGGATCTCATCACTCTTTGTAAGTAAATTGTCAAAAAAATCCAAAAAATAATGACATGGCTTACAAATGACCATACACACCACATTTAAAATGGTCACAAATGACCATACACCACAATTCACATAGTCACAAATGACCATATACATACACAATTGATCAAATGTTCACTAATATACTAAAAGTGGTCATTTTTTACAATCTATCTAACCATAAAAGTCTAAAGAAAGTTCTAAATAACAATTCGAGAAAACAAAAAGCAAAAATCAAACCAAATTCATGCAGACGAAATCCGCCCAATCCTGTAGCATCATGTTGATGGTTTCTCCGTTATATTCTCCAACACCAGGAAAAACCTTTGAAAAACAAAACAAGACAAAATTGGTTAATCATCAAACAATTATATTAGTAATTGAAAAATAAATATAACTTCGATATACCTGTTCTAACGGATCCTCCATCTCACCAAATAGGGTGACTATGTCATGCATATACCTCATGACATAATACCCACACTCTGAACCTCCGGGTTGACGTGAACACTTAAACACAGGAAAAACATAACTAATTAAATAAGACATTTATTTGTGATTACAACCAATCAATAAACAAGTAAATGATGACGCATTTACCTTCACTGAAGTCCATTGGATGGCATTTTTTGACCTTACACCAAGCTCTGCCATCAAAACACCTTGATACACACTGCATAATTATTATCATCAACATACATTAATTAATTAGGATATACATTCATAATAAAATTAAATTAAAGGAGTTGAAATACATAAAGAATTGTTTCACAATGTACTTACATGCTAAGGTGTGGCTTTATCTTGATGTCTTTTGGATTTCCGGTTTGCAGCGGATCAAGAAATAGTATCCGCGAACGATCCAGACACAACACCAGTAAAACCCAATGGCCACTGTGTAATACCAAAACACTCACATGTCATTATAATGCATGTATGCACAGATAACTACAACATTTATTCAAATTAAAATGATAAAAAGAAGTTAATACTTTTGATGATAAGGTAACATAAGATATTTCTTTTTCGCTCTGATGCTGTCAACCATCGCACGCTGCAAGTAGATCTTACACATTTCTGTATCGCACTTCAGAGCAGTGAATGATGCTCTTTCAGGACACAAAAATCCATACCTGGTAATGGCAAAAGATTGCATTTTGTCATGTAAAAACCTGTTCATAAATAAAAAGACATAAAATTAATTAACATTGTTTCAGAACATCAATTTATAACTTAATTATAAACAAAACTAATACTTACAAAATAATGAATGCATCACTGCAACAGGCACCCAATCAAATTTTAGGATGTCCCTAACATCAGTCGTCCACATGTCGATTTCTACAATTCGTCCATAGTGAAGAAGGTCATCGTCAAAACTGAGTAGGATAGAATTTCTGCCATCTGGGAAGTCGCGGATTATATCATGCAAGCATTTCATGTTTGGCCCCAAGCGTGCATATATGGAATCATCCACCAAATTTTCTCTTTGAACAACATTGGTGGATGATTTGTATTCAGAGGATCCAATCTTTGCCTTCTTTTTCATAGGAGATGCAGATTTCCTTCTTAATGCCTATTTACAACAGACATTCAATACTAGTCATGAACTGAGCATCCACACATACTATATTCATATAATGAACAATAATAACTACACTAGTGGTTATGCAGTTGACATACCTTCACACACTTCTGAATCAGACGAATAGGCCACTGAACGAATGCACCCTTTGCAGACCGCACTGTACTGTACTCCTCCATAGGTACAGGGAGCGGTAGATCAGGAACCTTATAAATCGGTTCGTCCATAGAGACTCTCCCGTGATACGGCTTTAGTGGCATCCCATGGGTCACGTCATTCAGGCCTGATGAGTACACTCTTCCTTCTGCGACACATATTTCTTCATTGTTGTATGGAAGTAGGAGGTTACAGTTTATCGGGTCCTACAATTTCATCAGATTAGTAGATGTTGAACTAAAAATATGTAATAAAAGATATGACAACTAATAGAACATCTAAAGGTATAAAAATTACCTGTACATAAGCGTAAGGATACTGGTCATTGGAATCCACACTTGTGTACACTCCAGCAGGAGTAGCATCATCATTTCTTAGGAATGAGAGAGGATCATTATGAAAACTGGGGCAAGAAGGATTAGAAGCATGAGTAGCACCGTCATTGTTTGGGAAAGAAGGATCGGAAGCAGGAACATATGGTTGGGATGCACGACTGCCTTGACGTAGTTCATCAATGACCTCCTTCTTCCACTGCTCTCTCATGTCATTAATGACACGCATATGCTGCTCATAAGAAATTGTCTGTCCTTGACTACTCCCTTTCCTTGACCCGGGGTTACCAAAAGTTTTCTTATCCCTATGTTAACCCCCCTAACCTCACAGCTCGGCCTGGATGATCTTTCTTTCCAAGCGCACGAGACAACTGGTCATCATGTCGATCAGGTACCCAAGTCCCTTGGGTAACTTGTTCATTTTATAATTAAATGTAGAAAGCATTTAATTATAAATTTTAAGATGATAAAAATAAATTTGTCAAAAAAATTGAAAGTAAAGAAAAGTACTTACCATCTTATCAACAATTTCCTTCGTCTTCTCGAAGGGATATAAACGCTCTCCAGTTTTCGGGTCTTTCTTAGTACGTGAAAGCTTCTAAAACGTACCCCGTAGCTGGTGCTCATCAAGAGTGCTCATATCTGATGGCAACTCTCCTTCTGCCACCCATTCAGGCACTCTTCTATTAACCCCTTTGGCACCCAAGACGTGATAATATTCATTCTTCTTCGCATTCACGAATTGGGCTTCACGGTACTCCTGTTATCATAAACATACAATTAAGATGACCAAAAATATACATATGTAATATAAATACCTCAAATTTTATATATTATATAATAATTAATTATTTAAAAGTTAATACATACCTTTGTCTCCATCTTCTTATCATAAAACTCCTGCCACTTCTCTTTGGTTATTGGTGTGTAAATCTCCCAAGGCTGGCGTGTATCACCGTCCGGCCTCTTAAGCTTCTTGGTGATAAACCACTTAACCAGATCATGCTTATGATTTGAAAATTTCTTGCGCATCATTGCTTTGAGCATGGTATAGTACTCACTTTCTGTAGGTATTTGATATCGCTTCTGCATATTACCATAAATGAAACAAATGTTAGTTATGGATACCTACAAATTGTATAAAATAATACTTTAACTAGTTTTATATACCTGTACGATCTCAAACATCTGTTTCTTTAGTCCTTCGTCAACCTGAGGCCAGGTGAGAGTGATATCACAATACTCTCGCACAATGATGCCTAGCTCTGTAGTGAAGTCTGTAGCCCATTCCCCAATCGGCTGTAGATACGCATTAAACTGGAACGGCTTTTATTCAATCTTTTTTGACCTGAGAGCTTTCGTCGGACCTCGAGGTTTTACGGTCCTAGGAAGCTGGATTTGTGATCCAGAAGGTCCAGCCTCTGTGTCCTCAGCTGGCACAGAGGCTGGAGTAATCTCATCCACGCCATTACTGATAAGTGCGAAATACATAGACTTTTTAGGGTTTAATTACCTTGTATTTGCAGTATTTTAAGTAATATTTCTCACTTATCTTACGATTTTCCTAGATTTATGTTTTGATATGAATTGATATATTTTATGTGTTAAATGTAGGAAAAAGTGTTGAATCAAGTAGTTTACTTCACAAGCTTTCCAACGCAACAAATGGCGAGTAAGCGGACTTATAACGAAAAATCTGGAGCCGATTGAAGATTGGAATACACTCGTATATATATAGATATATTTGTACGCATACCACGCGGACAAAACAGAGGCGTCCGCCTGTTATGTAGCGGACAAGACACAGGCGACCGCCTGTTATGTAGCGGACACGAAAGAGTCGTCCGCCTGTTAACGCGCGGACAGCACACAGATGACCGCCTCTTATCAGGCGGACGGGACAGAGGCAACCGCCTGTTAACTGTTAAGGCCGGACAACACAGAATTCCGAACAGAGTTTTCTTCTTCCTTCTTCGCCGCGCCGCAGTCGAACTACCTTCATTAATTGCAGACGGTCGCCCACCTTAATTTGTGCACGTGTGACTGTCTCTGCAATCAATTGCTCTGCCCGATGAAATCTCTGACTGCAATCTTCACGAATCTGCACCAACTCCACCGCCATCTACTCACTAGCTCACAATTCCTGTCACTTCTCCGTTGTCTGTTTCTGAAATCCTCCGCCTATATAAACCCCACTCTGCTTGCTAAAAAATCATCCAGTCATCGACAATCCATTCATCTATCAGTCCACGAATTAATCCATTCACCCACGCATCCATCATCCATCGACTGAGTCATTTACCACACTCCCTCGCTCACGCTCACGCTCCATTCACTTCATTTCCCTCAATCAGAAATCATCACCCATCCACTTTATTAAATTCCCACGTAATACATACACCCCACTTTCCATTTTATTCCACTATTACACACCAGCTCTACAGATAAATTAGCAGACGGGACAGCGCAACGAAGTTGAAGCGAGGAACCGGAGTCTTGAACTTCTAAACTGGACGTTATCTCTTACCCTACTTTAATTTATTTAATGCATTCCATTTCTGTTATCGTTGTTTCTGTAACGATGAGCGAGTAAGTATTTAGCTTCCCGGGTTGGGAAGCGAACCTATTTCCTAAATTCTGTTATGTATTTCTTCAAATAAATTTAGTTAACTGCAACAGTTCAATTCCTGTCCTTCAAGTGTTTTAATTATTTGGCCGGTAGTTAAAACAACCCTTGTAGTTATTTTATTAAATGCGAGAGCTGAGATAAATAACTAGATAGAGGAAGTTGAACCTAATTAATAGCTAGAAGCCTGATCCGGCCTATAGGTTAATTAGACTCCAATAGAAACTGCTCTTTATGCGATTAATTGTGTCCGGTCTAGAGCATTAGTCTGCTGCTAGGTCTAACAATTGGTTAGGATTCATTATACTTAGTCGTTAATGAATTAATTAAAGTTTCTGAGTTATTGCAGTAAAATTAAAGGAAGAATTTAGTAACAGATATAAAGCGAATAGGTAAGCAAACAACCCGGGGTGCGCTTTTCTATTTATCACATTCACCACTCTTTAAATCCCTCTTTGTTTATTTTATTTAAATTGTTCTATTTTTCCTTGTAGTTCAGTTTCTTTTTAATCAATCAATCAAAACCGAAAAAAAAGTGATATTTCCTGTTTTCTTTAGTTTAACCTAATTTCCCAGTTAATCGAATATTTGTCAATTAATTATACGAGGTCCCTGAGATCGACAACCCCATTTAATCACTATACCCGCAAAATGATAGGTACACTGCCTATGTGGTAGAAGTAGTCACATATTTCTCCATCAAGTTTTTGGGTGCCGTTGGGGACCTCCGGCACGGTTAATTGACAATTATTATTTAATTGGATAAGTTAAATTTTTCATTCTTTTAATTTTTATTTTCTGTTTGATATTTTTCTCTTTATTTTTGCCACGTATATAGTTAATCTAGTTTTTCCATATTCATACCAACTCGTCTCTTATGCGTCGGACTCGATCTGCAGGAGAACCTATAGCTGAATTTCAGCCAGAGATCGAAAGAGTTCTCCATAGCAGGCGACAACTACAGTTTGCCATGACGACCAGACAAACTCTGGGGGTAGTACCAGCAACCATCAGTAGAAGGACGATCCTCTGCTATCGTCCTCCCTCAAGTGACGCAAACTGAGCTCGACGCCTGGCAATTCAAGACGAGCTTCATCACCACGTTGTACCATCAGGGACAATTCAGCGGACTTGACTCAGATGATGCCCCACACCACATCTCTGCATTCCTGGACTTCTGCAATACATTCAACAAGACGGGGAACCTGAACGAGCGCATTCGTCTACAGCTGTTCCCCTATTCTCTGAAAGACGGAGCGTCCAGGTGGCTAAGGAGTCTGCAACCGGGTAGCATCCACACTTGGGCTGACTTGGCAAACAAGTTCCTGGCGAAGTACTATCCACCGTCAAAGACAAGGAAAAGATCGCTGAAATCACAAACTTTTGTCAAGAACCAGGTGAGTCCCTGTATGACTCTTGGGATAGATTCAAGGAGCTGCAGATTCAATGCCCACACCATGGTATGAGTAGCGAAGAACTAGTACAGTCGTTCTTTAAGGGATTGAATGATTCAAACAAGATGGTACTAAGTTCCTCATCTGGAGGAAACTTTATGGCAAGAACTGGGGATGAAGCGATGGAGCTTTTGGACACCATGACCGCTAGTACCAGACAGTGGTGCAAGAACAAGGGGAGAGGTGAGCCAAAAGCAGGTATGTATAATATTCCCCCACAGGATCATTTATCGCTCAACTAACAGCTCTTACTAAAGTTATGGAAAAGTTAGCTGTAAACCAGACGCAACAGCAAACCGCGAAGGCAGCTACTTCTTCGCCTTTCCTGAATCCTTGCTGTGAGAATTGTGGAGGAGCCCCCGAAACGTTCAACTGTGAAGGTCCTAGCTTTGCAGGTAACCCGAAGAGCTAAAATCGATCAACAACAGACCAGGTAA
>CM041776.1:274614337-274654153 GCA_023374045.1 Limonium bicolor
CCCAATATAGTTGTAAATTAAGACCATCACTCCATGGGGCTCATCGCTCTTTTCGGCCCGATCAATAGATTATCTAACTACCTATGCTCTATGATCTTTTTCTTTGTTTCGGCACAAAAAAAAAAAAAACAGGTGGTGTTCTACAAGAAACTGCACAAGGTGTACTTTGTTCATGCAATCCCCAAGTCACCTTCGGGGAAGATTCTAAGGAAAGAACTTCGAGCCAAGCTGCTGCAGTCTTCTCCCACTTCTGAATCACCTTCCCCCATCTTGAAAATCTCACATTAAACTTGTTTACGTTGTTGTACACTTTGGAGCTCATTGCCAAGAAAACCCAAAAAAGAAGGCAGACAGTTGTTGCTCTGTACGTAGCTTTTCTCTCCCGGTGAGCTGTCTGTCGACTCGAGGCCCCGTTCATTCACTTTCACTGTTAGCCTACTTGTGACTAATTCCGTCCATTCCTTCAAGGATACATAAGTTTATTCTGGGGAAGAAGAACCAGATAACGGATGACACCGCCAGTAATTCTTCATTACAATTGCACCCAACTTCTCTTGTTTTTTTTTCCGCCAGTTGAGGAAAGTGTACCTGTCTGTGTAAGATTACGAGATATTTAATTCCCCCCCCCCCCCCCCCGTTTGTATCTCAGAATAATATTCAACATAATAAATATATTGATCGCAGAAGAAAAAGTATCAAGTGCCTGCCCTATATGACAAAATATGCACAAACATCTTAAAAAATTGTTGTTATTTTATTTAAGTGATAAATAAAAGTAATATTGATTTGGCAAAAAGTGATTTGAACCTGAAAAATCGAGTTGAATTGAACAAAATCGAAATCCAATTCTTAATTGTACGGATAATTGAAAAATGACCCGAAACCTACAATGAACCGAATCGAACCAAATTGAATTGAGATTTGATAGAACTGAAATTCAACCACTATCCATTATCATCCGAACCGAAAATGTTCAAACCGAAGCTATCCAAACCATAGTCACGCGAAACCTGGTAATCACCCAAAACCCAAAGCAACCCGAATCGAAAATAAACCGATAATAATCCAAATTAAACCAAACCATAAAATAACATTATTATTTCTAATATCTAGTTGTCTTTAAATATACTTTAATTCTTCAACAATACAATTGTCACCAGATAATATCTATCATCAAAGCACACTAACAAGAATGTTATGTTACCTAGTTGTTATAAAAATAAAAAAAAATTTTACCACAATTGAGCTAAGCAAAGAAAGGATAACAAAGTATGGGGCATATACCTTCATTAATTAATGACATGATGACAAAAAAAGGGTGGAAAGAAAAAAGGTGAAGGGACAAGAGCGGTTGGCAATTGATGAACACATTATTCAAGACTTAATATAAGTTCCGAAGAAGATGAAAGTGAAGCTGATAATGAGGATGAAGAAATGATGATGAGCGGTGAGGAAATTCCTTTGAAAAATGAATTTCACAAGGGTGGTAGACATGTGCTGTATTTTTTGCTACAACATAATAATTTTAATACTAGTTGATTGAAGAAGGATTTTTTTATAAGGAGAATAGATTTACAAAATTAGATTTGAATTGGATGATATAATTTTAGATTCTACAATCACACTACATACAAAATGTTCCTTCAATTTGATCCATGTCTACCTCATGAGTAGTCAACTTAACCTAATTTTATTGAGATATATGTAGTCGTAAATGAAAAAATGATTATTTAATATGACAATTACAAATTTGTATCGGCTTAGCCCAACTAAAATAATTCACCAGAATTAGACTCATAGCCCGAAAAAACCGAACGCACCATTGACTAACCCGAACCATAGGAAACCAAACCAAAACCACCATAGCTGAAAATCACCCAAACCGAAATACAATCGAATCGAATCAATCCAAACCAACCCGTAACTTCATAAACCCGAACTAACTTGCAAACCGAATTCACCTAACCCAGTTTGACCCGAGCTGAATATTATATAGTTCAAAGCTGACCCGAACCAAACCTAACCAAACCGAACCCGAAAGATTGACCCGAATTGCCACCTCTAACCACAGACAAACCAAAACATGGCTATGTTTATTTAGGAGATCGATCCATTGACGGAACAAAAGTTCAATCATCAAATATACAACCACCATAAACATGACTCTTCTCCGTAAGCAACATTGTAGGAGTAACGAGCCCATAGCTTCTTGTGGACATAGGTGGGTAGTTATGCTTGCGTGAGATGTACACTGCATGTTATCCCAATTCCATTTCACACTCCCTTGTCATAGTGGGGCCCGGGCCTTAAACACATAAGCAATCATTATGCATGTTGAAACATGACCTCTAAAACCCATAAGGCTTCCACATTGCAGAGTCTGAATTGGACACTTGTATCATTAAGTTCAGGCGGTGTACTTCCAATTAGGGGTGTGCAAATGGTTAGAACGGATATCCATTAACCGAAGTTCGGAAAAAAACGGTGTTTGGTTATTTCGGTTATAACCGAATTAACCGAAATTCATAGTAATATCCGTTTTAACCGATAACCGTTTTATATACCATATTAGTAACCGTTAACCGCCCGTTAACCGAACTTGCTTGACCGTACTTTCAAACATAACCAAAGTAATCGAAATAACCGTAATAAATAACCGTAAAAAAAACTTCGGTTTATACGGATAACCGAACTTTGAAGGTTAATACCCATTAATCAAACCAACTTTAATAGGATATCCGTTTTAACCGACTTTTATAAAACGGTTAAAAACTACGGTGATCAACCCAAAAAAAAAAACGGTTATTACGGATATCCATTCTAACCGCCCTGTTTGCACACCCCTACTGTCAATCCACTGTTGAGCAAGATCCACTACCGGTCCCATCAATAGTGCCCCCGTCACATACGAAGCAACACGTCCAAAGTCCACTTCCTACACAATGTAGCAACACCGGTGTCAAACTATCACCACCACTACTTCCTCCCCCGCGAGAGTTCCATCGTATTCTCATCACCCACCTCACTCCTCTCCTCTACATCCTGGCCAAAAATAGCGACCATACAAAACAACAAAAGTGCCCACATAGCTACGTGTATGGAGCATGACAAATTTACGCTCATGAAAACTCCAAAAAGGGAGCACGACTGACTTGGTTGAAAGTAAAACCGTAAGCCCAACCCGGAGCTAGAACACCAGAGATATAACGAGCTCCTTATCACTTTTAGAGTTTTATTTTTTGCTGCAACACCTTGCAGGAAGAGTTGGGCGGCTGGACATCTGAAATGACTGCTCCTTCCACAAATTCAAAGTGTTCTGGAGTCATCTCCTTGCTATCATTCATGACGGAAAACCATCTCAGATACAGCTTGTCTCTGTTCATCTTCTTGCGGGTACCACCATCTCCCTCTAAATTCCAACTGGATCCATCACACCAGTAGATCAAAAAATGGACACTACTGTCATCTCTCCTCTCACTCCAGCCGAGAACTAGATAGTTGCAACCTACTATTGAAATTGTGGAGTCCTTCACCACCTTGTAGGTAAAGCATCGATTTCCCATCAGTCCCGATCCAGCAACTATCATCAATCGTAACCCAGTAGCCACATGAGAAAAGAAAACCCATCATCAGAGGCCTATATGATACCCTTTTGAAGATGCAACACATATTCTCTTGGAGTCGATCCATCTCCCACTTCAATAATCTCCTGACCAATCCCGTAACACCAGCAGTACATTCCTTCACTATTAGCCAACCAGATGAAGGATTTAGCATTACCTTCCGGACAAATAGAACACAATCGCTGGGAAAACAAAGGAGCACTAGTAGAAAAAGGGCCTTTTTCGGCCCCCCCTTTTCGGCGGTTTTACCAATTTGGAAAAGTTTTCGGCGGTTGTATACAGGAACCGTCGAAAAAAGTGTTCTTTTGACATTATTTTCAGCGGTTGCTGTATACATCCGCCGAAAATGATGTTTAAAAAAAAAACACTTTTTCGACGGTTTTAGTAAACAACCGCCAAAAATGCCTCTTATTTCTAACCCCCAGCTCGAGTTCGACATTACTGAAATCAATATTACGAACTCACACACATCAAACCCTCTCTGCTCCAATTCGCCACCAAATCGCCGCCCTTGTTTTCCTCGAACACCGCCACGCCACCAACCGCCGTCCCGCCGCCTGTAGTCGCCCCCACCAGCCCCGTCACCGCCGCTGCAGCTGCCAAATTCGTTGCGAACAGAGACCAATTAGGTTAGTTTTTCCAGATTTTAACTATCGAATTTTTATTGAATTAGGTTGTTGATTGATATATGTCATTTGGAGTGTAATTTATTGATTGATTTGATTGGAAATACTATATGTGGTGAATTTTTGAAAATAATCTATATGCTCGCAAGGTGTTCGATTAAATGACTTAACCAATTTCAGTGACTTTTTTGCTATCTTACCATTGTTTGTGTGAATTGTTGACAATAAATGACATTGGTGAATTATCGTATAATTTAACATTAAAAATGTTGACTAATAGTACTTTACTTGATTTACAATAAGTTGTTGATAATTATTAGTTTTTTACATAACTACAACTATTATACTCACTTCTAACTTATATAATTCTTTACAGTTACACCCTTTGACATTCCCTTTGTCGTTGTCCTCCACTTTATTACCTCCCTTTGAGTTCCGCCTGAGAATCTCGTCCTTTCGTTCAACATTTATACGTGGTGCACTTATACCAAGACAGGTTAGCTTTATTTTTCAATTACCTCAAGCAATTACCGTTTATCATAATTGTTTGTGTAATTAGTTTATTTTTATGTATAGTTAGTTGAGATAAGTATATATAACCAAATAGTATTTATATATATTATATGTAGATGTAGATGTATATATATAAGACAACCTATTATATAAAAATATATATAATAGTCAGTGACTTTTTTTTGCTTTATTACCATTGTTTATGTGAATTATTGATGAGTAAGTGTCCGTGATGAACTGTCGGTAAGAATTAACATTAAAAATGTTGATTAAATAGTTTACTTGTTTTTATGTTTTGATTTTCCAATTAGTCATGTATTGATTATATAATGTCAACGAATTAGATTACTATACAGTCGTCGTGTATCTACTCGCGTCAGCTCCTCGCTGCCTTCCCTCACCGCCCAACTCTGCTACTCCCATCCGCCCTGTTATCTGCCACTGAGTTCCACTTGCTCCTCGTCCTTCCATTCACCCTCATATACGGTATACATATACCAAAGACATGTTAGTTTTATTTTGTCAATTAACCTTAATCATTTTTCATTTATTATGATTGTTTGTGTAATTAGTTAGTTGATTAATTATACATATATAGTACACACAATAAGATAACAAATTATAATATATATATATATATATTATCACCAAGTAGTATATATATTATATGTAGACGTATACATATAAGTCAACCTACTATATATATATATATATATATATATATATATATATATATATATACAGACTCGCCGTGCAAGAACCATATCATTATATCATTTCCAAAGATAGTTTTCGTTTGTTGTTTTATATTGGGAAAATTCACGATATACCCCTGTTTTCTTTCGTAATTACTAATATACCCCTGTGTTTTTTCGTATTCAACTTTAAACATGCTTAAATGTTGTCCCAAAATTGATGAAACTTTACATGGACGATGCTAAAGTGTTATATTTTGTCCAATATCAAATATGAAGTTTTTTATGCTCACATGTGACCTGTGGGACCAATGAATATTCCACATGTCATTGGGTCCCACAGGTCACATGTGAGCTTAAAAACTTCAAATTTGGAATTGGACAAAAATATAACACTTTAGAATCGTCCATGTAAAGTTTCATCAATTTTGGACAACATTTAAGCATGTTTAATGTTGAATTACAAAAACCACAGGGGTATATTGTGAATTACGAAAGAAAACAGCGGTATATCGTGAATTTTCCCTTTTATATTTATTATTTTAAATATTAGTTAATTTATTATGCATTATCAATATATTTTTGTAGATATTTTTTAGCTTTAACTTTCATTTGGTGTTTGTAGAATGGACCGTGAATGGATGTACGGTCAGCGAGGGAATTATTATGAATCAAAAGTGGATAATGAATTTTGCAAAGCAGGTCTCGATCATCAGAAAAGGATGAACGAGACACACATTCCCTGTCCATATGCACAATGTGAACTTCACAATAAGTTCCCTAACCTACATACAATCAGATTTCATCTATCAAGGCTGGATTTATGCTGAACTATAAGATATGGTTTTTGCATGGCGAGTCATTAGAAGCTAGTAGCAGGGTGCAAACTTCCACTCAACCGAACAGTGAACCAAAAATGGTTACGGACGATGTACATTCCTGATAATACGTGTTATCTGAGTGACACTGATATCAACGACGGCAGTGATAAGATTGAAAACCTGGACTCTATGCTGCAAGATGTTGAAGATAATTTCACAGACAAGCCGGCTGAATATCAAAGATTAGGTGATGCATCACGTTCCCCTCTGTTTCCTGGATGCACCAAATTTACAAAGTTGACATCCGTGCTACATTTGTTTAATCTTGAAGAAAGATTTGGCTTGAGTGATAAGAGTTTTACGGCAATACTAGAACTATTCCACGACATGCTTCCAGATGATAACAATGTTCCTACTTCCACTTATGATGCAAAAAAGTTATTGTGTCCTATGGGTGTGGAGTACGAAAAGATACACGCAAGTCCAAACAGTTGTGTATTATACAGAGGAGAGAATAAACATTTGAATGAGTGTCCAAAATGTCATTTGTCACGCTATAAACAGAAGGACGGCCAATCATCCAATTCTAAGAAAAAAGTCCTCCAGCAAAAGTCATTTGGTATTTACCCATAATACCAAGATTCAAACGTCTTTTTGCAAATGTCAAAGATGCCCAAAATTTAAGATGACACGCAGAAGGAAGAAAAAATGATGATAAGCTGAAACATCCAGCTGATTCACCACAATGGAGGACAATCGACAGAAGATTTCAAGATTTTGCCAGTGACAGTCGAAATTTGATACTCGGGTTATGTATAGATGGGATGAATCCTTATGGCAGTCTACGTAGTCAGCACAACACTTGACCTGTTCTATTGGTGATCTACAATCTTCCCTCGTGGTTGTGTATGAAGCGGAAATACATAATGTTATCATTGTTGATTTCTGGACCTAAACAACCAGGACATAACATCGATGTATACCTTGCACCGCTGATTGACGATTTGAAATTGCTATAGAATCAGAGGACAGTGGTTTATGATAGTTACGCCAGACAAAACTTTACACTTCGTGCCATGCTTTTTTGCACAGTGAATGACTTTCCAGCGTACGGGAACTTATCTGGATACACAGTAAAAGGCGCATTTGCTTGCCCAATATGTGAGGACGACACTTGTTCCGATCGTCTACAGTTTTGTGGAAAAAAAGTCTACATGTGTCATCGTAGATTATTGCCATCAGCATAACCGTACCGTAAAAAGAGGAAGTTATTCAACGGAAAGACTGAGACACGTGTTGCTCATATACCTCTAAGTTCTGAAGAGATTTATGAAAAGGTGAAAGACATTGACAATGTTTTCGGTGTTCTATCCAAGTCTACCCAAAAAAACATCTGGAAAAAATGCTCAATATTTTGGGAACTTCCGTATTGGAAACATTTATCTGCTAGGCATTGTCTTAATTTCATGCATATTGTCAAAAATGTTGGTGAGGCTGTTGTTGGGACTTTGCTTAACATACATGGGAAAACAAAAGACGGAATAAAGGTTCGAAAAGACATGCAAGCTATGGGCATACGTGAGGAGTTGCATCCCCAAGAAAGAGGCAAACGAACATTTTTACCTCCAGCATGTTACACTTTGTCTAAGAATGAGAAGATAATCTTTTGTAAATGTCTTCATTCCCTTAAGGTTCCTACGGGTTACTCATCTAACTGGAAAAGTCTTGTGTCAATGAAGGACTTGAAGTTGATCGGGTTGAAGTCTCATGATTATCACATTCTGATGTTGCATCTACTTCCTGTTGCCATTCGAGGTATATTGCTGAAAGATGTACGGAATGCAATTACAAGACTATATTTCTTTTTAAATGCAGTGTGCATTAAAGTTGTGGATGCTTATACACTAGACAGTCTGCAACGTGATGTTGTTGTTACGATGTGTCAACTTGAAATGTATTTTGCACCCTCGTTTTTTGACATCATGGTCCACTTGGTTGTTCACATTGTAAGAGAAATCAATTATGTGGTCCTATATATTAAGATACATGTATCCATTTGAGAGATACATGGGAATCTTGAAGGGAAGGATGAAGAATTGATATCGACCTGAAGGGAGTATCATAGAAGGGACAATAACCGAAGAAGTGACAGAATTTTGTACTAAATACTTGAAGGGAGTTGTAGCTATTGGAGTGCCACAACCGAGACACATAGGAGAGACAGAAGGTCAAGGTGTTATTGGGAAAAAAATTGTGGCAATTGAATGGAGTCTGCACATCTATTCATTTTACATCACCTTGAGATTATTGAGCCATTTTTTGAGAAACACATGACTGCACTAAGAGCTCAATATCCTGGGAGGAATATTATTTGGTTGATAAAGGAGCAAAACAAGACCTTTTGTTCATGGTTGAGAGATCATGTCATGAAGCTTGCATCACTAGCGCCTGATAATGTAAGTGAAGAGCTCCGTTGGTTAGCCTTGGGACCTGGTTCCACTTGTATATCTTATGAAGTGTATGACATCAATGGGTTCACCTACTGGACGAAACGGCAAGATGATAGATGTTTAAACCAGAATAGCGGGGTTAAAGTAGAAGCAACAACAACTGAGTGTACTAGAGGTGATCCAGCTTCAACGATTTCAACCTCGAGGTTGTATTATGGATTCATTAAAGATATTTGGGAACTTGATTATCAGTTTCAAAAGTTTGTTATTTTTAAATGCAAATGGGTGGATAACAGAAACGGTTATCGGGTTTCACGATGGGTTTAACTTGGCTGATTTATCACGCCTTGGTCATATACAAGATCCTTCATATTCCCAAGGATTGTGAACAAGTATTTTACATAGAAGATCCCATCAATTCCAGGTGGTCAGTTGTATTACCAGGGAAAAGATTTGTCAACATTATGCTGATCAAGATGTTGATGATGATGAATTAATTTCGATGAGACACCACCTTTTCAACCAGTATTCCTGTCACAGACATTGTTGATGTTCCAGACGATGTAGTGTATACTAGGTCTGATCACGATGAGGGTTTATGGTTGAAAACCATAAATGATGTTTTTAGTTTAGGTAATTAAAAAAATATTTTTTGTTTGTTTGTTCATTAAATAATTTGTTGGAATATTAACGATGTCTTATTATGTTTAATTACATTATTTTTGTGTGGTGTTATTGATAAAGGTTGTTATCTTTGCAGATAGTTAAATGGATGACCCGATCGGTGAGTTTTTGACAGAGGCATCCCGACCAAAGAAGAAGAAAACCGTAGAGGAAAGGTCACAAGTCACAGGCCCGAGCTGATGAGGGGGGTAATTGATGGAGAAATATGTGACTACTTCTACCACATAGGCAGTGTACCTATCGTTTGCGGGTATAGTGATTAAATGGGGTTGTCGATCTCAGGGACCTCGTATAATTAATTGACAATATTTGATTAACTGGGAAATTAAGTTAAACTAAAGAAAACAGGAAATATCACTTTTTCGGTTTTGATTGATTGATTAAAAGAAACTAAACTACAAGGAAAAATAAAACAACTTAAATAAACACAGAGGGTTTAAAGAGTGATGAATGTGATAAATAGAAAAGCGCACCCCGGGTTGTTTGCTTACCTATTCCTTTTATATCTGTTACTAAATTCTTCCTTTAATTTTCTGCAATAACTCAGAACTTTAATTAATTCATTAACGACTAAGTATAATGAATCCTAACCAATTGTTAGACCTAGCAGCAGACTAATGCTCTAGACCGGACACAATTAATCGCATAAAGAGTAGTTTCTATTGGAGTCTAATTAACCTATAGGCCGGATCAGGCTTCTAGCTATTAATTAGGTTCAACTTCCTCTGTCTAGTTATTTATCTCAGCTCTCGCATTTTAATAAAATAACTACAAGGGTTGTTTTAACTACCGGCCAAATAATTAAAACACTTGAAGGACAGGAATTGAACTGTTGCAGTTAACTAATTTATTTGAAGAAATACTAACAGAATTTAGGAAATGGTTCGCTTCCCACCCGGGAAGCTAAATACTTACTCGCTCATCGTTACAGAAACAACGATAACAGAAAAGGAATGCATTAATAAATTAAAGTAAGGGTAAGAGATAACTCCAGTTTAGAAGTTCACTCCGGTTCCTCGCTTCAACTTCGTCTTGCTCTGTCCCGTCTGCTAATTTATTTCTGTAGAGCTGGTGTGTAATAGTGGAAATAAATGGAAAGTGGGGTGTATGTATTACGTGGGAATTTAATAAAGTGGATGGGTGCTGATTTCTGATTGAGGGAAATGAAGTGAATGGAGCGTGAGCGTGAGCGAGGAGTGTGGTAAATGACTCAGTCGATGGATGATGGATGCGTGGGTGAATGGATTAATTCGTGACTGATAGATGAATGGATTGTCGATGACTGGATGATTTTTAGCAAGCAGAGTGTGGGTTTATATAGGCGGAGGATTTCAGAAACAGACAACGGAGAAGTGACAGGAATTGTGAGCTAGTGAGTAGATGGCGGTGGAGTTGGTGCCGATTCGTGAAGATTGCAGTCAGAGATTTCATCGGGCAGCAATTGATTGCAGAGACAGTCACGCGTGCACAAATTAAGGTGGGCACCGTCTGCAATTAATGAAGGTAGTTCGCTGCGGCGCGGCGAAGAAGGAAGAAGAAAACTCTGTTCGGAATTCTGTGTTGTCCGCGCCTTAACAGTTAACAGGCGGTTTGCCTCTGTCCCGTCCGCCTGATAAGAGGCGGTCATCTGTGTGCTGTCCGCGCGTTAACAGGCGGACGACTCTTTCGTGTCCGCTACATAACAGGCGGTCGCCTGTGTCTGTCCGCTACATAACAGGCGGACGCCTCTGTTTTGTCCGCGTGGTATGCGTACAATATATATCTATATATATACGAGTGTATTCCAATCTTCAATCGGCTCCAGATTTTTCGTTATAAGTCCGTTTTACTCGCCGTTTGTTGCGTTGGAACTTGTGAAGTACTACTTGATTCCAACACTTTTTCCTACATTTAACACATAAAATATATCAATTCGTATCAAAACATAAATCTAGGAAAATCGTAAGATAAGTGAGAAATATTACTTAAATACTGCAAATTACAAGGTAATTAAACCCTAAAAAGTCTATGTATTTCGCACTTATCAAACTTCCTCACACTTACTTTTGCTTGTCCTCAAGCAATAAGGAACAAACTTTCTCTAAGGTCACAGTATCAAACTCCGGGATTCAAGCCATCGTGGAAGGAAATCAAGCTAAATGGCAATCAAAAGAATAATCCTGCTCTTAGATGTAGGTTTTGTAACAGTGAACAAAAATTTTTTATAAGAGCATGGATAAGTCAGATTGTAAAAATTGAACATAGATTAGCTTGGAACCTTCCACCAATTTCTTTTCTCTAACCTTTGGATGACAAGGGGTGTGAATCAACACCTTATTCCGTGATACCTTTCAACACCACATACTCATGATCAAAATATGAAAAAATTGTGACAATTATTTAGCATTAAGAGTTTTGCATGTTCATTTTTTTGTTTTCTCTTCTCTTTTTTTTTCATTGTTTGCACAATGTTTTCATCCCCCTGACTTTTCTCTTCACCCATGTAGCGGCGTTTGGGCCTTCTATCCCAGATCACAAGACCTTAGGTAGATGGGTGAAAGGCACCCCAAGGACTTAATAACCGAATGAACGAGGCCTGTTTTGGTTTCCGAAAACTTCATTATGATCATAGGAGTACCTTGCCTTATCCTTTCCATACCAAACTTTCACTTAGTTCCATGATTGCCAAGCTAGTGTAAGTGCCCAAATGAGCATGTTTTATAGGTATATCATATATTTAACACTTTTCTTGCTTATTTCTCCACTTTTGTTAGTTTTCCTCTAAATTATGTTTATTGTACTTACTTACTTCACGATAATATTAACTCACTTATTATATATTTTCTTAGATTTATGTATTGATATGAACTGATACATTTTATGGTGTCTAATACAGAAAATTACTATAACCCGTACATATATATATATATATATATATATATATATATATTTATATATATATAATATACTAAAAATATCGTACAACCTTCACGATTGAAATGAATCACTGATGTATGACTGCATCATGATCATGGCACAATTTTATTCCACGAGCACTTGTTTCAATTTCATTTCACGAGCAGCACGTCCGCTCAAAACAGAATCGGACAAAGATACTGTCCGCCAAACAAACACCTGGTAACAAGCGGACGTGACCACCAACATGCAACCGCCTGGTTGCCATGCGACACATAGGCGGACGTAACAGCATGAATTACACTAGGGCAACCGCCTAGATAAGAGGCGGACTCGCGGGCGGACACCAACAAATCGCGCGCGACCAGTTTTCTTCTTCGCCGTCGTCGTCTCCAACTTGCCTTCGCCTGCAACTCTCGTCTCGTCCACTGTCTGCTTATCCATTACTCTGCACACGCTTGTCCCCTGCATTCAATAAATGAGAGCAATTCAATTTGAGCAATCAACTGGCACCTCCCTTATCTTCACTCGTGATCCTGCCTTTCTCCTTCCTTCCTTCCTCTTCTTCCTTCCTATATAAACCCACGAGATCTACCCAAATACATCACGACCCAACTTCACCACTTCATCACATTCATCCCATTTCTCTTCTCCCGTATTCTCCATTTTATTTATTTACATTCCACAAATTCACCTCTAGCCCTACGTACACAAAATAGCAGAGTGAGACGGAGTGATTACGGATGATTTCCTATTACTCTCGTCTCTATCTATCTATTTAATGTTAGGCTAGTTTAGTTTACTCTGGGAATAGTTATTATCTATCTGTATTAATTTTGCAATATATTTACTGGTTTTATATATGCAGTTTGTTACGCTTAAAGTTTATCTCTCGCCTTTCTAATAAATCTCGCGAATTTATTAAATTGCTTGCTAAGTCTATTTTGATCAGACCAGGTGATAAATAGATGGTTGATTAAGCCGTAAATCTGGAGAAATCTTTATTTATTTAATGATTAGTATTTTTCAGATGCATAGATAATTCCTGATAACTAAACCGTCCGTTACATGTGAGTGCTTGAACTTGATTAGACCAAGCATTTTCTGGTAACGAGTTCTTATGAGTCTATGATTTAGTCCTTAAGATAATAAGAGGAATTTTGCCAAAACAATTATAATTAAATCATTAGAGATAGCATAATTAATCGATCTATTAACCTGACCCAGAGTTCCATTTTTTTTCTGTTAACTTAGTTTATTTTATCTTTTCTTTTTATTTATTTTACAAGTCATTAATCCCCCTCTTGTGACACGCTTAGGTACTATTATATGTATATTAGTCCCACGGTTGCGACATCCGGTTGCTTACATTTTCACTATACTACTGCGACCCGGGATTTATTTGCAGCCGACGTTTTTTTTGGGTTTAATTTCTTTTCTTTTATGTTCATTATACCTGTTCTAACCACTCACAAATATAACGTCTGCACTAAGGGTAGCTCATTTCCACAATCAGCTTATCCACCAGATTTCAGTGAAAATAGATTTAATTTTGAAGAAAGAAATTGATACATACAACAACGTCAAGCAGAACGATTCTTGAGGTTGTCATCAGGCTCGATTTCAAAAACTTCCACAAAAAATTTTAGCCCGAAAATTCAACATGTATTGGCCTTTAGAGAAGCTTACTATCATAATTAGAGAACAATAAAAATCAAGTGTGGCATTAGGTACTACTGGCATATTTTCAGGGAAAGGTCTAAACTTCCTCACACTTAAGAGGAGCAATGTCCTCATTGTTCATAAAATAATCAAGAAAAGACCTTTCAAAATATGCCAGACTCATGAATCAACAGTTAAAGCTCGAGTGGCTGAACATAAATATTAAAAATAAAGGAACTGAGACTCCCCTGATATCGTGAGATTGAGGAAGGTGCCCTTCCTCACACTTAAAGCATTGGCGGTGGGGTCGATGTTCCTCACACTTGAGTCTAAGCAAGGGTTCAGCTTGGAGTGATTGCAACAAACGGTTTACCTACACACACTGTCAAATACCAAAATAACGCTAGGAAGCGTTGCGTTAATAGCACAGGTCTAATTATCTCCTTCCTCTTCTTTCTTCCTCGCTTTTTTCTTTTTTTTATATGTATATATATATCACAATATATTAGAGAGAAATAGATGTGTAGCTTATAAAACATGAATTTGAAAATTACCCCTGGGTTGCCTCCCAGTCAGCTGCCCTCTTTATAGTCATTGGCTGGACTTTGTGAAGTAGCTAACCTGCAGTTGGATCTTTAAGAGATATTTCATATGTAGCAGCTTGATCCAGTGTAGTACCCAGAAATTTCTTGACTCTTGACCCATTGACTTTAAATGTTTCCCCCTTTGCATTGGCGAGTTCAATCGCACCGAATGGGGAAATGCTAATAATAGGGTAAGGTCCTGACCAGTATGATTTCAGCTTACCTGGGAAGAATCTGAGCCTGGAGTTGAAAAGTAGGACTTGGTCCCCCACCTTGAGTTCCGATTGGCAATCATCTTGTCATGCCAGCGCTTGGTACGTTCCTTATATATTACAGCATTCTCGTAAGATTCGTTCCTGAGTTCCTCCAACTCTGTCAACTGGAACTTGCGTTTATCACCGGCTTGCTGTAGGTCAAAATTAAGAGCTTTCAAAGCCCAATATGACTTGTATTCTAATTCCACAGGCAAGTGGCATGCCTTCCCAAAAACCAACTTGTAGGGAGACATGCCAATTGGTGTCTTGAAAGCAGTGCGGTAGGCCCAGAGCGCTTCATCTAATCGAAGTGACCAATCCTTTCGAGAAGAGTTCACCGTCTTTTGCAAGATCCACTTGAGCTCTCGGTTCGTCACTTCGGCCTGCCCATTTGTTTGAGGATGGTAGGGTAAGGAAACCTTATGTCGAACCCCATATTTCTTTAATAGTGCTTCAAACTGGCGGTTACAGAAATGGGAGCCACCGTCACTGATTATGGCTCGAGGAACGCCGAATCGAGTGAAAATATTTTTCTTCAGGAACTTCACAACAATTTTAGCATCATTAGTAGAACAGGCAAGGGCTTCCGCCCATTTTGAAACATAATCAACAGCTACTAAGATGTAAAGATTACCGAAAGAGTTTGGGAAGGGACCCATAAAATCAATACCCCAGACGTCAAATAGCTCAACTTCTAACATGTTATTCAGTGGTAGCTCATTCGACGAGATAGATTACCTTGCCTTTGACACCGATCACATGTCGAAACAAACGCATGACAATCCTTGTGAAGGGTGTTCCAGAAAAAACCTGATTCTAGTATTTTTGCGGCGGTTCGAGTGGCACCATGATGTCCACCGGCTTCTCTGGAATGGCAATGGAGGAGAATGTTTCTGACCTCTGACTTCTGGACACATCTCCTAATGATACCATCTGCACAGACTTTAAACAGATAAGGGTCATCCCAAAAATAATGTTTGACAATGGAAAAGAACCTCTTTCTCTGCTGATAAGTCATATCAGCTGGAACAATCTTCCTAACAAGGTAGTTAGCGATATCAGCAAACCATGGATCCTCAACATCTTCAGCTGCAAATGCTGACTCATCGGGGAAGGACTCGTTGATGGGAGTCCCATCATCAGATGCCTCCATTCTGGACAGATGATCAGCTACCACATTTTGTGTTCCCTTTTTGTCCCTGATCTCAATATCAAATTCTTGCAATAGGAGAATCCACCTAATTAACCTGGGTTTTGACTCTGCCTTAGCAAACAAATACTTAAGAGCAGAGTGGTCAGTATGCACAATAATTTTCCACCCAGTAAATAAGATCGAAACTTATCTAGAGCAAAAACTACAGCTAGTAATTCTTTTTCTGTGGTCGCATAATTTTTCTGGGCATCATTTAAAGTTCGACTTGCATAATATACTACCCGAAGAATTTTATCAATCTTCTGACATAACACGGCTCCCACAGCGTAATCACTAGCGTCACACATTATCTCAAAAGGGAGTGACCAATCAGGAGACACAACGACAGGTGCAGAAATTAGCTTTTCTTTTAATAAATTAAAAGCTTCAGACATTCTTCAGAAAAATGGAACTTAACATCCTTCGCCAGTAGATCACACAGAGGTTTAGAGATTTTGGAAAAATCTTTGATGAATCTTCTATAAAAACCTGCGTGTCCAAGAAAACTACGAATATCTCTAACAGAAGATGGTGGTGGGAGCTTTTCAATTACCTCGACTTTAGCCCGGTCTACCTCAATACCTTTTGAAGAAATTTTGTGGCCCAGGACGATTCCTTCTCGAACCATGAAGTGGCATTTTTCCCAATTTAACACCAGATTGGTTTCTTCACACCTGGACAGCACAAGATCAAGGTTTTCTAGACAGGATTCAAATGTTAGACCATAAACAGAAAAATCGTCCATAAAAACCTCAATGCATTTCTCAATATATTCAGCAAAGATGGCCATCATACAACGTTGAAACGTGGCAGGAGCATTACATAATCCAAATGGCATTCTTTTATAACTATAGGTTCCATACGGACAGGTAAAAGTTGTCTTATCCTGATCCTCAGGAGCTATAGGGATTGAAAATAACCTGAAAAGCCATCCAGAAGTAGTAGTCATGTCCAGCTAGTCTTTCCAACATTTGATCAATGAAAGGTAATGGAAAATGGTCCTTACGAGTGGCATCATTTAATTTTCTATAATCAATACAAACCCGCCATCCTGTAGTGGGACGCTGGGTAATCAGCTCACCCTTTTCATTAGGAACCACAGTTATTCCTCCTTTCTTTGGTACTACCTGAACTGGACTTACCCATTTACTGTCTGAAATAGGGTAAATAATGCCTGCATCGAGTAGTTTGATTACCTCTTTCTTAACTACCTCTTTTAGGACTGGGTTAAGACGTCGCTGAGGCTGAGCCAATGGTCGGTAGTTATCTTCCATATAGATTCGGTGAGAACACAACTGAGGGCTGATTCCTTAATATCTGCTATCGACCAACCAATAGCTGATGTGTGATTGCGCAACACCTCCAGTAGTTGCTTCTCTTGAGTTCCTGTCAAGTCAGAAGAGATTATAACAGGTAATTCCGATGGTTCATTAAGAAAAGAATATTTCAAATGAGAGGGAAGAGGTTTCATCTCCACTGTAGGAGGTTTTTCAATAGATGGTCTTGGCCGGTCAGCACTTCGCTCGACTTTCTCAAATTGCTGCTGGTACTTGTGGAAGTGTGGCCGCCTTTTGTTTAACTCCTCAGCCATGAGGGCCATATCTGGATCCTCATCATCAGCTTCACAAGATGCCATAAGACATCTTTCCAGGATTTCCTCTTCTTCTTGCTTAAAATAGTTTCCTGCACTTAAAGAGTCAATAATCTATAGCAAAGCAGGATTGAACAGTGGCAGGACGCTTCATGTTGCGTGTCATGTCGAAAACAACCTGCTCATCATGAAATCTTAGAATAATCTTCCCTCCTTCCACATCAATGAGAGTGCGGGCAGTTCTCATAAACGGTCTGCCCAAAATTAGTGGTACATCTGTATCTTCCTCCATATCAATGATGATAAAATCAGCAGGGAAAATAAATTTATCAATAGAAACTACCAGGTCCTCAACTTTTCCTTTAGGATAAATTATGGAACGGTCTGCTAGTTGTAACTGAACAGATGTGGGAGCACATTGACCTACACCTAATTTCTTGAAAATAGATAAAGGCATCAAATTAATACTTGCTCCTAAATCACATAAACCGTTACCGCAATCACCTTCTCGATAGCGCATGGAATGATGGGAAGACCCGGATCTCCTAACTTGGGTGGCAGCTTCTTCAGGAGAACTGCAGATACTCTTTCTGTCAATTGACTGTGTCAGACTCTAGCAAAGAACGCCTGTTAGACAAAATATCCTTCATAAATTTAGCATACATAGGCATTTGAGACAAACATCAGAAAAAGGATGTTATATTAATTTCTTAAAGATATTAAGAAATTTCCCATATTGCTCGTCCATGTTCTTTTTCTTTTCTGTTAGGGAATGGAATAGGAGGATTATAAGAGTTTGAGAGGTTTAATAGTGGAGATTCAGGAGACTCCTTCTCCTTGGGATTTTTGTTGTTTCTCCCCTTCAGGTTGAGATTCAGCTGGCTTATTAAAATCTTCTTCAACTTCTGGAACTCAGAAACTAGTTCCTTGCCGCTTCTCAGAGTTACTGCTTTTGCATGCTCCCTTGGGTTAGGGTCAGGCTGACTGGGAAGTGACCCCGTCGGTCGCTGTGCCAGCTGTTTGAAATTTGACTCATTTGCCTCTCTAGGCTCAGGTTGATAGAAGCTTGATCACGTTTTTAGCGGCTTGTTCAGAAAGTTTAGCTTCTATTTCGGCAATCCTGGAGTTTGTAGTTTGGCCCTGTTTAAGGATTTCTGCCAGCATATTCTCAATTTTACACTGCCTCCTTGAGAATTTGGGATTGCTCCTGCTGTCTAAAGTAAGGTGGTCTATTTTGATTGAACCCAAAATTACCTATAGACTGATCATTACCCCTCCATGGAGGTTGTTGATTGTTCCTCCAATTATTCTGATTGAAATTGTAAGGATAAGGATTCCCTGGTCTGTTGTTGATCGATTTTAGCTCTTCGGGGTTACCTGCAAAGCTAGGACCTTCACAGTTGAACGTTTCGTGGCTCCTCCACAATTTTCACAGCAAGGATTCAGGAAAGGCGAAGAAGTAGCCGCCTTCGCGTTTGCTGTTGCGTCTGGTTTACAGCTAACTTTTCCATAACTTTAGTAAGAGCTGTTAGTTTGAGCGGATAAATGATCCTGTGGGGAATATTATACATACCTGCTTTTTGGCTCACCTCTCCCCCTTGTTCTTGCACCACTGTCTGGTACTAGCGGTCATGGTGCCAAAGCTCCATCGCTTCATCCCCAGTTTCTTGCCATAAAGTTTCCCCAGATGAGGAACTTAGTACTATTTTGTGTTTGAATCGTTTAATCCCTTAAAGAATGACAGTACTAGTTCTTCGCTACTCATACCATGGTGTGGGCATAGAATTTGCAGCTCCTTGAATCTATCCCAAGAATCATACAGGGACTCACCTGGTTCTTGACAAAAGTTTGTGATTTCAGCGATCTTTTCCCTTGTCTTTGACGGTGGATAGTACTTCGCCAGGAACTTGTTTGCCAAGTCAGCCCAAGTGTGGAATGCTACCCGTTGCAGACTCCTTAGCCACCTGGATGCTCCGTCTTTCAGAGAATAGGGGAACAGCTGTAGACGAATGCGCTCGTTCAGGTTCCCCGTCTTGTTGAATGTATTGCAGAAGTCCAGGAATGCAGAGATGTGGTGTGGGGCATCATCTGAGTCAAGTCCGCTGAATTGTCCCTGGTGGTACAACGTGGTGATGAAGCTCGTCTTGAATTGCCAGGCGTCGAGCTCAGTTTGCGTCACTTGAGGGAGGACGATAGCAGAGGATCGTCCTTCTACTGATGGTTGCTGGTACTCCCCCAGAGTTTGTCTGGTCGTCATGGCAAACTGTAGTTGTCGCCTGCTGTGGAGAACTCTTTCGATCTCTGGCTGAAATTCAGCTATAGGTTCTCCTGCAGATCGAGTCCGACGCATAAGAGACGAGTTGGTATGAATATGGAAAAACTATTAACTATATACGTGGCAAAAATAAAGAGAAAAATATCAAACAGAAAAAAAAATAAAAGAATGAAAAATTTAACTTATCCCAATTAAATAATAATTGTCAATTAACCGCCGGAGGTCCCCGGCAACGGCGCCAAAAACTTGATGGAGAAATATGTGACTACTCTACCACATAGGCAGTGTACCTATCGTTTTGCGGGTATAGTGATTAAATGGGGTTGTCGATCTCAGGGACCTCGTATAATTAATTGACAAAATATTTGATTAACTGGGAAATTAAGTTAAACTAAAGAAAACAGGAAAATCACTTTTTCGGTTTTGATTGATTGATTAAAAGAAACTAAACTACAAGGAAAAAAACAACTTAAATAAACACAGAGGGATTTAAAGAGTGATGAATGTGATAAATAGAAAAGCGCACCCCGGGTTGTTTGCTTACCTATTCCTTTTATATCTGTTACTAAATTCTTCCTTTAATTTTACTGCAATAACTCAGAAACTTTAATTAATTCATTAACGACTAAGTATAATGAATCCTAACCAATTGTTAGACCTAGCAGCAGGCTAATGCTCTAGACCGGACACAATTAATCGCATAAAGAGTAGTTTCTATTGGAGTCTAATTAACCTATAGGCCGGATCAGGCTTCTAGCTATTAATTAGGTTCAACTTCCTCTGTCTAGTTATTTATCTCAGCTCTCGCATTTTAATAAAATAACTACAAGGGTTGTTTTAACTACCGGCCAAATAATTAAAACACTTGAAGGACAGGAATTGAACTGTTGCAGTTAACTAAATTTATTTGAAGAAATACATAACAGAATTTAGGAAATAGGTTCGCTTCCCAACCCGGGAAGCTAAAATACTTACTCGCTCATCGTTACAGAAACAACGATAACAGAAAAGGAATGCATTAAATAAATTAAAGTAAGGGTAAGAGATAACTCCAGTTTAGAAGTTCACTCCGGTTCCTCGCTTCAACTTCGTCTTGCGCTGTCCCGTCTGCTAATTTATTTCTGTAGAGCTGGTGTGTAATAGTGGAAATAAAATGGAAAGTGGGGTGTATGTATTACGTGGGAATTTAATAAAGTGGATGGGTGATGATTTCTGATTGAGGGAAATGAAGTGAATGGAGCGTGAGCGTGAGCGAGGGAGTGTGGTAAATGACTCAGTCGATGGATGATGGATGCGTGGGTGAATGGATTAATTCGTGGACTGATAGATGAATGGATTGTCGATGACTGGATGATTTTTTAGCAAGCAGAGTGTGGGTTTATATAGGCGGAGGATTTCAGAAACAGACAACGGAGAAGTGACAGGAATTGTGAGCTAGTGAGTAGATGGCGGTGGAGTTGGTGCAGATTCGTGAAGATTGCAGTCAGAGATTTCATCGGGCAGAGCAATTGATTGCAGAGACAGTCACGCGTGCACAAATTAAGGTGGGCGACCGTCTGCAATTAATGAAGGTAGTTCGACTGCGGCGCGGCGAAGAAGGAAGAAAAAACTCTGTTCGGAATTCTGTGTTGTCCCGCCTTAACAGTTAACAGGCGGTTGCCTCTGTCCCGTCCGCCTGATAAGAGGCGGTCATCTGTGTGCTGTCCGCGCGTTAACAGGCGGACGACTCTTTCGTGTCCGCTACATAACAGGCGGTCGCCTGTGTCTTGTCTGCTACATAACAGGCGGACGCCTCTGTTTTGTCCGCGTGGTATGCGTACAATATATATCTATATATATACGAGTGTATTCCAATCTTCAATCGGCTCCAGATTTTTCGTTATAAGTCCGCTTTACTCGCCGTTTGTTGCGTTGGAAAGCTTGTGAAGTAAACTACTTGATTCCAACACTTTTTCCTACATTTAACACATAAAATATATCAATTCGTATCAAAACATAAATCTAGGAAAATCGTAAGATAAGTGAGAAATATTACTTAAAATACTGCAAATTACAAGGTAATTAAACCCTAAAAAGTCTATGTATTTCGCACTTATCAGTAATGGCGTGGATGAGATTACTCCAGCCTCTGTGCCAGCTGAGGACACAGAGGCTGGACCTTCTGGATCACAAATCCAGCTTCCTAGGACCGTAAAACCTCGAGGTCCGACGAAAGCTCTCAGGTCAAAAAAGATTGAATAAAAGCCGTTACAGTTTAATGCGTATCTACAGCCGATTGGGGAATGGGCTACAGACTTCACTACAGAGCTAGGCATCATTGTGCGAGAGTATTGTGATATCACTCTCACCTGGCCTCAGGTTGACGAAGGACTAAAGAAACAGATGTTTGAGATCGTACAGGTATATAAACAATAGTTAAAGTATTATTTTTATACAATTTGTAGGTATCCATAACTAACATTTGTTTCATTTATGGTAATATGCAGAAGCGATATCAAATACCTACAGAAAGTGAGTACTATACCATGCTCAAAGCAATGATGCGCAAGAAATTTTCAAATCATAAGCATGATCTGGTTAAGTGGTTTATCACCAAGAAGCTTAAGAGGCCGGACGGTGATACACGCCAGCCTTGGGAGATTTACACACCAATAACCAAAGAGAAGTGGCAGGAGTTTTATGATAAGAAGATGGAGACAAAGGTATGTATTAACTTTTAAATAATTAATTATTATATAAATATATAAAATTTTGAGGTATTTATATTTACATATGTATATTTTTGGTCATCTTAATTGTATGTTTATTTGATAACAGGAGTACCGTGAAGCCCAATTCGTGAATGCGAAGAAGAATGAATATTATCACGTCTTGGGTGCCAAAGGGGTTAATAGAAGAGTGCCTGAATGGGTGGCAGAAGGAGAGTTGCCATCAGATATGAGCACTCTTGATGAGCACCAGCTACGGGGTACGTTTTAGAAGCTTTCACGTACTAAGAAAGACCCGAAAACTGGAGAGCGTTTATATCCCTTCGAGAAGACGAAGGAAATTGTTGATAAGATGGTAAGTACTTTTCTTTACTTTCAATTTTTTTTGACAAATTTATTTTTATCATCTTAAAATTTATAATTAAATGCTTTCTACATTTAATTATAAAATGAACAAGTTACCCAAGGGACTTGGGTACCTGATCGACATGATGACCAGTTGTCTCGTGCACTTGGAAAGAAAGATCATCCAGGCCGAGCTGTGAGGTTAGGGGGGTTAACATAGGGATAAGAAAACTTTTTGGTAACCCCGGGTCAAGGAAAGGGAGTAGTCAAGGACAGACAATTTCTTATGAGCAGCATATGCGTGTCATTAATGACATGAGAGAGCAGTGGAAGAAGGAGGTCATTGATGAACTACGTCAAGGCAGTCGTGCATCCCAACCATATGTTCCTGCTTCCGATCCTTCTTTCCCAAACAATGACGGTGCTACTCATGCTTCTAATCTTTCTTGCCCCAGTTTTCATAATGATCCTCTCTCATTCCTAAGAAATGATGATGCTACTCCTGCTGGAGTGTACACAAGTGTGGATTCCAATGACCAGTATCCTTACGCTTATGTACAGGTAATTTTTTATACCTTTAGATGTTCTATTAGTTGTCATATCTTTTATTACATATTTTTAGTTCAACATCTACTAATCTGATGAAATTGTAGGACCCGATAAACTGTAACCTCCTACTTCCATACAACAATGAAGAAATATGTGTCGCAGAAGGAAGAGTGTACTCATCAGGCCTGAATGACGTGACCCATGGGATGCCACTAAAGCCGTATCACGGGAGAGTCTCTATGGACGAACCGATTTATAAGGTTCCTGATCTACCGCTCCCTGTACCTATGGAGGAGTACAGTACAGTGCGGTCTGCAAAGGGTGCATTCGTTCAGTGGCCTATTCGTCTGATTCAGAAGTGTGTGAAGGTATGTCAACTGCATAACCACTAGTGTAGTTATTATTGTTCATTATATGAATATAGTATGTGTGGATGCTCAGTTCATGACTAGTATTGAATGTCTGTTGTAAATAGGCATTAAGAAGGAAATCTGCATCTCCTATGAAAAAGAAGGCAAAGATTAGATCCTCTGAATACAAATCATCCACCAATGTTGTTCAAAGAGAAAATTTGGTGGATGATTCCATATATGCACGCTTGGGGCCAAACATGAAATGCTTGCATGATATAATCCGCGACTTCCCAGATGGCAGAAATTCTATCCTACTCAGTTTTGACGATGACCTTCTTCACTATGGACGAATTGTAGAAATCGACATGTGGACGACTGATGTTAGGGACATCCTAAAATTTGATTGGGTGCCTGTTGCAGTGATGCATTCATTTATTCTGTAAGTATTAGTTTTGTTTTATAATTAAGTTATAAATTGATGTTCTGAAACAATGTTAATTAATTTTATGTCTTTTTATTTATGAACAGGTTTTTTCATGACAAAATGCAATCTTTTGCCATTACCAGGTATGGATTTTTGTGTCCTGAAAGAGCATCATTCACTGCTCTGAAGTGCGATACAGAAATGTGTAAGATCTACTTGCAGCGTGCGATGATTGACAGCATCAGAGCGAAAAAGAAATATCTTATGTTACCTTATCATCAAAAGTATTAACTTCTTTTTATCATTTTAATTTGAATAAATGTTGTAGTTATCTGTGCATACATGCATTATAATGACATGTGAGTGTTTTGGTATTACACAGTGGCCATTGGGTTTTACTGGTGTTGTGTCTGGATCGTTCGCGGATACTATTTCTTGATCCGCTGCAAACCGGAAATCCAAAAGACATCAAGATAAAGCCACACCTTAGCATGTAAGTACATTGTGAAACAATTCTTTATGTATTTCAACTCCTTTAATTTAATTTTATTATGAATGTATATCCTAATTTAATTAATGTATGTTGATGATAATAATTATGCAGTGTGTATCAAGGTGTTTTGATGGCAGAGCTTGGTGTAAGGTCAAAAAATGCCATCCAATGGACTTCAGTGAAGGTAAATGCGTCATCATTTACTTGTTTTATTGATTGGTTGTAATCACAAATAAATGTCTTATTTAATTAGTTATGTTCTTCCTGTGTTTAAGTGTTCACGTCAACCCGGAGGTTCAGAGTGTGGGTATTATGTCATGAGGTATATGCATGACATAGTCACCCTATTTGGTGAGATGGAGGATCCGTTAGAACAGGTATATCGAAGTTATATTTATTTTTCAATTACTAATATAATTGTTTGATGATTAACCAATTTTGTCTTGTTTTGTTTTTCAAAGGTTTTTCCTGGTGTTGGAGAATATAACGGAGAAACCATCAACATGATGCTACAGGATTGGGCGGATTTCGTCTGCATGAATTTGGTTTGATTTTTGCTTTTTGTTTTCTCGAATTGTTATTTAGAACTTTCTTTAGACTTTTATGGTTAGATAGATTGTAAAAAATGACCACTTTTAGTATATTAGTGAACATTTGATCAATTGTGTATGTATATGGTCATTTGTGACTATGTGAATTGTGGTGTATGGTCATTTGTGACCATTTTAAATGTGGTGTGTATGGTCATTTGTAAGCCATGTCATTATTTTTTGGATTTTTTTGACAATTTACTTACAAAGAGTGATGAGATCCTCTACCATGTGATGTAGAGAGATATGTGGACATATTTGGATGCATATTAACAGGTTTTGTGACTTATGTGGGATTATAAACGAAAACGAGAAAAATAAAAAAAATGGCATATTTTTGGCGGTTTCTACATAGAACCGCCGAAAATAAGCAAACATAGGGTCTTTTTCGGCAGTTCCTAAGATTAAAACCGCCGAAAAAGACCCTAATTTTGCTTATTTTCGACGGTTCAAAGCAGAAACCGCTAAAAATATGCCGTTTTTTACACATTAATTTGCCCTCTGTAGCTCATATGTTTTGGCGGTTTTGACCTAAGGAACCGCCGAAAATTGTAACTATTTTCGGCGGTTGTAAAACCGCTGAAAATAAGGGAAGACCCTTTTTCGGCGGTACCATTTTTGGCAGTTGTAAACCGCCGAAAAAGGCATAAAAATACCACCGAGAAGACCCTTTTTGCACTAGTGTGTGTTCTTGGTGGCCCGTTGATAATTCTTGTGTTCATCCTTTATGTGTTCTTGGTGGCCGGTTGGTATTTCTTATATTCATCTTTTATGTGTTCTTGGGATGATTTAGTAATGGTAAGGTGTTCTTGGTTGAGTATGTAACATCCCTACCGCTAATACCATCATTACCGTCTAACCTCCTCATACTTCCATACTTACGCAGCGGATACTTCCTTACACAACGGTGGGTGATACAATGCCGTTAGCCACCCACGTGACTAACAAGACCTACTACTACATCATCGGTCTGATGGACCGGAATACTGATGAGTGTAAAATATGAATGGTTTTAGTGGTCTTTAATGTCTAATTTTTATACGCGCATCGATAATATTCCGAACTTATCTTACGTTTTCCTTTGGTTTGTTGCTTGTTAAGGCTTGATACCTTTTTCTATGTTAAATGTAGAGAAAAGCCGAGGAAACAGTAGATTAACTCACGAGGGAGATGATGCAACAAACGGGGGTCGAATTGGAGTCAGAACGATGAATTTAGAGGATTTTGAAGGTGTGTCTGAGCTTGTGTCCGAACTTCCAAGCTCGGACGCAAGTCGAGAGTTCGTGTGTGTGCCTGATGAAATGTCCGAACTTCAGTCCTAACTTCGAAGTTCGGACATGGTTCGAGAATCACAATGAAAAGTCGGAAGTCTACCTACGGTGCATGTCCGAACTTGTGTCCGAACATCCAAGTTCGGACACAAGTCGAGACTTTTGGAACTGGAGTGCTCAAAGCAATGTGTCCGAACATTGAAGGTCGGACCAATGTTCGGACACGACTAAATTCTCACCAGAAGTTCGGCGTTTTGAAGGGAGAGGAAAATTCTATTTAAGTGACCTAATCTGAGTGAAGGAGGCATCTTCACACCTATCATTACATCACGACACTCTCACGCTGGTAAACAACGCTCTTTCCACTCATCCATCACCATCAGCATCAGCTTCACCTTCATCCACATTCCCAGCAATTATCATCATTGAGGAGGAGCATCGACAGAAGGGAGTCAGACCATCGTCTTCAACCTTGCGCCGGCAGAATCTGAGTTGGATAATCACTCAATTCGAGGGTTTTTCTTCCCTTAGATGAATTCTTTTTGATTGTATTTATTCACTTCTTTGCAATGTCTGGCTAGTAGGGATTAACTCTGGGGAGGGTTGTTCACGATGGATACAATTTAGTTAATTTCTGCAATTTGATTATGGGATTGTAATGGATTGTTTCTAGGTTAATGATTATCATTCATCTTCTCTATTAAATTTGCGCATTTATAGAGTTTTTCGAATCCTGTTAGGAACAGACAGGTGACTAATAGGAGTTCGAATTAACCTGGAGATGGGGAAGATTAGTCAATAGATTTTTCCTACAAACGCTAACAATTCTTCGCACATAATCCGCCTATATTGTTTTGGCCAACTGCTAGAATTAGAGTTGACTTGTTCTGATAGGTGAGCTCTTCAATGAACTAGATTTAGCATTGAAGAGTAGTAAAGAATTGGCCTTTCTGTTTCTCATAATTGAATTGTAGATTTACTAGATTTATCCACAAGAACAGCCCAAACCCGGAGTTTCATTCATTTTACTGAACTCACCAAGTTACTTTCATTAATCGTTCATCTAGTTTTTAATTTGCGTTTTTTCAATTCAGTTACAAAACAATTCACAACCCCCTGAATTTCCAGTTTTCTTAGGACTTAGGCTTAATTATTCAAGTCCCGTGGTTCGATACCTGGTTACTCAATTCCATATATAGTGACCGGGATTTTTGCAACCCGACAGGCTTTTCGTTTTATTTTTCTAGATTTATCAATTTAGTTTTAGTAGAACAATTTCCTGTTTGCAAAATGGCGCCGTTGCCGGGGACTTGACTTTGTCAAGTCCTTTGCCCTGGTTGTCAATTGTTTTTACTTTATTTTATTTGCGCTATTTATTTCCTTTTTGTTTTAACTCGGTTATAGTATTAAATCTACGTTTGCTAGTTTTGTTTTGATTTTTAGAACAGTTTTGAATTTATCTCGTTTGAACAATTGTGTGTTATTTTACATTCAGCATTTTCGTAGTTGTTTATACGCATTTTTTTAATTTGTTTGTTCGGTTCTGTTCATACAGACTAACTTAAAATTCGTGTTTTATTTGTGTAGCTGTGCAGGTGTTTGGTGAATGCACGGTACCCGATCTCGAGGCCCACCAAGATTCAATCTAGACCCAGAGATCAACCGTACAGCTCGTAGGGCAAGAAGAGCACTTACCTTCACCATGGCTGCCAACGGACCAGTAAATAATGAGCAAGCCACATTGGGAAGAATTAATCGCCCGCCAGCTGCCCCTAGAAGAGGACCTGTAACTCTACCAAATCTCACACCAGAGTTAACAGCAGAATGGCAAAAACTAAAACCAAGCCATCAAACAAATGCTGTCAGGAATCATCCAGCAGGGACCTTCTCAGGCGCAGACCCGGCTGATGCGCTCGACCATGTCCATCGTTTCTTAGTTCATCTGGATTCGTTGGGGATGTCTCAGGGGCTAGAGGAGTATGCTCGGCTGTGCTTATTTCAGCACAGTCTCTCAGGGGAAGCATCGAAGTGGTTCCACCGTCTACCACCAGGTATCATCACTACCTGGGAGCTGATGACGGAAAGGTTTTATGAGAAGTACATCCCCATCTCCAGGACCAGACAGATGATCGCTGACCTGACCGCCTTCAGACAGTCCGGCAGTGAGACAGTCTGCGAAGCCTGGGATAGATTCAAGGAGCTGCTCCGCCAGTGTCCTCATCACGGTCAGACCACGACATCGTTGGCCCAGGGGTTCTTCCAAGGGCTGAGAGATGAGCATAAAGGTGAGGTCAGAGCTGCACTGGGTGGGAACTTGCTTGCCAAAAGCGGAGAAGAGTTTATGTCGGCTATGGAGTCCTACTGCGAGGAGCTCCGCCAGTGGAGCAACAGTGGTGGAAGAGTTTTCACAGTCGGTCAGACTTCCTCTCGGACTCCAGATCCTATGATGGAGCAAATTGCTGCTGAGCAGGCCCATTTAAGTACTACGGTGGGTAACATGGCGAAGATGCTCGAGCAGCTCACTATGGGACAGACATCTGTGCAATCTGTCAAGAAGGTCTACTGGTCCCAGTGAGGTTGCTGTTCTCAGTGCGGAGACAGCCATGACTATGAGGACTGCCCGATGGTTGCTGAGATGAGTCAGACTGAGGAGGCGCATGCAATTGGCCAGTACAACAGGCAGCCTTGGATGCAGAATCAGCATCCAAACCTGAGGTACGGAAATCCATAACGCCCTCAACTCACATCAGATGCAGCCTCAGAGGGCGAGTCAGGGAGGACCACCCGGTTTTGTTAGGCCCCCATACAATCAGTTTAGGCCACAGCAGTCTCAAGCTCAGCAATCATCACTGAGCTCAAACAATGCTAATCTGAAGGAGATGGTGGATAAACTGATGGCTTCTCAAGAGCAACAAACAGTAATAAATCAGAATCTGGCAGCTGGTCAGCAAAAACTCGAGAACGCCATGGTGGAGATGCAGGGAACGATGAGTCAGTTGACTCAGTTCCTCCTACAGCAGAGACCTTCTGGATCACTGCCTTCCCAACCAGACCCCAATCCTAAAGCACAGTTGAAGGCAGTGTCGGTCTCAGAAGCCGTGGTAGTTGAGGATGTTCAGATTCTGAAGAGGTGCAGCAGTTACCTTAAGAAGTGGGAAGCAGCTGATGAATAGAGATCAAGTGGCTGAGGATCAAGCTGACGAGGAGACCGGTCTTCCTTCTTCTAGCACTGGTGCACCGTCAGGGCCCCCAGCCCCTCCTGAGGTAGTTGTTGAGGAGACCCAGGCTCCTATTTCTTCCCCTTCTCATACTTTGATTGCTAAAAACTCCAAGGGTAAGGTGGTTCCTAAGGAACTTCCTTTCCCTAATAGATTGAAAGAAAAAGAACTTGATGATCAATTTGGGAAATTTTTGAGTGTGTTTTCGAAGCTTACTATTAATATCCCCTTGATTGATGCTATCAAGCAGATGCCTAATTATGCTCGCTTTGTGAAGGATTTGATTTCTAACAAGCGAAAGTTCAAGGAAAGTGAGATTGTTCAGCTGACAGAGACGTGCTCTGCAGCCATCCAGCAGAAGCTTCCTCCAAAGTGTGGAGATCCAGGGCAGCCCATCATCCCTTGCACCATTGGAGACATGGACTGTGGGTTCGGACTCTGACCTTGGAGCGAGTATAAATTGATGCCTTATTCAATGTTTAGGAAGCTTCATGCTGGTGAGCTTGTCCCAATCAATTTTAATTTGCAATTAGCTGATCGTTCCTCAATCAAACCTCGTGGTATGGTTGAGAATGTTGTGGTAGGTGTTGGTAACTTCTTCTTCCCTGCTGATTTTGTCATTCTTGATATGGATGAGGATGTTGAAGTGCCATTAATTTTGGGTAGACCGTTCCTGAACTGCTAAACTGTCATTGATGTTGACAAAGGAAAGATCACCCTTAAATTTAATAATGAGGAGCTTAGTTTTGATATCACTAAGATGATGAGAACAAATGCTTCTTCTCATGCTGTGCTTTCTATTGATGTCGATTGTTCTGATGATTATGATGCGTTTGTCGCTAAAAATACTGATGACTCTTCTTTCCTGCTTGAGAATTCTGATTTGCTAGAGCAGGTGTTATGCCACTCGATTGAGGATGACAAGGAGAGCACTGAGGTAGCTACTGTTGTCCAGCAGCTTAATCAGGGACGAACCTACTTTCGCCCTTATGCTCCTCCTGTGGAGCCACTGGACAGGCCTACTCAGAGGCTCGTTCCTTCAGTAGAGAAGCCCCCTACTCTTGAATTAAAAACTCTCCCTTCAAATCTTAAATATGCTTTCTTGGCAGAGGGTAGCGCCCTGCCTGTTATTATTTCTTCATCTTTGTCTGTTTCGCAGGAAAGCAGACTTCTGGAAGTGTTAAGAAGGCACAAGGGAGCTTTGGGGTGGTCAGTGGCAGATATTAAAGGGATTAGTCCAGGGTTCTGCACTCATCGAATTTACATGGAAGATAGTATCAAGCCAGTGAGGCAGCCCCAGAGGAGATTAAACCCAAACCTGAAGGAAGTAGTGAAAGCTGAGGTGTTGAAGCTCTTGGATGCAGCAGGCATCATTTACCCTATCTCTGATAGCCGCTGGGTTTCTCCTGTGCAAGTTGTTCCCAAGAAAGGAGGAATAGTGGCGGTGCCCAATGATAAAGGCGAATTGGTGCCCCAAAGACAGACCACTGGCTGGAGGATGTGCATCGATTACCGGCGTTTGAACGAAGCCACAAGGAAGGACCACTTCCCGCTGCCGTTTATTGATCAAATGTTGGAGCGGCTAGCTGGGCAGGAGTTCTACTGCTTCCTTGATGGGTACAGCGGTTATTTCAGATTCCCATTGCGCCAGAGGATCAGGAGAAGACCACCTTCACCTGCCCTTATGGCACTTTTGCATATAGGAGGATGCCATTTGGTCTTTGCAACGCTCCAGCCACATTTCAGCGATGTATGATGGCGATTTTTAATGAGTTTATTGAGAAAAGCATAGAAGTCTTCATGGACGACTTCTCGGTATATGGCCAGAGTTTTGATGTGTGTCTTGATCAGCTGGATCAGATACTAGGCAGATGTGAGGAGACCCACCTGGTTTTGAATTGGGAGAAGTGCCATTTCATGGTACATGAGGGTATAGTGCTTGGACACAGGGTCTCCAAAGATGGTATTCAGGTGGACAAGGCGAAGGTGGAAGTCATTGAGGGGTTACCTCCTCCCACTTCAGTCAGGGGTTAGATCTTTTCTGGGTCACGCAGGGTTCTATCGAAGGTTCATCCAGGACTTTTCCAAAATTGCGAAGCCCTTGTCTGATCTTCTGCAGAAAGATGTAAAATTTCAGTTCTCGGAAGAATGTTTGAAGGCCTTTCAAACTATCAAGAGTAAACTCATCTCTGCCCCTATTGTGGTTCCCCCTGACTGGTCTCTCCTTTTGAGGTCATGACAGATGCTAGTGACTTTGCTGTTGGTGCTGCGCTCTGTCAAGGAAGATAAAATTTTGAGGGTTATCACGTATGCGAGTAAGACTCTGTCGGAGGCTCAAAAGAATTACACCACCACTGAAAAGGAGCTACTTGCGGTGGTGTTTGCTCTTGACAAGTTCAGGCCCTATTTGCTGGGAAGGTAGTAATTGCTCACACCGACCACTCTGCCTTGAAGTACCTATTCCAAAAGAATGATTCTAAGCCCAGACTCTTGAGATGGATCTTGCTTCTCCAAGAGTTCGACTTGGAAGTTGTTGATAAGCAAGGGAAGCAGAATGGGGTTGCAGATCATTTATCTAGGCTTGAGACTCCAGATGACGGGGTCCCCATAAATGAATTCTTTCCTGACGAAACAGTCTTTGTAATTGGGAAAGTTAAAGAGCCATGGTACGCTGACCTGGCTAACTATCTTGCCTCTGGTTTGATTCCCCATGATCTAAGCTACAACCGGAGGAAGAAGTTTCTCTCTGAAGCCCGTCATTACGTTTGGGAGGACCCCTATCTCTTCAGAGTATGTGCTGATGGTTTAATTAGAAGGTGTCTCCCCGATGAAGAGGTTAACAGTGTGATTGAGTTCTGCCATTCTCGAGAGGCAGGTGGTCACCATGGTCCTACTAGGACAGCTGCTAAGGTGTTGGAGTGTGGTTTCTACTGGCCCACTCTACACAAGGATGTCCACCGCTTCTGTGCTCACTGTGATAACTGCCAGAGGATGGGGAACACGTCAAGAAGGCATGAGATGCCTCAGAAGGGAATCCTTGAAGTTGAACTGTTTGATGTCTGGGGTATTGACTTTACTGGCCCATTCCCTTCTTCTCACGGAAACCACTACATCCTCGTTGCTGTAGATTATGTTTCCAAATGGGTCGAAGCAATCCCCTGCTCTTCTGCTGATGCTAGAACTGTGGTGAAATTCTTGAAGAAGAACATCTTTACTAGATTTGGTGTGCCAAGAGCTATCATCAGTGACGGAGGTTCTCACTTTTGCAACAAGGCTTTTGATTCCCTGATGACTAAGTACGGGGTGACTCATAAGGTTGCTTTACCTTATCATCCCCAAACTAATGGGCAAGCAGAAGTGAGTAACCGAGAGCTAAAATGGATTCTTCAGAAGACAGTCAACTCCTCCAGGAAGGATTGGTCTGTCAAGCTTGACGATGCTCTGTGGGCTTATAGAACTGCATTCAAGACTCCCATTGGGATGTCTCCTTTTAAGCTGGTGTACGGGAAGGCTTGTCATCTCCCAGTTGAGCTAGAGCACAGAGCTTATTGGGCTTTAAAGGCTCTGAACTTTGATTTGCGTGATGCTGGAGAGAAGAGGCGATTTCAGCTTTCTGAGTTGGAGGAACTAAGAGACCAGGCGTATGACAGCTCAAGGATCTATAAAGAGCGCACAAGAAGGATCCACGACCGGATGATTCAAAAGAGAGACTTCAAAGTGGGGGATCTGGTGCTGCTCTTTAACTCTAGGCTACGTCTCTTTCCTGGGAAGCTAAAATCACACTGGGCAGGCCCCTTCAGAGTTGTGGGAGTTACATCTTATGGAGCATACGAGCTGGAGAACAAGGCTGGTGAAACCTTTAAGGTAAATGGTGCTCGTTTAAAAGGCTATCTTGGTACTGATCATAAGCTTTTTCCTATGCAGGCAATATTCTTTGTGGAGAGTGAATCCAATCCTACAGCAAAGATGATTCCTCAAGAGACGGGTTCGAACGTGAAAAAGAAATTCTCTTGGCGAATGCGGAAAGAATTGAGAAGTTGAAGGAATTCGCTGTAGGCTGTTGTAGAGCTGCCCACCACACTTCCTCTGATTGATCAAGTAGGAATTGTCTAGCTAAAGACATTAAAGAAGAGCGCTGATGGGAGGCAACCCAGTGTTTTTCGGTACTTTAATTCTGTGTTATTTGTTGTTTATAGTTTTGTTTTAGGATAATGCTTTTGTTTACAGTGGTTTGAGCTCAGAAAGAAACAATTGGTGCATTTTGGGTGTTGTCCGAACTTCAGTCCGACATTGAAGTTCGGACTCAGTTCGAGAGTTTGAAGTCTGTGCAAAACGATATGTCCGAACTTCGGTCCGGACATCGAAGTTCGGACCTGATTCGTGAGTTTGGCGAAACGAAAACACGAGATGTCCGAACTTCGGTCCGAGCTTCGAAGTTCGAACACGATGCGAAGCGCTGCCCAGGTATGTCCGAACTTCTGTCCGAACTATGAAGTTCGGACACCTCGAAAATTCTGAAATTAAAGAGGCGCGGGCGGACTTAAAACTCCAAAACCTTTCTTCCTCCTCGCGACGAACACAGCGCCCCCAACTCTCCTTCTCCTTCAATCTCTCACAACTCCCTCATTTTGTCACCAAATCTCACATTCTTGGTATCAATCTGCTCGTTTTTCGATTCTCAACCACTCTAGACCTCGAAATCGATCAGAAACCCCCAAATAATCTGATTTTTGAGCCTGTTCGAATCGAAACCCTAACTGCGCATTTGGTGGATTTTGAGTCAATCTTGCAGATTCTATTGTTCTTCTTGTTTCTAATTCCTCATTCAACTTGAACAAGGTATTTTCTCCACTCCTTACTCTTTTATTGTGCTTGTGCTAAATTTTGGAATATGAGCATAGTTAGCCGAGAGGGTGCTGTTTGAGTTGGATTTGCTAGACTAAATCTGCATGTATTAGCTTCGTTTTTGTGGTGCTGGATAGAAGTGGTGAACCATACTATTATGATTTTATTTTGCATATGTGGATTTTGCATGGCTGAGATAGAACCATTGACTGAGATGCGTCAAACATGTTGGAATAGTGATTTTCTGTTGATTAAGTCTCTGCTGGTCACTGGTGGTAGTAGTTCTCCGTTGCGAATGAAAAAGCTGATAGATCTTTGTGTGGAGAATACTGAATTTTTAGGGGAGACTCTGTCGAATTTTGGATAATTCAGTGCATACTTCAGCTTTGCCTTCCTTTATTTGACATTGGTTGCCCTTGTATGAGCAGATGTTGAGCCGAATTACAGGCCGTGGTAAGAGGGCTGCGAGAACCGGCGCAAGCTCGAGTCGTCGAGTCAGCAGGATTTAGAAACGACGCAGCCAGAGTGGTTTGCCAAGGAGGTGGATATTATTGCTGAACGGTGTGTGGTGCCGGAGTTGGAGAGTCAGCTGGCTGAGGGAGTTATTGCCCCATTTGGTTGGGGCAAAATTTTGGATATGGGGGGCCAGTATTCTGAACGAGTGGTCGCATGTTCTATGCGAATGCAATCTACCAGGACGGCCAGATCAAATCCATTGTTGACGGTGATAGAGTGACAGTCTCCACGATGGAGATTGCTCGCTATTTGGACCTTCCTTATCCGCCCCCGACCTCCTGAGCACCTCAACCCCCATGACTTCAAGGCAGCAGCTATAACCACTACACCCCGCTCATGGTTCAGGGGCCACGACGACGCAGAGGGGATGACCCGTCGAAGCAGGTCGTCCCTGCTGATCTACTTCAGGACCCAGGAGAGAGTCCTCTTCGCACTACTGGCTGCGAACGTTCTCCCACGTCAGAGCTCAGACCTGAACCACACTGATTTTCTTCTTCTTCAGGCAGTGCTAAATCCGTCGTTTGCTGGGGCTGCTGAGGTTACTTACTTGCCATGGGTGATCTTTTTGCATCTGCAGTATATTATGGAGCACAAGGACCGACACAAGCTAGGCTATCCGGTCATGATCTGCCACATACTTCGGAGGCAGATGGTTACCATTCCTTCTGCGGGGCTGCATGCTACGCGGTCTCCTATTGATGTGGGCGCCCTGAAGAAGATGTGGTTCGAGTTTGACGGGAGGGAATGGAGGAAGAAGGCTGCCCCGCGACCACAGAAGCGCCAGCGAGAGGCGGGTGAGGGTCCATCAGAGCCTGCTCCTCCTGCTACAGCTGAAGAGGAGGACGCATTTCTTGCACTGCCAGCCCCTGGGAGCGAGTATGTCACTCGCTATGAGTTTACTCAGCTAGAGTCTCGTTTTGAGGAGATGGATCGTCGCTATCAGGCGGAGATCGAGACTCTACAGCAGCAGGCGCGCCGCTCTCAGGATGACTATGAGGCTCTGCTCGCTCAGTTTCAGCAGTGGCAGACGTACTACCCGCCCCCACAGTGATGATTTTGGATTATGCTACTTTTGTTTGGAAGCCATTTTTGGACTTCTTTGTGATTTCATTTTTAGTTATTTCGGATTTAGTTCCTTTCAGTTTATTTGCGTTGTATTTTTCTTTATTTCGTTTTTAGTTTGTTCTTCTTTTGAACTGCAAGCACTGGTTGTCACTAATGCGATGATTTTATCATACTTCTCTGTTTTGTTTGTTGAATTTGTGCTAGTATACTATACCGTGATGACTCCATGCCGGACTCTTGCTTGGAAGCAAGTGTGAGGAAAAACATTCTCCCCTACCAGGACACTAAGTGTGAGGAAGACCCTCTTCCTCAATCAATTACAAAAGAAATCAGGGGAGTTTTCAGTTTCTTTTTCTTTTTGGTTTATGTTCGGCCCGTGCTTTAACGTGTATACCTCTGTAACTCTTCACTTCCACCCTTGTGAGTCTGACACATTTAGTACGATCTCTTTCTTGTGATAATTTTCTGAACAATGCGGACATTGCTCCTCATTAAGTGTGAGGAAGGGGGAGATCTTTCTGAATGTGTCAGCCATTTTTTTTTTTTTTTTTTTGCATCCCGCACTAGTTTTTTTTGGTTTTGAGCTATATGGGGGTGATTTCCTTAGAGTGCTTCTTGGTGTTGAATACTTGGGTGGATCTTTAGTGTGGAGTCGAGTCCGGTGATGACCTTAAGGGTTGGTTTGCTCAAGCTGTGTGTTTTCGTATTTTGGAAATGACTGAATTTTGTTTAATGTATGTGGACAAGTTAGTTGTGGAGTCAGAACTGGTTTAACCTGGAACCTTGGGAATGATGAGAATGTCTGGAATGAAGGATAAAGGCAAGGTACTCCTCTGATCTGAGTTATTTTCTGAACCAAAATAGGCCTCTTCCATCCGGTTATTAAGTCCTTGGGGTGCTTCATCACCCATTTACCTAAGATCGTCTGATGTGGGATAAAAGACCCAATGCCGTAACAAGGATGGAGAGAAAAGTCTGGGGGATGAGTTATTTGTGCGAAAAATCAATATGTATGCAGAAAGGAAAAAAAAAAGAGGAAGCTCTTTAAAGTCTTATGTTTATGACAAATCCTTAAATTAGATCATGAGTACGTGGTGTTGAAAGGTTCTGTGGAATATGGCAGTACTTCACACCCCTTGTCATCCACGGGTTTGAGAAGAGAAAAGGTTGGAAGGTTCTGAGTTACTCTACATTTTGACTTCATGATCTGACTTCTTCATAATCTTTTGTGTTAAAAGTGTGCTTCATTGTTTAAGAGACATGCAGTTAAGAGCAGATCGATTCTTGGGTGGTTATTGTGGCTTAACTCCTTCTTATTTTGTGCAATCCCAAGGTTTGGTCCTAAGGCATTCTGAGATTCTTACTCCTGCTTTGCTTGAGGACAAGCAAAGGTTAAGTGTGAGGAGGTTTGATGAGTGTGAAATATGAATGGTTTTAGTGGTCTTTAAAGCCTAATTTTTATACGCGCATCGATAATATTCCACACTTATCTTACGTTTTCCTTTGGTTTGTTGTTTGTTAAGGCTGGATACCTTTTCTATGTTAAATGCATAGAAAAGCCGAGGAAACAGTAGATTAACTCACGAGGGAGATGATGCAACAAACGGGGGTCGAATTGGAGTCAGAACGATGAATTTAGAGGATTTTGAAGGTATGTCCGAACTTGTGTCCGAACTTCCAAGTTCAGACACAAGTCGAGAGTTCATGTGCCGTGCCTGATGAAATGTCCGAACTTTAGTCCTAACTTCGAAGTTCGGACATGGTTCGAGAATCACAATGAGAAAAGTCGAAAGTCTGACCTACGCTGCATGTCCGAACTTGTGTCCGAACATCCAAGTTCGGACACAAGTTGAGACTTTTGGAACTGGAGCGCTTAAAACAATGAGTCCGAACATTGAAGGTTGGACCAATGTTCGGACGTGACTAAATTCTCACCAGAAGTTTGGCGTTTTGAAGGGAAAATAGGAGAAATTCTATTTAAAGTGACCTAATTTGAGTGAAAGGAGAGGAGACTACCTATCATTGCATCACGACACTCTCACGCTGGTAAACAACGCTCTTTCCTCTCATCCACACCATCACCATCAGCGTCGGTTTCACCTCCATCCACATTCACCAAGCACATTATCATCATTGAGGAGGAGCATCGACAAAAGGGAGTCAGACCATCGTCTTCAACCTTGCGCCGGCACAGTCGGAGTCTGGATAATCACTCAACTCGAGGGTTTTTCTTCCCTTAGATGAATTCTCCTTTGATTGTATTTATTCACTTCTTTGCAATGTCTGGCTAGTAGGGATTAACTCTGGGGTAGGGTTGTTCACGATGGATACAATTTAGTTAAGATTTCTGCAATTCGATTATGGGATTGTAATGGATTGTTTCTAGGTTAATGATTATCATTCATCTTCTCTATTAAATTTGCGCATTTATAGAGTCGTTTTGCGAATCCTGTTAGGAACAGACAAGGTGACTAATAGGAAGTTCGAATTAACCTGGAGATTTGGGGAAAGATTAGTCGGATAGATAATTTTTCCTACAAACGCTAACAATTCTTCGCACATAATCCACCTATGTGTTTGCCAACTGCTAGATTAGAGTTGACTTGTTCTGATAGGTGAGCTCTTCAATGAACTAGGATTTAGCATTGAAGAGAGTAGAAAGAATTGGCCTTTCTGTTTCTCATAATTGAATTGTAGACTTTACTAGATTTATCCAACAAAGAACAGCCCAAACCCGGAGTTTCATTCATTTCACTGAACTCACCAAGTTACTTTCATTAATCGTTCATCTAGTTTTTAATTTGCGTTTTTCCCAATTCAGTTACAAAAACAATTCACAACCCCTCTGAATTTCCAGTTTTCTTAGGACTTAGGCTTAATTATTCATTCCCGTGGTTCGATACCTGGTTACTCAATTCCATATACTATAGTGACCGGGATTTTCGCAACCCGACAGGCTTTTCGTTTTATTATTTTCTAGATTTATCAAGTTAGTTTTAGTAGAACAATTTCCCTGTTTGCAAAGATAAGTGAACAAAACAAGAGGACAGGTTTACAACTGCATTGTCGGAAATTCATTTTCGAAGAATTGTGTTTTTCGAAAATGCTTTGAAAAAGAGTATAAAACGATAGTTTTGCTTTGGCACGCAAGCTAATATGTTTTTAGAAAAGAAAGGCGACGACCCCCCATTTTATTTAATAATTTGGAATTTGCTTTATGGGGTGAGAATTTTTAGTGTCTACAGAAACCTCGCAATTGGATAAACAAAACGTTCAGATTTTATAAATCAACATTCTAATTCTACTTTCCAGTAATCAATAACTAGTAAAATAATTGGGGAGCCTTCAAGAGGAATAACCACATAAATAACTCGATAGTCACAAATGGACGGAAATACCAAACACCCTCACCCTAAGTCCTTAAGTGTGCACACCCCCTATGAATCATCAGTCCATAGAGTAGATCATAGAGCTTAACTACAGTCATTGTATGCAGCGCAATATATATATGTAATTCAGTGTAATCAATTCAAGCTCACGGTGCAAAGAACCAACATGGTGAATCAGGGAGCAC
>CM041776.1:274654653-274901934 GCA_023374045.1 Limonium bicolor
TATTGGTTCCTTCTCTTTGGTTGTTCCATTAGACATTGACTGCTTAGGGTTTACGCTTCTACACTCTGTAGGACTGAGTGTTTTGGTATTGCTCTGGGTAGTTAGTGATCTGGTGGGAATTTGGAAAAGATCAATTTTGGTAAATTCTTCTTTTGACTCTGGATATCATTTCATCCATGAGCTGGTTCTTGATGTTTCGACGTGCGCGCGTCTTCAATGGTAACAGTAGGGGGCTGTATATCCCTCGCCCATGGGGGCATTTATATTTGACAGTAGGGGCCTGTATATCCCTCGTCCATACGGACGTTTATATTAACAGTAAAGGGTTGTATATCCCTTGTCCTAAGAGGGCGTTGTAGACAGTGAGGGGCTGTATATCCCCTGTCCTAAAAGGACGTACTTGGCGGTGGGGGCCATCTCTTCCAATTGGTTTTATTCCACTCTTGAGTTATTGGTTCTTGGATCTATCTTATCATTCCTAGTCCTTTGTGACTATCTGAGTATTTCTACTCCTAACGAGAATTGGGTTTAACTAAGGCATTGGATGTCCACTAACACATGGTGTGGTTTTGTTTCACTAACTTTACCTTTTCTATTATTTATATTTATCCTTAACTTGTTATCTTTGGCTTGGTGATTTTAAAGTGCCTTGTTTCCATGTTTTACTTTCAAGAGTTTAATTTCAAGTTACTGTTTATTTTGAAGAGTTATGTTTTAAAGATTGCTTTGGAGAATTGTACCAGCTCCATTCCAGGGAACTGACTCACCCCTCCCTGGGTGGGCTGCTTGGTTTCATCTTGCAGGTATAAATTGTTTATACAGGTGGCCACGAAGAGCATGAGTGATTGGGATGGGAATTAGGAATTGTGGTGAAATACCCCTGAACATTAAACGCATAAAACCATAACACGTTTTATGGTTCGGACATAAAATAACGTACAAAAAAAATTAAATCTAGTATATATATATATGTCCGAACGCGTGACGACGTTACATACTAATAAAGTCGCGTACTTATATATGTACTAATACGAAAACTACATGGGCGTAACGTTACGATATCGTAACGTTGTAATAAAAATGATAACGTCGCGTAACCTTGTAACAAATAAATAAATAAATATAACGTGGTATATTATATGATATTACATATATAAATGAGCAAGTGTAACTATACAAAAAAAAAGGAAGAAAAAGGAGCAAAGACTCCCACTAAGGTTCGAACCCAAGACCTCACGTACCTTTCCCCAAGTGCTTAACCGGTTGAGCTATGCTTGTATTCAACAACTAGCTCACACGAATTGAAATTAGTATCCGTAAGTGAAGTAAATGCAATGAAAAAAAAATTCCACCCGCTACCTTCTTATTCCTTCTCCTGCGACAGAATTCTTTCTTTTCTTCAAGCCCATACTTTCTTGTAACTTGTGATGTCTTGCACTAAATAACCAGAGGAAAACCCTGCCGTGATTTTCCTTGCTCCCACACCAATCCAACCCATGTCCCTTGAGTAGTATTGTCCGAAAATCTATAATGGAGGACAGATGCATTTACTCCCTTGCTGCCTGGTTGGTAGTTACAGAAGAAAAGAGAGAAATCAGACAAAAGCTATATTCCATTTCTGTTTCAGAGCCTTGTGCGCCAGAGCCATTACAAAATCCCATGCATCGACTTGTCTGATTCAAACTACCACAAATTCCATTGGAACTCCTACCTTGTCCCCGTGCTTTGTGTCATTCTATTCAAAAACCCAAAGACCATCTTCTCCACTCTCCTGCTGTGTACCGTTTCTGCATGGGCAGGGACCGCTAGTCACACTCTCTGTTTTCTGATGTACCAGAGGAGTGGAGTAATCAGAGAGCAAAACCAAAAGAACCATTAACTGTTGTCACCTGCTGTATCCTCCATTGAGGCCCAACTCAGGTAGTAACTCAGAGATGCCTTCTACATGCCTATTACCTTTGTGTTGATGCTACTGTCTGAAAGTTCATCACTCAACACCTAGTTCTTTTCATGCTTGATTTCCTCATGCAGCCCTATAGGTTTTGTTCAAGAGATCTCTAAGTAAAGCTGCGAAAGATTCCCTCTGAAACTTAACAAAGAGGGTGAGATTTCTGAAATGAAATTTTTTTCCTGCTTCTGTCATAACCTTCCCTGATGAATCACACCTAACGTTAGGAGGATCATTTCTCAGCCGTGCCAAGTAACCAAAATACAAGGAGTCTGGGAGCGTGTCTAAACCTGCAAAGGGAAGAACAACTAGCTATCACTGGTGAGTATTCTTGAACTGGGTTCAGAACCAGAAAAAAAAAGAAAAGAACTTACATCAGCGCATTACAGCAGTTCAGTTTTAAGTCCTGTATAGAAATTTTCAGAAACATAACCTAGGTTGCTTGGGGTGTTGTTTAGTGTCTGTTTGAGATTGAAACTTAGTGGTATACTTAGTTAAGTGGCAAAACAGTTGGAAGGGAAAACTGGTAAACACAATGAACTGGAGCAAGCTACAGAAAACCATTTCGGTTTCAGTTTTTTCTTAGCCTCTGAATGGCGTGATCAGTATAAAACATGTGCTGTAGGGTAACAACATCATTTGAGAGTAAGACTATATTACCACACTTCACTTAGTAGCTAACCTGATAGTGATTGGGACAAAAAAAAAACAGACTGATAGAACCAAAAAGAAAAAAACAGGAGAAACATACATATATACCAGCCCTACGTTTCAGTTGTTTCAGTTTGCCCGAGTTCAGCTCTTTGAGTTTTCAGTGGGTGGCACCGGGTAGTTATGTATTGGTTTAAAGTTTCAAACTCTGGTGAAACATTTCCCTACGTGAGTACAAATGTGGGAGGAAATTTGGAGCAAGGAAAGGAATAGAGGATAAAACAATGTTTAAACCTTATTCTAAGTGGGTACTTATCAGAGTGTAAAAAAAATGGAGAAAGAAAGACAGTGTCGTGCAACTCAAAACTTAATTCTTTAAACTTCTGTTTCTGAACACTCCACTTCCAGGGGTGATATGATAGGGGTTGGGCTTGGTTAATGCCTTTAAAATGGTACTAAAACGTGCACAAACTGCTGTGTGGAAACTCACTGTCAAATCTGATGACCATTCAAATAAAGCAAAAAAAAAAACTGTAACATTGTTTCAGAATACTAACTGACCAGGAGTTAAAGAGAGTGGGTGTTGGTTTATTATTGCACTTAACACATAACTAACACACCTAGGTAGGTGAGTAAATACTTAGGCAGGAGTAGAAAAAAAAAGGAAGAAAATTGAAGACAGTTGAATGCGTTTAAAGACAGAGATCGAATGAAAACTTCACATTGGTGGATGCATCAGTACCTGAAACTGATGTCTGTTTAAGTGATTTTTCCAGAGAAGGTAGAAGGGTGGTGCTGGTTTAAAAACAAACCCAAGACGATGCTAATATCCCTATCTAAGAAGTTGTGCTCATTTGGAAGCTTATAAACCAACTGAGTAATCCAACAGAAGAGAATATAGCAGATTTACGGTTTCAGTTTTGAACAAAAACTTAAGTTTCTGTATGACTATACTAAAGAAGGTTATAAGGGGGTGCATTGAAGTGTTAATGAGCCTAACACACTTCTAAGACACTTAAGGAAATCTATAAACAACTTAAAGTCAAACTGTAAACAAGAGAAGGGAGTAGTTGATGTAGCAGTTCCATGTTTCAGGATTTTTCGTTGTTTCAGGTTTGTTGTCAAGTCTTACAGAAGGTGTAGCCCTGGTTCCCTTGAGTTGGTTTTTGAATTCAAGCCTTGTTAAACCACATAGCTTTGTGGGTAATCAGGATAGGTAAAGTTGGAACTCAACTTCGTTAACAAATAAAATCAACTGAAGAAATAACATCAGATTCTTTTTCTTTCCCTCTTTGAGCTACAGATTTTGCAAAATACTTGATTGTTCTGTGTATCTGGTATTCAGGGATTTTAACAGTATTGAATTGGTTTAACCAGTACTCACATCATAGCTAATAAAATTAGTTAGGCTGGTGAAACATGCATTGGGAGAACTAGGAGGCAGTTTAAGAAAATAGAAGAAGTAATGTAGAAGAGTATTACCGATGCTGTTACAGATTATCAACACTTGGATGTTTCTGTGTAACTAAGTTACAGAAGCTGTATAAGTAATGTATTGGGTTAAAAGGTAACTTGTAACTTTGTTAAGACTTGTAAATGGGGGCGTAAACCCTTGGGAGAAACAGGAGGTCAGATTGGTGAGCAAACAGGAAAGACAAGAGGAAAAAAAAGAAGAAGATATGCATCAGGTTTCAGTTACTTCTTCAAGCTCTGTGTAACAGATTTTCAGATACGTGGTCCTGGTTGCCTTGGGTTGTTTTTGAAGTTAAAAGTTAATTGAAACACATAACTGAGTGACTCAATGAGCTGGGAAGACTAGGAGATAGATTGGATGACAGAAACAAAGCAACAGAAATAAGAGATGGAATAAAACATCTCAGATTTTTGTTTCAGAATTTCAGGTTGTTTCAGTTTTCTATAATTGTGCCCTGTATAACTATCACACAGTAGAAATAAGTGGGTTGAATTGGCTTGCTAACAAACTTGAGACCTAGCTAATACACTTACTTAGGTTTGTACACACTTTAGGGAAGGTAGAAATTGAAGTAACCAGCGAACTAAAAGGAAGAATGAAGGAGTAATGCACTGATGTGTTTCAGATTTTGGATAAGTATTGTTTCTGCATAATTGAGTTGCAGTAGAGTGTCTTATGAGTATGGTCTAGAGTTTAAACCAAGGTTAACACCCATAATAACTAGTGGGTGAACTCTACAGGAAAGAAACAACATAAACTAAACTAACTAGCAACAAGAACCAAGAGGAAAGGTGTAGCTTGTGTTTCAGTTTCGGTAATGTTAGAGCTTCTGTATAACGTTGTTACTAGGGTATATTAAGTGTGATCCTAGTCTAATAATGAACTCAAATAATAGCTAACGAACATAACTAGGATACCGAGGCATGTGGAGAAATTTCACATCAATTACTACACTAAGGGTGAAGTTAGATAAGGTGTTACAAGGGACTTGTGTTTCAGATTTTAAAACTTTTGGGACTGCTGTATAAATGGGTTTAGGAATATTCTATGATCCATATTATCATTATACAAGGGTTAAAATATTGCCCACCTACTTATTTAAGGAAGGAATACCCATTGGATAAGTCATATCTATATTATACAACTTGTTACATAATTGCTTTTTAAAACGCCCTAAAACATTACCTAAGGGAAAAGGGCTTAGTAACATGTAAATAAAGACATGAACTATCCTAGGAGTAAGTTAAGCCTAGGATTAATGCATGTGAAATTCTAAGAGTCAACCTAAACTAAGCATCTAACAACAATACCTAGGGGATAACATACATTATAAAGTGTCGTCACATAAAATAATAAACTGACCCATTGTTTTAATTAACGCTAGGGCCGTAGTGAACTCCGACCGGGATTTCAAGTGTAAGACGACTCGTGCTTCAAATAAGGTATGGACATGTGTGGTTCGTATGTTGCCGTGTTACACGGCTTGTTTGCTTTGTGTGTTGTGTGCTTTGTGTGACAATGACTCTAAGACTAAAAGCATGAAAATTGGATTGCTTCTTGTGGCTTGCTTTTATGCGTGTTATATATATCCTTGTGGCATTTTACTTGCGCGCACACAGTAGTTTAGTCCCTTTCTCGTTTATGGAACTTGAGACGAACTACTACGAACTATGAAAACAAAGAAAACTCAATAAGGGGAACTCCTCTCTAATCCATTGAGGACTACCATGACACCCACTATGGTGTCTATTCATTAATCATAATGAAGAGCAAGTCTCCTTGGGTGTGACAAGACGAACCACGTAGACAAAACAAAAGAACTATACAAAGAGACGAATCCTCTCTAACTTTAGAGGACCGCTAATGACACCCACTATAGTGTCGAGATTATAATGATAATGAAACGAAAAGTATCAACTGTGAAACATGAGAATAACCCGGGAAGACAACAGCTCGGGCCGCGCGGTATGGATGATCGGGAGTTGGTATCTGCATCAGATCCTTCGACCGTCTATGATGGAATATATTTTGGTGAAGCACATCCCGGAGTCCAGAGGTGACTTCCGCTTCCTTGACCCTGGGTGTCGGGAATGGGGGAGTGACAAGTTGGTGAAGCACATCCCGGAGTCCAGAGGTGACTTCCGCTTCCTTGACCCTGGGTGTCGGGAATGGGGAGTGACAAATTGGTGAAGCTTATCCTGGAGTCTAGAGGTGACTTCCGCTTCCTTGACCCTGGGTGTCGGGAATGGGGGACTAGCTATGGAGGAGACGTCCTCCAACGTGCGGTGATAAAAGAATTCACAAGTAACCCTTGAAGAAACAAGGAATGATTAGCACCTACATAATAAAGCCTCGGGATCTAATCTATATCCCCTGACTCGGTGCCAGAGAATAGAGGAAAACATGTGTAACGAAACCAAGCAAATAAGAAAATTCACAAATGTGATCATTTAAGTAACAAGGAATGAATAGCACCTATATTATAAAGTCTCGGGATCTAACCTACATCCCCCGGACTCGGTGCAAGAGAAGAAAGGAAAACATATGTAATGAGAACAAGATAACAATACGCAATCTCTTGAATGATCCCATAGCGAGGATTGACGGTATAATGTACCTACGCACACGTCCTATAATTACTTGACTGTTGTTGCTACACTAGCAGCTTATTATGCTGGACTGCGTGTTTGACATTGTTATGCTACTGGCAAGTTGTGCTTGGTTGCTTATTGATATTGCTGTGCTACTTGCAAGATGTGCTTGGTTGCTTGCTGATATTGCTATGCTACCGATGAGTGTGTATGATATCATGATGTACTGATGTGTGTTTTACTGCTTTATCATAGCATGTAAAATGGACTTAATAATATTCGACCAATTAGTCGTGTGGCCTGGTAACATGCGGGCTTCACACGTTCATACTCAGCGTAGTTTGCTGAGTCCTTTACACCCAATTTTTTCAGGTCTTGTGCCAGACGATAACGGAGAGTAGGCAAGGGTGACTATCATAGGGGTAGTCCACATGGCAAGACTTTAAGTAGTATGCTTTCTTATGTATGAGTTATGTTGTTTAAGTTGTTAACTAAACTGTAGATGCTCGGTACTTGAGTTGTACTTTATATTGTATTTGGATTTCGTTAAGTTGGACTTCCAGTCATACAGACCGTAACTTGGAGTTGGTAATGAGGACTGTCAACCACGTGGGTGGTTGGCGTCTGTAGCACCCGAATAGAGTAGGAACCGCTGCGTAGACATCTCGTATTACCGTTAGGCGCGTCGTTTGATTATTGGTCGTTATTCGGGGGTGTTACATGTGGAGAGTTATTCTATTTTGCTAGTAGTTATATTATGTTGTTTTTCTCGAGTTCAGACCGTAGCTTTTGTAATTTTATAAGTTGTAATTGGCGAGGTTTGGTGCCGGGTGTTTGGAACCCGATGGTCTGTATTCGTCAGTAGAGATTTTATATTCCGCTATATTTATTGTAAGTAGGGGCGTTACAAACACACTATGTCCGTGCTCTCTTCATCTTCTTCTTGTGCAGGCATGATTTTGATAAATCACCGGAACTACTGCATCTCTCTTATCCTCATCTCAAACATATCTTCTTCTCTCTGGCGAACAAGGTAATATATCGAACTTATCTTCTTCTTCTCCCTGACAAACAATTCATTCTCTCTGGTGAACTTATCTTCTTCTTCTCTCAAGTGAACTTATATTCTTCTTCCTCTCTAGCGAACAAGATAATATACTCGAACTTATCTTCTTCTACTCGAACAATTCATTCCTGAACTAGTAATATACTTGAACTTATCTTTCTCTTGCTGACGAACTAGGAACATATGCTTTGCACATCTCTTCATTCTCTTTTGTGTTTGCGCTTTTCGGAGATAAATCAATGCATCAACTGCATCTCTCTTACCAAGTTGGATATGGGGATGAAAAGAGTTCGTTCCTGAACCTGTAATATACTCAAACTTATCTACATTTCTCTGGCGACCAAGGCATATATGCTCTACGCATCTACTCATTCTCTTTTGTGTATACGCCTCTCATAGATAAATCACTAGAACAGTTGCATCTCGTAAACCACATTGAAGAAGGGGATTGAAGACGGGGCTGAAAATAGTATTTTTTTAAAGAAAACCTATTTCGGCGGTTGTTAGCTAGAACCGCTTAAATAGGTGAGTTTTGTTTTGACGAGCACCTATTTCGGCTGTTGTTATTAGGAAACACCGAAATAGGTGGTCTAGTTCTAGGGTTGTTTAACCGCTGAAATGGATAGTCTATTTTAGTAGTTGTTTAACCTCCAAAATAACAACCGCCAAAATAGGCGGTCTATTTATAGGGTTGTTTAACCATTGAAAGGGGTAAGACTCTATTTTAGCAGTTGTTTAACCTCCAAAATAGAGTCTTAGCACTATTTCGGAAGTACCCATATCGGTGGTTCACAACCGCTGAAATAGATGATTTTGAACTGCCAAAATAGGATCTTTTTCTACTAGTGTTCATTGTCTTCCCATTCTTTCTTATGTGCAAACAGGGAGATCTATACTCATTTATCCTCCTTCTCTACATCAATCTCTAGCTCTTATCTCATTCATGTGTCAGTGGTAATCACGTGGCAAAGATCGTGTTTTGACCTAGTCTTTAAATCAGTCTCGGTGGAGTCGATGTGGGGGCTTCTTCAAGCCCTATTTGTCTGCCCCTCTGCTTGGTCTTTCGTCCTTCTCATGAGCATTAGCGTCGTCTGGGAGGGCATCTACATCGTCTTAGCTCTTGCCTTTTCAGAGGGGTACTTCCCAATTTGGAGTCTACTGTCTGTCTACTCTTAGCGTCGATGTTGGCTTAGTGTCAATCTTGTCTGTGAGTGGTTCTTCGACTGATCATGTAGGGATTTGGTTGTCTTCGTCAGAAAGGTTATTCATGGGTGTATCGTCCTGTCTCTGCCTATCCCGTTATCCTCTGCTTGGGTGTTCGATGTGAGGTTGGTTGCCCTTTAGGTGTATTTGTTTGTTTCCATATTCAGAATTTGTGGAGGGGGATATTCGTTTCCCTTGTTTGATTTGTTGGCTGGTGTGGAGTGTGATCAGTGTGCTAGTCCCTTCAAGTTTTGATTTTATCAATAAGGTGGCCTGCTTTTTTCTCTTTGTTTAGTTAGGTTGACTGCACCAATGAGTTGTCTTACTCTCAACTACCGGGGATTATCAGGTCATCCCAAGGCAGTTTTGTGGGTAAAGATTTTAATTTTGAAGCTCAATTCAGATGTCATATTCTTTGGTGACACTCATATATCCTTGATTGATATGGATATGTTTTTTTGGAAAATCTTCTTAGTATCTTGGTGTGGTCGTTGCTAGTAGATGTAGAAGTGTTGGTCTCTGCCTTATGTGGAAGTGTTTTATTGGCTGCTCTAAGATATCTCAATCCCAACACCATATGTCTGCTATTTTATCTTTTCTAGGTGATCTTCAGTTCATATTTACCGGTATCTATGGTTGGGCCAACTGGAATCTGAAATATTTTTCTTAGAAACTCCTGCTATTACTCAGTAAGCAAGCCTATCTCCCTTGGGTGATAGGTGGTGACTTCAATCAGATCTTTTTTTCTTCTAAAAAGATAGATGGTAGAATCAGATTGAAGGCTCAGATGATCCCCTTAAGAAATGCTATCGCTGAATGTGATCTCCATGATATTGTTTTTTTTAAAGAAAGTCTCTAATTGTCAAGAAGGTGATGTTAATTCCCGAATTAAACTAGACAGGGTCTTCTGCTCCGCTGATGGGTTGGATCTTTTGCCCAAGATTCAGTGGAGCATCCACCTCAAGAAGATTTTGATCACCGCCCTCTATTTATCATATTCTTTGGCAACCATAAAATTCCGGTGAGAGTTCAGATCTGAGAATGGTTGGTGTTGGGATGCCAAATTTGCTGAGATAGTGAATGACGTTTGGGGCACCCTGCACTCAGATATTACTGCTATTCTAGCCTAGTGTACTAGAAAACTTAGTGAGTGAAGGTTGGTAAATTTCAAAGATCGAGTGGGAGATCAACTCCAAAAAGAAAGAACTTGGACTAATTTCTATTAGTAATAACTCTCTGGGAGCAATAAATAATAGAAAGAGATTACTAATGGAAATTGAGATCCTTGCTTTCCATGAAGAAACCTGGTGGAAACAAAGATCTAGAAAGTATTGGATTAAAGAAGGAAACAAGAACACTGCTTATTTTCATACTAGAGCTTCTTCTCTTTGAAGATCCAAAGAAATCTTTGGTCTTAGGGATTCTGGGCAAGTGATGCAATATTCTTGGCATAATATTGAATTAATTGCTAGAAATCATTTTCAATCTCTATTTCCTTTTTCTCGGCCTCAACCCGACAATGACTTTTTTTCATTGGTGGAAGGTAAACTTAATTCCAGATATCTTAAAAAGCTATCAAGATTGTATGTAGCTAATGAAATCCTCTCCGTACTCAAATTGTTTGGCTCCAATAAAGCCCCTGACACTGATGGTTTCAATGGGATGTTCTATAATACATATTGGCACATTATCGTTAATCAGATTATTGAGGCAGTAAGGCCTATTCATAAAGGTCATCCCTTGCTTGTTTCCATGAATAATTATATCACTCTTATTTCTAAGATTTTGGGTGCTACTGAAATTGATAAGTTCATACCTATTGCTCTGGGCAACTTTATTTATAAGATCACGTCCAAGGCATTAGCAAACAAAATCCAACACATTTTACCTCATCTTATTTATCAGAACCAATCTGGGTTTGTGAAAGGTAGATTGATCACGGATAATACTATTCTAGCTAGAGAGCTACACCATTTCTTAGAGAAGAGTCAATCTACTGGGAGAGGTTTCTTCGCTCTTAAGATGAATCTCAACAAGGCCTATGATAGGCTAGAGTGGTCCTTTCTTAAAAATGTGCTCACTTTAATGGGATTTCCCCCAAACTTGATCAATCCAATTATGAATTGTGTTCAATTTGTTAGATGTTTCATCCTCATTAATGGAAAACCAGATATTTCCTTCACTCAGTCTAGAGGAATAAAACAAGAAGATCCACTTTCACCATTCTTATTCATCTTGGCCCAGAATATTTTTCAAGTTTCTTAATCAAAGCTGATATCAGTTGAGACATCAAAGGTAAAAGGCTCACCCCTTTTTGCCCTTCCATTTCCCACTTTGCCTTCACTGATGACACTTTTCTTTGGGCTGGCCAACCCTTGAAATATCTCCTTTTTTAACCAAACTCTAGCCAAATTCCTTCAAGCCTTTGGTCATAAGATTAACCTTGACAAATCCGAGCTTGTCTTTAACAACAACAAAAAACTCTCTTCTAACATCATAAACAACCTAGCTAATATGCTTAGTTCAAGAAGTCTCTTTCTTCTCCAAATACCTCGGCCAGCCCCTTAAAATTGATAGAAAGAAATATGATTTTTTCTCTTATCTCTTAGATCCAGTCCACAAAAAGATCTTCTATTGATCAAAACGATGGCTCGGGCCGCTAGACCCATCATGGTTTCTAGTGTTCTTCAAGCCATCCTTAACTATATCATGTCCCTCTTTTCTTTTCCAAAGAACGTTAAACTTGATTCAGTTTTCTCCTCCTTTCGATGGAGTAGTAAAATGGAAAGGAATTCTGTTCATCGGATAAAGTCCAAGGTTTGTGGTAAAGTGGATAATGGTGGTTTAGGATTCATGGAGGTGGAAATTTTTAACAAAGCACGTCTTACTAAGCACTTATGAAGATTATTAATTTATCGTGACTCTCAGGTGGCTCAAGTTCTGAAAAAGATCTATTACCACAACAACAATATTAGAGATATCGAGCCACCCAATATTATATGGAATGCTATCTCTTCAGCTCTAGAATTATTCAGGAAAGGTACCAGAATTCATCATGCTACTGACCCTAGCTCGCCCTTTACTGATACTGATGCTGATATTGATAAATGTATCGAGATCCATTTGAAAGATCACAAGTTCTCGGTCAAGTCAACATACAATATTCTCATGCACAATTTAGTTGTTGACAACTATTCTAATCCATCTCACTTTGCTAGCAGATTGTGCAAAAAACCATCTTCGCCATTTGTTATCCTAGAGTGAACATCAACTGATGGGACTTTTTTTCTTAACATCATACCTTGCCAAGACAATATAGCTAGGCAAATTAAAGGCCCATCCAACTAATTCTTATGTGGGGATAAGGATACACTAACCTACTATTTCCTTCGTTGTTGTGCAGTGACTTTGACCTGGAATGATTTATTAGATGTCAATTGTGTCCCAGCTTCTAATGTTGATACTCTAATTGATTGGTTATACTGAATGGCTATTGGACTGCAACGAAACTCTCCCATATTGTAAAAAACCTATAGGTTATCTACGCCACCCAGAACAGGGTCAAGCATAATTTGGAGCTCTCTTGGTGGAGAACGATTGAAGATAACAGAGCCTTTATAGAAGCCTTCATTCAGGTGATGAAAAACAATGATGTTGTTAGCATCATAGCTCAGTTGACCCCTCCCCCTCCTGGCTTCTCCAAAATCAGCACTGGTATGCATCGTTATCAGAGAGGGGACCTTATCATTACAGGGTTGATTTGTATTGAGCAAGGGAAGCCAATTACTATTTTTAACCGAAGAATTTCTAGCACTCCTAAGGTGTAACTAGGTGACATCAAAGCAAAAAGAATTACTAATGAACTTGCCTCTTCAGTGGGTAGCCACAACATATGTTTTGATTCAACGATGGAGCATTTCAAGAATGCTTTCTAAGATAGATCTAGATGACAAGACAATTCTACCGCGGTAACGAAACCTCTTCTGACAACTATCCTATTAGGGTGCCTTATAATTTAGGTAATCTCTCTTTAGATATGACCTTGTACTTGCTAAAACGAGAGACATATGCCAATGAAACAGTGAGATAGAATAAATTGAATTGATTGATTATGAGTGTACAGGGACTGGACTTATATAACAGAAATACAAGGATCTAGAAGATAAAGGAATAAGAGATTGGGCTAGCCTATACAATGAGTGGGATCAATGGACCCATTATTAACTAGACTTAACATGCCCCCTCGATCTGAGCATTGGTGAGACCAAGCAAAGATCGTAAATAAAGAAAACGACTAGAAGGAAGAGGCTTAGTGAGCAAATCTGCTATCTGATTAGCACCGGAGAGGTGAGAAACATGTAGAGCTTTGGAGCTAACTCGTTCACGAACAAAGTGCACATCAAGACCCACATGCTTAGTCATGTAATGGAGCACCAGATTGGCAGTACGATATGTTGCTCCAAGGTTATCACAGAAAATTGTTGGAGCCTGAGGAAGAAAAACATGAAGCTCTTGGAGCAACTGCTGTATCCAAATTTGTTCCGCAGCACTTGTAGAAACAGCCCTATATTCAGCTTCAGTCGATGAACGAGCCACAGTATCCTGCTTCTTGGAATGCCATGAAATTAGAGATTTGCCAAAATAAATGGCATAAGCAGAAGTTGAGCGTCGGTCATCTGGATTAGTGGCCCAATCAGCATATGTATAAGCTATTAAAGCAATAGAGTAGCAGGGGAAAAAGTAAAGCAAACTTTAAATTGTTTTTAACTGAAGCTGTTTAGTCCCATTAAGATAACAACAACTCTTTTGAGAGCAGTCCAGTGTAGATAAGTAGGGTGATGCATGTATTGACACAAATTATTCACACATATGTAACATCAGGTCTGTCGCTGAGATAATTGAAGCTTGCCTAAAAGGCTGCGAAAGAGAGTATATCAGAAAAGAGGGACTTCTGTATAAGATAAAGTAGTATGTGAGCAAGGGGTGCAACAGGTTTACTGAGTCATAGAAGCTCGAGAGACTAGATCAGTAATATATTTTTCTGAGAAAAAAAGACCTGAGATTTCGTGATACCTGGACCCCAGGAAAAAAAGATAAGGCTCCAAGATTACGAACAGGAAATTGAAGAGAAAGATGTTGAATGAATTTTTCAATGAGAGAATGAGATGTACCAGTGATAATAATATCATCAACGTATACTAGCGAGTAAAGTATCGAATGAGATGTGAAATGAACAAGAAGAATCAGACTTCGAAGAATGAAATCCCATGGAAAGAAGAGAGGAAAACTGAGCTTATCAAAACCAGGCCTGTGGCGCCTGTTTTAGACCATAGATCGACTTCTTAAGTTTGTAGACAAAATGTGGATGTTGAGGATCAATAAATCCAAAGGGTTGTCGCATAAAAACATCTTTAGAGATATCACCGTGTAAGAAAGCATTTGAGGTGTCAAGCTATGTAATGTGCCAGTTGCGCATAGCAGCAAGAGCAAGAACCAAGCGAATTGTCACTAGTTTAACAGGACTGAATGTCTCAAATAATCAGTACCATGAGTTTGAGTTAACCTGAGCAACCAGTCAGGCTTTTCGTCGCTCAATGGAACCATCTGCAAGATGCTTGGTTTTGAGAATCATTTGCAGCCTAGCATATTGTGATTTGAGGGAGGTGGAACAAGGTCCCAAGTGCCCGTGGTAAGCAAAGCATCATATTCTTTGCAGATAGCTTCACACCAGCTGGGATATTGCAAGGCTTGCTTAAATGTCGGACTGTCTAGTATGGTAGTGGAAGGAGAAGCAGTGGTAGTTGTGAGCCAAGCAATGGTGTCATCAGATCTGATAAGGGATTTATGAATATTTGACTTGGCTAGAGTTTGCATAGGTTAGGAGGGAGGGGGAGGATTTTCTGGAAATGATTGTGGAGTGGGAGGAGAATCAGAGGTAGATGTGGATGGAGTAAGATTGTTTTGGGCAGGTAAAGTAGGAGAATCTTTGTGTGTGTCGGGAGAAGAAGTGGAGCAAGGTGTTTCAGAAAAATTTCTATCATGGGAAGATGGTTCAGACGAGTTAAGACTGCTGGTAGTAGGATCAACAGGTGAATGGAAGGTGGTAACAGATAAAGCTGTGACAGATGGGAGGGCAGGAGGGGAATTAGTGGTAGGTTGCTGATTTCTGAAAGGAAACTGGTTCTCATCAAAGAACACAACACTTGAAGTGTATTTACAACCAGTCTTTATGTCCATACAGTGATACTCCTTGTGCTGTGAGCTGTAGCCCAGAAAAACACACAAATTGCTTCTGTAAGATAGCCTGTGTCGCTGATATGGGCACAGATTTGGCAAAGCTGCACGTCCAAAAATCTTAAGCCAGCAATAATCAGCAGGAGAATTGAACAGTAGCTCATATGGTGACTGTAAACCAGTAGCACTTAATGGTGTTCGATTCAAAAGATATACAGCCGTGAAGAAGGCATGATTCCAATATTTAAAAGGAACTGCTGAATGATGCAGAAGAGATAAGCCTCGATCAACAATGGTGCGATGACGATTTTCAATGCTACCATTTTGAGCATGTTCATAAGGGCAAGATAAGCGATGAACAATATCGAGCTGCCGAAAAAGGGGTAAAAGAGTTTCAAACTCACCGCCCCCATCAGTTTGCACTTGCTTAATCGAGACAAAAAATTGAGTGCGCACATAGGCAATGAAATGTTCAACAACAGTCAGACCAGAAGACTTAGTACTTAGAGTAAACAACCAAATATACTTCGAGTAGTCATCCATTATTGATAAGTAAAACTTGCATCCATCAGATCCAAGTATAGGAGCTGGACCCCATACATCCATGTATAACAGCATAAAAGGAGCATTGGAACGAGAAGAGGACAAAACATGAGGTAAGGCATGTGTTTTTCCAGCACGACAACCAGGACAAGTAGTGGAAATAGATTGTTTGTTTGTACAAGGTAAGCCAAACTTATGTAAAGAAAAATTCAAAATCCTATCAGAAGGATGGCCTAGACGATAATGCCAGGTTTGGTAATCACATTTAGGGCTGTAGAAGGTAGCATGAACACAAGGCGAAGCACCAGTTGCAGCAGAAGCATCAGGTCTAGATGGCTCAAAACTGTAAATTCCATCTCTAACCCCGCCTTTCATGAGGATAGCCATAGTGTCCCGATCCTTCACAAGAAAAGAATCAGCATGAAATTAAAAGAAGACATGATTATCTTCACAGAAACGTTTTACTGATTGAAGATTTTTTTGGATCGAAGGAACATGAAGGATGTTTGATAATAAAAAATCATTAGCAGAGAAGGTGAGACTGCCTTTGCCTTGATGTTCAATGAAGACAGAGGATCCATCACTAACAATGACAGAATCATTCCTGGAATATGGTTGATGTTCCAGATTCAGATTGGACATGTTTGAGGTAAAATGTTCCGACGCAGCAGTATCAGGATACCATACCGTCTCAGCCGACTGGTTGTAGGGAGATGCAGAAGTGTAATTAGCATTGTAAAGAGGTGAAGAAACCTGATACGCATGATTATATCGATGGTAACAATAGCTGGCCTTGTGTCCAGGTTTGTCACATATCTGACAGATGGGCCGATTGTCGATTTTCCCGTTGAAATACGTATTAGATCGATTTCCAGTAGATCCACCGCCACGAGATGGAGATCGACCACCGCCTCTAGGATTTCGCCCACCACCACGGTACGACTGCTTGCCTCCACGGGAATAAGATTTATTCCCATCCCGATTAACATTGTTAGCTGAGGGATTTTGAGTAGCAGTGGAGTTAGCGGTAAGGTTAGAAGAGAGAGAGGATGTGTTCGATTGAGACGATTTTTAACTACCATAAGCTGAGACATTACTGCGGTGATTTGGAGAGGAGAAGTTTGACTCAGAAGTATAGTGGTGATGGACTCATATTCGTCTGGTAGTCCATGAATAACACAGTAGCATAGATCTGTGTCTGTAATAGCTGCTCCAGCAGCTGCAAAGCAGACGAGAGCCATTTGGCCCGATTAAAATATGCGGCAATGGAATCTGCCTCCTTCTTGATTGAATATAGCTGATGACGAAGCTGTTGAAGCCTAGCAGAAGCTTGGGAAGCATAGATCGTATGGAGATAAGTCTAGATCTAAGAAGCTATATCACAATCAATAACTTGTCCTTGAATTTCTTCAGACAGAGAAGTGATAAGTATGGACGAAACCAGCTGATCCTGTTGTAACCAATTTGAGTATTCAGAAGATGTAACATCAGGCAGAGAGATATTAGATCCATCAACATGAGAAGAGAGTTTATAGCCACAAAGAAACGTCTGGAGTTGCTTGCGCCAGAGGGGATAATTGTCTCCATTTAATTTGTGAAATGAAACTGCGGGACTACTAAGGTTTGGGATAGAAACAATGGAGGTGGTGGTAGATGATAGATTGTCAGTGGTGGCAGAAACAGTGAGATAGAATAGATTGAATTGATTGATTATGAGTACACAGGGACTGGACTTATATAACAAAAATACAAGGATATAGAAGATAGAGGAATAAGAGATTGGGCTAGCCTATACAATGGGTGGGCTCAATGGACCCATTATTAACTAGACTTTACAGTACTAGGTAAGGAGAATGTTAGTTTAAATTCATGAGATTGAAAGGGTTCCCTTTTTTAACTACCTTTGATGCTGAACCTCACATCAATGTCAGCTTTAGAAGAATCTCCAGTAAAGCAACAATAATGGGATTTATCAGGATCCCTTAGAGATACTTAATTGGTTACGGCTCAAGAACATGGTTGAATATATTGAAATCAATCTATATATACTGTAGATGTGTACATTTTCAGTTTTGAGAAAAAACTATCACATTGAGGGAACAATTATCCGGCTCCATAGGACCATACCTCTGAACGCACGCTAGTCATTCTCTCGCACCGAGTATGGCACTTCCTTCCAGTCAATAAATTACCAAAAATGGAATCAGTTCAGCAGCTGTAAAGCAAAAGGCAATCATGGCCTTGCCAAAATGCACTCTTATCCTCGGATCAGGGCTAATAGCAATACAGAAACTTAGCTGTCGTTGATCACTGAGAGATTCACTCCTTTTACACAGTTTAGTCTAGAACACACTAGCCGACTCATCTCTACACTCCCACCTACTAATTTAAGAAACTTGCTTTAGGGCCACATAAAGAACATACGAAATTCAGCTGTTTGCAAATGGATGACAAAAAGGATGAAGTTCCCACGGCATGAACTACTGACAGCTAATCGTTTCTAACTTTTCTAATGCAACCCAACTCTTCTTTCTTTCTTCCAAGAGACTCATGGCGAAAAATCAACCTGGCCTTTGTCCAATCTCATGGCACCGATTCGTTTTCAGCATATAAGGGTAGCCACTTGCAGCAATCAGTATCCTCCTTTCCGTCCCCTGTCCCTTTCTCGGATCTTATCTCGAGAGTAGTCACCCTCACGACTACCCTATTCTCTCTATCTCGTTCCCTTCCCCTTTCACCTTCCCTGTCTCTATCACGATGCCTTTCTCTATCCCTCACTCCATCTTCCCTTTCCCGGTCTCTGTGTGAAGATCTGCCCTGTGGAGGGCTTTTGCTCTCGCTCCGGTGTCGCTTCCTTGCGGACGAGTCCTTTGAGTTATCATCCTTTCTCTCTCTCCTTTTTGACAATGACCTCTCTGTAGGACAACAAGTTTAGGTTAATCAGGATACAAAACCACAGCGATTGCCATAAATATTCTATACCAAATGGATATAGTTGACTAAACCAAGAACATCACCAACTGGATGACAGCAGATTGAAGAATAGTTTTAGTTTCTTATAGATATGTGATATCATCACATGTTGTCGTAACATCGAAACCAAAACTATTAAACCATCGTGTCAAGAGCTTCCAACATATAAACCCTTTCACTTACACTCATAGGCTGCAATTGTGTATTATTGTGCATTAGCATCTTAGTCGACAATTTTACCTCCGAATCATTATAAAACTTCTATCTCCGCACATAATGCTAATACAAACTAAGAGAATCTCAGAGTAAAAATACTGCTTTTAGTGAGGCGATGCGCCATGTCAATTTGCTTCAGCTATAAGGCTGCTGCTCCAAAGAGCAATTATCAAAAATGCCTTTCAACCATAAACACCAGCAAAAAGCCAACACAATATGCACCGAGTGCAACTGCACTAGAAACATTGCTCCATTATACTCCCTACAATTAAATACTGTAAGGAACAAAGCTCCACAACTTGCATCAACTACTAGAGAAACAGAGCAGATTAGATCTACAATAACGAGGGTGAGCTCATAGTTTTCCCGAAAGAATGAGAGATTATTATCAACATTAAAATATTTTAATCTTGCCAAAGAAATCCTGAAGCTTGTTGTCTCCAATACTATCCTCTCCACATGCGTTGATATCTCTACACTATCAGTATAATCTTTATCCAGAAATATACGGATTAGTGAAAGGAAGACTTATTAGTTTGGCAGCTCATCAGATTGCATATGAAATCCAATACTAAGAATGCAGATAGGTCAATAATTATTAGACACATGTAAGTAGACTGATACTTACTACTTCCAGTTAAATCTTCAGTTGAATCTGAAAGCCCATACTCAGATCGTAGGCGTTTTCTCTAAGCAGCAACCTGACGTTCAATTTCCTCAGAACTTTTGACACCTCTCTCTTCAAGAGATTCTCGGTATTCAATCAATGCAACCTCAAGCCGTCTTAACTTTTGCCTGGAAATAAAATACAAAAAGAAAAAAGAAAATTGATTTCATAATATGCATACAATCATTATATCAAATACTTTTAAAATAGCAAAGTGATACCCAAAAGAAATACAAGAGAAAACAACACTAAACATAAAAAGAAAAATATTTTATCGGTGCAGTTAATAGCAAAAAGAAAAGAATAAAATTGTTTCCATCCACACTTTTCTGGATTCAAAATTAATACACACGATTTTTAGTTTTACGCAATAAATTCTTCCATTTGTTGATTTCATGTGCACCATGAGGTGGTGTAAAGAATACCATCTCTCACGGCTCAACAATCGATAACTTCAGATTAAAGCCAGATAGTGCTTGAAATATTAGGATTTCTCAAGCCCGTCAATCAAGAAACCAACTCACTACATCACAAGCTTCACCCATTACCTTTGTTCTTCATTCATAGCACTCTCCGGTTGTGATGACACGCCAGTATCAGTCACATGTTCCACCTCATTTCCCTTACCGGGAAAATTTTCAGCATTCTCACTCCCAGAAGATGAGTGTTAGAATTAATGCTAAATCTGTTGAGTTGCTCTTGTGAAGTTAATTGGTTTTGTCTTCCAATTAATGTTGCATTCACGAAAAGTTTCCCGGAAGTTGAAGATGCATTAGTGGGAGCATTTATGCGGTGAAAATTAATGGTGTCTGAAGCATGTGAGTTTCTAACATTATGAGGAGAGTTATAAGGAAGTTAAAATCCTTAAAAGAAGAAGTTTAGACTTCTGGCTTTCTAGATACCCGGGTGTTAGTTGTTTCTAGGTGTTAATGGATGGTGTTAATTAGGTTGTAACTGTTGTAACTTGTAATCCATTATGTTGTAGTTGTTACTGGGTTAACGTTGGGATAAGTGAAGGGTTTAGATCTAGCACTATAAATAGAGCTAGTAACCCGTAGCTTTGGATCATCCCAACTTGTGGGGATCACATCCAAGAGAGTCAAGGGTGGTTCTATGGGAACTCAAAGGGACTCGGGTAAAAACACCAAGGGAAACACGGGAAACACGGGTTGATGGGTTGGTTGGGTAATCCTCATGTAAACTTGTAATCCTCATCCTCTTAATGAAAGTTGTTCTATCTCCTCTCGTGGACGTAGGTCATGTTTGGACCGAACCACATTAATCCTTGTGTCACTATTTTATCATTACATTATCTTGTGGTTTTTCTTCTTCGGCAACCATGTTGATCTCACCACGATCCTGGGGAAATGGACCCGGAATCCTAACAAGGAGTAACCCAGCCCTAGACCTCTAGAACTTTGTTTATGTTCTTCGTCACTTTCATCATCTTCCTGAGCCCACTTTGAAGCAGGCAAAACAGGTTCAGATTTCTCTTTCCTCGAAAAAGCTCCCAATTCAGGCTGAGGAATGGAAGGAATTTGCGGCAAACCAGTGGTTCCTTTCATGTCCAACCCACTCTCACCATCCCCATGATTCCATCCAGACGATCCCACAGGTTCTGTTTCAGCCTTATCTCTTCGTACACTGGAGTACCGCCCTGAATTTGGCTGGGCTTGTCCAAATTTTAAGTCATCTTCCAGTTCAGAGCCCCTCTGCTTTCTGCTTCTTCCAAATAAAGCAATCGTGATACATCATTTCTCAACTCCAATAAGTGACAATGATTGTGTCTACATCGCCTTTCTAGTCTGGAAGGGGAAGGCTTAGCAGCTCTTGCATAGCAGCTCCTAACCATAGCCAGTGCAACATTGGTTAGCGTTGCTCCCATCACCAGAATCCTCAGAGCTCATTTTTTTTCTAATTCAGGTGCATCACCACAGATAGAATGAAACGGTGCAACACCAGAGTTTCCAAGAACGAAAGAAAAGTAGTCTAGTCCATTTACATAAGATCTGACAACAGGAACCAGTCCGTCCACACCTGGAGCACTTCAATACACGCTCCTAAGAGTTTTGTATCCAGACATTAAAATTATGCATTCAATGAGATGGAAAGAGAAAAAGAAATTGCAATAAGCATAACAGATCTAGCACAGTTTCCAGAAAGAAAAGGACCAGCCTACCTTCAAAGCTTCAGCAGTGATCCTACCTGTGACACTGCGGTACAAGTCATTGAAGCTCTCCATTATATTAGGTAAAGTTGCTTCAAAATTAGTGCGGTAAGCTGATGCATTCTTCACAGGTGCACTGCTGTTATGAAGAATATCAGACACAAGCATCAGCCTGGCTACTTTTGTTGGAATCGGAGTTTCTTTTAGAGTCAAAGATTCGGTCAAAACTTCAACTACCTGCAAGATAAATATGACAAAGCAGGGGGATATTTGTAATTGCGGGCACCTATTCACCAAAACTTTGATTAGGTATTCTAAGCCAAAAGGTTCAAAAACCATGAAAAAGAGCAATGGGAATCTCTACTTAGTTCTTCCATATCCGATGTCTATGTCAATAAATGCCATTGGAAAACCAGTGAAATGTGAGGAATGTTTCAATCCGCACCACCTCCAATTTTCAATATGTTCACACACAATTCTCAGGGATATACATTCACTTGTAAACCATACATGGATCTTAATTCAGCCAACACTTGAAAGGGAAATCTACCATTAAATACTCTGTGTTATAAGACCTATATAGGCGTAGAAACTGATGCACAAGGCAAATCCAGACATCCCACATGTGAGACACAAAATAAGAGAAAAAGGAAAAATAAAGAAGGCGGACAAAATAGAGGTTACGTAAGAACTGATGCACAAACTAAAGGTGGGTTCTGCATAAAGGCTTACTAGCACACCTGAGGTAAAAAAAGGCAATGCCTGACAGGGGAAATGGAAGAAGTGAGGATAGTATCGACCGTGTTACGAAGATGTTGGGGTTGGAAACAAGCATTGATAAAACAGCAGCGTTGTGAGAATTTGAATAATGTGGAAGAAAAAAATGGTCAGGGGATTCTCACTTGTGATATAGAGAGCTGCCAACACTGTATTTGGGTAGCCCGCTGGGAGCAAATCAAAGGCTCCAGGCTACATGGAAACTGGTGGTTGATCGTATTGAGAAAAGGCTGACTGGGTGGAAGTGGAATACATTCTCTATGGTGGGTAAGTTGGTACTTTGTTAAACTGATGCTGCACAGTATCCCTACATACTATTGAGTCTCTTTAAGATATCGAAGGAGGTACTTAAGAGACTCACTAGCTTGTAAGGAAATTTCTTCTAGAAAGGTAATGAGAAGGGCATGGCTATAACTATTTGGATGAAACTACAGAAATCAAAGGACTCGATAGGCTAAGCAATTGGGGATACAGAAATGAAAAATGCAGCCCCAGGTACTAAGCGACAGTGAAGATTTTTAGAGGAGGGGACCCTGTGGAAAAGAGTGGCCTGCTCTATCTGCAGTAGTGATAGGATAGTGTTCTGGTTGAAAGTAGTATCAAAGGGATATGGTAACCATAGTAGCAATTAAGGAGTGGGATATGCGGATTAAGGACATGATAGACAATACTATGAAGCTGAAAGTATGAAGAGATCAGAAACGTTTTGGGTGGGGTAAAAGGCTCGAATCAATGGCTTCAAATGAGAAGTACTCCCAGCCTGTTTAGGCTGAGCACTCAGAAAAAAGCTATAGTGGTTGAAATATCGATATAGGATGGAAAAATTGGAACCGGAGCTTATGTTGGCATCAACGGGTGTTCAGAGCGCAGAGGGCAGAAGTGGGCGAACAACTACTGCAAAGGCTAGAAGAGGTGCAGTTAAAAAGCACCAAGGGGCTCTTACGGATTAGGTCATAAGACCAATTAGACATCACCGGCGTTGGGTCAAAAAGCACTGATAAACTACTGATTCAACAGAATGGGATAACAGCAATCTCAGTTAATTTTCAGTTAATAGCAGCTAGGTTGGAGATGGGTGACTAGGTGGTGGGAAAACTGAATTGCTTTTCATGGGGAGGAAATGTCATCCAAGAGTGGAGATATGTGTATGACAAGCTATGTACGAGAGCAACATTGTTCAGGAGAAGATAGCTAACAATAAACCAAAGTTGGTGTCCACTCTGAGGCAGAGGTATGCAAACATCCTATCGTCTTTTTTTTTGCTTGTGGAGCGTCACCAAAAGTGACTGAACCTGTTCAAGTGGTGGGGCATTATCTGATGCCAGGAAGTGGAATCACAGTTTATGAAGCGAGGAGAAAATCTGGAATTCCATCTTCCTTCAGAATCTGGTGTATTTTAAAGATGCAAAATGAGATAAGTTTCAAGGGCAGGAGACTGGTCACTGTATGTTAGGACTTAAAAAATTTGTGGAAGCTAGATTTACCGATGCATTCTAGTTCACTTAGTGATTTGAATGGGATTGAACAGCTGTTCTGACCTGGTTCTACAATGGCACTCAAGCGCAAAAGAGTGGAGTTTTAGAAATGATGTGGGCAAGCAGAATGATGTTTCGCAAGTGTTTTGGAGATTGGGAGTGTAGTCTGTGGGGGTATCAAGAGAGTATTAACTTAAAACGGCTTCTGGCTTCTGGTTATGTATGGGTGAATGGCCCTTGCTATGTATTAGGGTATGCAATGAATGGTCATTGCTGATAACAACTCATTAGGGTGATTTTGGGTATTATTCCAACTTTGACTATCATTGCTCAGCTCTTGCTGTTGTGCATATGATTTGTTATTGCTGCCTTGTTTTCCTTTAGAAGGGGGAGTAAGCTAAAAATATTGAGATGGAGGGATGCATAGTGTGTAAGCTGGAAGGGGTACAAGGTTATATTCTCTGCGGTGTGTGTGTGTGTGTGTGTGTGTGTGTGTTTTTTGCCTTTTAGTCACTTTCAATAAAAAAAGCAAAAGAACTTCATACTTCACGTTACCAACTGATAATCAAAATATTACCTCGCCCGTAGCATCAACATTGTCCAAAGCAAATCCCATGGTGTCTTTTATCTGATTCCTTTCTAGTGTTAAAGCACGCAACATATCTTCAAACTGATCCCTCTGTGGATCAGTGAGTGTTCGCTCTGGTTCTGTTCGCTGGAAAATTGACCACTACAATATGAGAAAGAATAGACCACAACAATCAATTCCTAGTGCACCCCTAAAGTAGTAAATTACATACTCTGTTCTTCCCTGCTACATATGTAGTCCCAGATTCCTTTTCCATATCTGAACTCTTTGCCGCAGGTAGCTGAGGTGGCATCCACCAAAAATTACAGAACAAACAATAGACCTTAAGAGTATTACACTACTCTATGGAAGAAAGTTGATATGCATAACAAAACATAAAAAAAAAGGGGAAAAGACTCATTCTACCTCCCACTACCAGTTATCATTATGAAAGGTTCTGTTCGCCACCTCCGCAGAGTATCGCCCTGAAGCACAATAACACTAGTAGTAAGCATACTCCTTTTAAAAAACTAGTGTAAGATAAACACATATAAAACAATGCCCATCACTAATTTAGAAACCAGAGTATGACCCTTGCCTAAAATGCATTAGTGTCAACTGTTTGTCATGCAATTAGAAACAAAGTGGTATGAAAAACAAGTCTGATGCCCTTCTTAAGTCTGATGGTTTAATGCCTGAATTTCATGAGTGAGGTGTATATCTCTAAAATGATTGGTTTATATAGACAGATAAAATAGGTTCTAGGCAACAGGCTTGTAAATAAATTAATCTACATGAACAATTACAACCTCTTTTAACGAAAAAAGGAAACCACAATACTTTCACATGCATAAATACAAAACACCTTGTTGTGCAACAAACAATGGTATCTTCAATCAGATGATAACGGCATAAATTACACACTTTTGACATTCGAGAAAGCTAATTCTTCATCTAAATATTACCAAATACAAGGCGAGGAGCAGGGCCAACCTGAGCAAATGAGTAAAGCCTCCAAACATAGTACGTATGCTCTTTGGATCCAAGCTCAAACAAAAAAGAAAATAGAGGATTGCCACGGCCTCTCTCCATTACTGCTTGTTCAAAAGCACAACCACCATCCAGAACATACAGAGCCATTGTATCAATCACATGACGGAGATGACTATCCTCAGGTGGCTGAACCATAATATCGGGTACATTTGGTGTAAGAACCTACAAACAAGGCCAGAGTTAGATAATGAATAGAAGAAAAGGCCAGTCCGGCCTACAGAATCATGCCTTCTATAAGCGAAAGGCAGTAACTCGAAATATCATTTTCTTCTACCAAATAGACTAAGTAAAACATCAAATAATTTGTTCATTGAACAGTGTAGACGTTAAGGGTTGCAACTTCATCACATTTTACCATCTATCATAAATCAAACATTTGACAATAAAAAAGCCAGGAAGCTTTCATTTGGAACTCAAACAAATAGAGAACCCTATAAGAGTACCCGACCATGTAATTCCAATGGGAACTTATAAAAATGTCAAGCAATTCAAACAGGAAATTCCGTACAAACTTATGGAAAAAAAAATCAAGAATAGGGCATTAAGGCAGCATCAACCAGGGGTTAAAGTAGCAAGCTACCAGAATAACAATATCTTAGTATGATAAAAGATGCATACCAATAGTGATCATAGTCAGGTGACATTATAGTGAATCTTAAAGTAAGCATAGCAACATATGTACCAGTTCAGAGTTCTGACTTGGGACAGTTGTAACTGGGGGGCCTGAGGGACCAGACAAGATAACTGTCTCGCCCTGAACAAAATTAGATGATTAGGTTAAGCTTCTACAAACTTTCATGGAAAAAGGATTAGTCATAAGAGGTCTTATTAATTGATAAGTATATTTTCTTAGGATTAAACAGAACAAACCTCCTTACTTCTGATGGCCATCTGACCGGGTAGTGGTGCGGGCAGTGCCTGTGCTGGAAGAGCAACTGATTTACCCTATCCTATTTTCAACTCATATTCATATACAATAACACCTGCAGCCACACAATTCATTTTGGTGTCAGCTATGACAGCGTAACGATCCCAACCACATCTATAACCACCATGTAAGTCACAAGAACAAACATTTTGAATAAAAAATCGTAGGTGAAAAGTGATGGTCAATGTAATTCTTGGCGTACTACTGATAGATCATGCTATCAAGCTTAATGAAGCCACCGAAACCCATTATAATATCAGTCTAACTTCATACAAAAATACAACAAAAAGGTCAAATAGACCTAACTATAAAATTAAGTTGTAGTAGTACATCATCCTCCATTTCGATACTAGAAGCAAATATGCATACATTAGTTCAACCTCTGCACAGGAGGCCACAAGTCAGATCTCTTTTGCAATGAATCTATTATGTATTGGACATGGCAAAATACAGTGATATGATTGCCTATTATAGGCTTAGGCCTTTCTGAGAAAATATATTTTATATGCGTTTATTCTGCAAATAGGAAAAAAAGGGTGGGGCAAGTAACCACAAACAGAATGTTTGGAGTGTTGAGTGAAATCAGAAATGAGATCAATTTGCCATATAAGAACAGCAGCCAGATAACACATTGTCTACCAAAGCAAGATCCTTGACAGTTGACATCAACCAAGGAATGCTCTTCAAAGTACGATAAAGGCAACAGGGAAGGATGAGGCCACGTAATATTTATAATGCAGGTTAATGTTCTTCAGTCAAAGCAAAAGATTTGGAGAACATATCATTTGAGTCACCAGCATATTACGACATGTCATATAAAGGGTAGAAATTAAGAGACAACCTATGAAAACAAAGAAGAAAATACAAATGGCACAATTAAGCAGAATTTATGTATCAATGACCTTGCATTTCATCTTTTGCTGCCTGACCATCCGCTCTGTTCATGCACCAACAACCACAATTTCTTGTCGTCTTCTCTCTTCCATCCTTGGCCACATGATTTTCACTAGCTATTGGTCCAAATCTCCCAAATGTACGCAGAAGAAAATTCTCATCCACCTAAACCATTTAGAAAATGTAGTTTTTACAGAACAGAAGATCTAATAGCAAATATCAAACACATGTATAATATGAGTATATAGATAGGTTGCCACAGTAATAGCAGTAATAAACTAACTACCTTAGGAGAGAGATTCCCACAGACATTAGTAGTCTGTGGATCACCTATCATCAAATGAACCTTTAACCACTAGCATCAAAGTCATCAGGCAGCTCATCAAACCGGCTTGAGGGCTGAAAATACCAATTTGCAAAAGTGACCCAAACAATTTAAAAGATCATTGCGTGATGTGATCTTCAGATCAGAACAACAAGACTTCTCAATAACTCTCAAACCAAATTCAACATTAAACAATTGTTAATACAACACAAGGCATGCCAAGCAGCATTCTTTGATATTCTAACCTCTAGAAACAAGTACAAGATGTGCCTTCATTTTCTCCTCAAATGTACAAAGAGGCCCACGCCCAACATCTTAATTCCCCCCCCCCCCCCGTCCCCTCCAAAGGAAAGTACCCAGAAATGTTATCATACATCACAAGAATGTAAATATTTCCAAAAATTAAAATCGAATAAATAGAGATCTCACTTACAGCTGATATATCATCATGGCGCCCATCACGCCATCTTTCCTGGTTACGCTTCTCCTCAACTCTTGCTCAAGCTTCAACTCCTCCATAAAATTATCAATATTCCTAAGTTTTCCCTTTCTCTCTCCCTTGGTTTTTCTTCCTCCTTCTGCAAGTATAATGAAACAACATTAAAGCAACAAAATCAGAAACAAGTGTGCTTAGTCAGCAACTAGAAAGAGCCACCACTGCTATGTAAGGAGCATCTCAACGCACCTTCCTCTCAGACTCTCCCTTTGGAGGCCATTGGTGGTGTAAGAATGATGGCACGTACCTGTGAATTATACAAAATTAAAGTTCTAAGTACTGAGGCAATATTACGGTAAATTATGCTAGAATACCCTATTAGACAAGGTTTAACCGTAAAACAAAACATGTTGCGAGGTATGAGCAGAATGGTGATATTCCACAGTCAACCTTGAAATATTCTGATTGGAATAATATGCATATTTCTCTGGATGAGAATAAGGAATATCATAAGCTTCCTCACGACTACAAACAGTTTTGTAGATTTTACAGTGCAAGGAGAGGAAAGACAAAATATAGAAAGAAGAATGGCAAACCTTGCTGCGAAAGCATACATACGAGTACATTGTCGGTAATAGATTTTAGGGATTTCTAGAAAATATCACATAGAACAAAAGAGCCTTCTTATCAAAACTGTACTTACATGCCTACAGCCATGTAGGAATCCAAGTTGTTGACCCAGAAAAACGATCCTAGAAAACATTATATTATGCAAATAAACTAGTATAGCAATCCAAAAAACCAACAACATTTCACAGATATACCAATATTTGTGACCATAAGACTCTAGCATCCTCTACAAAATTCCACAATCCATGATAACCTATTCGTTGGTCACCCCAAAAGCTAAACCTATGTACATCCTTCACAAGCATAACCCGTTCAATCTCCTTATACAATCCAGACTCACGCAGCGGATACTTACATACATACAGTGGGTGATACAATGCCGTCAGCCACCCACGTGACTAACAAGGCTACTACTGCTACTACATACAGCATCGGTCTGATGGACCGGACCCCGAGTACTACATATCTACAATACGTACTCCATTTACCAACTAAATACTACAATGCTCCTTTCGATGCTTTGCTCATTTACAATACCATACAATACAATATACATAACCGAGTTTGCTAAGTTCCTTATACAAATACAATACCTCTTTCAATTCCATTCATACTCATTAGAGTCTACATCTACCCATCTCCTCCTCTACATACCTTACAATGCACAAGGTGTACCCCCTTGGTACACTACTACTTCAAGGCTACAAGTTCAATACTATTCTCTACAATCTACCCTGTCACCGGTCTCTTATTGCGACCATGTCTGCTTCGGTTACCTGCACATGACTAAAAACGTTCCCCCTAGGGGGTCAGCTTTCGCTGCATATGATAACCGTATACCCCGCGTACTAGTGAGGGTACACCGACCACTTGGTCGAATATATGCAATTCATTTTATTCATACATACATGCATACATGCTTTCGTACATAATACTATGATACTTTACAAGGCATACATACATACACACAGTACAATACATGTAAGGAAGACAATACAAGTCAACCAAATTTTCACTTACCTTCTTCCGGGATACACATACGCGATACATATTCAATACATACCCACTTACGCATACATACACATAACACCATACTTGTTAGCTCCTTTTTGTCCACCCGGGTGAATCGGGTGAAGATTACTCTTTTACCCTTCTTTACACAATACTTACGCATACTACTCATACTTTACTACTTACTTACTCCAAGTCAAGTCGTCGGCCTCCGACCCGGGACTACTCTGTCCCACCACCGGGATTTACTTGGTTCACCAATCCAGGATGCTACCCATTTAAGGGGTTTGGGCCGTGGACCAGTTTAAGAACCAGGAATCGGATCCAACCTCTTGTGTCTCCTCATCCTCATGCGTGGCCGAAACTATATCGGACTTCTACTCATTCCAATTTATCTAATACTTTACGTTAGGAGTTAGGTAGTTAGGAATTAGTATAAGTCATTCAATCAAGCCACATACACGAATACATTGCTCACATACACATTCATACAAAATACAATACAATATACAAGTACACAACGAGATACAAATACACTTCATCATCATTCATATATTTCATGAATTATACAAACTATTGTTCAAGACAAATATCAAGAACAATGTAAGCAAGCACAAGTAAGTACAATATAGTCCAATTCATGCATTTATCTTATTAGGTGATCAAATAAGCACACAAATCGTGGTAACCAGATTAGGATACAAGGCATGAAGAAATCATACCTTTCACCATTGATTTCGGACTCACCGACTCCTCTTCGGTATTCGACTAATCAAATTCTATCACATACATACAGTTGGGTGGTTAATTATCCATAATTAATCTTACTCATTACTTTACTAGAGTTTCCTAGTTTATACTCACTAATTCTTCATTGTTCAAATTCCTTTACTTATGTTACCTACTTAAAATTATTTCCTAAGCTTATTCATAGCCTTAAGGACCTTTAAACATCATTAATCATGTCTTAATTACCTTATACTATCATTACCGTTCGATTCCCCATCTTTAGAATGCAAGAAAACATTTTCTGGACAACTTTTGGGGTGGTCCGGGTTTGTGTCCGGGGATACAAACCCGGACCAATGCAGTTGGTCAGCTTCTGGTACGTTTTGTGTGTGGTCCGGGTTTAGGGCATGGTTTACAAACCCGGACCATGCATTTGTAGTACTCTCGGGTGTAAACTTTGGGTGGTCCGGGTTTAGGGGTTGGTTTGCAAACCCGGACCATTCCTTTGCAAATCTCTCGGGTGTATTTTAGGGGTGGTCCGGGTTTAGGTTCTGATTTGCAAACCCGGACCACTCCTCACGCATTATAGTCTGTACAAATTTTTGACTGGTCCGGGTTTGCGTACTTGTTTGCAAACCCGGACAAGTTGCAATATTTACATATATGCTAGTTTTTGACTATGTTTCAACTCCAAGTTTCTACCAATCTCTTCCCCATTATTCCTACATATAATCTAGCATATTTTAGTATTGACTAAGCACTTTAAACTAGCCTAATCCACCTCTATCAAAATCTGTTACAAAATACACTCCACTGTCAGTTTTTCTCCCTTGTTACATTTTTCTTCTTCCACAATGCTACAAATTTTTCCTTAGACCTTTACCATTCAATACTCCCTCTACCAATGCTTCTCCTAGCATTCTAAATCCATTACTTTGCCACTCTAGTTCTCCTCATTACCTAGACCCTCTTCAAATCTGTTTTCAAGGTACTAAACTACTCACTTAAACTCTCCAAGTACACCTAGTTACCACCTAGGTTATCCCTTCTTCTTCCACATCTAAGTCCTTCAATTTACATACAAATTTGGGCAGAGGTTCCCCTATATTTTTAACATTACCCACATGCATTCTCTGCTCACACATTCATTCCAAACTTCCATATCAATTCAACACTATACAACACAATAAATTTCCTGCACATACCCATTTACTTCCCACGATTTTACCAAGCTTTTAAACATCTTTTAACACCTTCAAAACTGTTACATTATTTTTCCTCACTATACTACAACATACTTATTACTCATTCCCATATACACTACTCATTTCCAATACTCAAAAACTGTTACACTACACCATACAAATTTAGCTCAAGGTAAGGCATTTACCTTGTGATTCTAGTTCCTCTTCCTTTCTTCCCTTCTCTTCCTTTCTTCTTTCTTTTTCCTTCCTTTCCTTCTTGTTCTCGGTTTCCAAATGGAGTCCACACTCTAATGCTACAGCCCATACCAATACACAAATTCTAGCTTAGCATTTCATCGTAAACTAACCTAGGGTTTGTACATGTTTAAGGTTTTGAAAAGAGTATTACCTTCCAATGAGTAGATGGAGTTCTTGGTTAGCAAGAGAGCAAGATTCCATCACCAATGGGGAGCCAAAATCGGCTGGAAAACAAAGCACAAGACAAGGCTAAGTTTTTGAATTTCCGTTTTGCCATAAGAGGCTAGAAGAAGGTGGAGTTTCAAGACTATTTTTACCTCAAAACAACAAGGAGATGAAGGTGCTTCCAATGGTGGTCTCAAACCTTCAAATGGAGAATACCCATGGAGATGAAAATGGGTGTTTTTGATTTTTGAAAGGAGGGAGATGATCTCCTTTGCAAGGGGAATTCAATGGTGTAATTTTTGTTGCATTTGGAGAAGGATTGAGTAGCTAACAAGAGGAAAGAAGAGGAGGGCTGTGTGGGATTTGGCAAATCGCCATGGCTGTCGCAAGAAGGAAGAAGAGAAATCAGAGAGATGAGGGGTGAGTGCTGTACGTGAGAGAATTAGAGAATGAGGGGGAGTAGAGGTGAGAGTGTGAGAGCCCATTTTTACTTTTTCCCCCTTTTTACTTTTTAGCTTTACATTTAATTAGCTAGTTACTAGTGTGTGTGTGTGTGAGAGAGAGCTTTTGACTTATTAAAAACCGGCCCCCACTGTTATACTAGGTGGAGCGTTTTTTCATCTTTTACAGAAAACACTCGTTATTTTACCCGGTTTTGGTACTATTTATTAACCGGGCCCGTTTTCCAGAAATTTTCTCGTTTCTTTATTTTTTTATTGGTTATAAAGCTTCCATTAATGATTAATAATTGTTATTTAATAATTTATGATTTGTACGGGTTCGTTTGACCACTTAAAATCACGTTTTCGGGTTTTCTCGAAAAACGCGCGCTAAAGTTCTATTAGCGTTTTAATTCATTATTTGGATCCGTTTTCTTCGGGAGTTGTTCCCATATATTATTTAGGCCTTATTAAGGTTTTAGAATCCATATTTTACGCTAACCGAGGTCTCATACCTCCTATGGTTATTTAACGCTTATTTAGCGTTTTTCGCTTTTTAAACGTTTCTTTATTTCTTTTGGATTTATTTTTCCTTACCAAAATTACTTAGGGACAATTAGGCCCTTAAATACGTATTAGATTAATTTTAATCCCTATGTTTAAGTTCGGGGTATTTCAATCTACCCCCCTTAAGAACTTTGTCCTCAAAGTTGTTCGAGGTTATGAGATTACTATACTTACTCATCTATACTTGCCTAATACCAAAGCCATACATTCCTCCTCCTTACAATTCCCAAATTCATTACTCAAGGTTTCTACATTCCATACCATACCGATATACCATAATTACTCCAATCCGCATCACATTCAACCATCCGGTTTTACTCTACAAGGTTTATACATACATACAGTGCAAAGCTATCCCCAAAGCAATGCAATACGCATTACAATCCCGCAGGCACTCAGGTCATCTCGACACAGGACTCCTCTATTTCCTGTTGCCCTTGGAATAATACAATATGATATACTACTATCTTCTCCGATATATGCTTCCAACACATCCTCATTCTCCGATTAAAACAAATCCTTTCGCAACTATTAACTAGAAATTTCCCTAAAAACATACAACTCTAAATTCCAATTTATATTCATTCCTTCTATCCTATGTGTGATTCTTGTGACCACTTGGGGGGAGCTTCAAGAGTCATTCGACCCTGATGTGATCAGCATCAGTGTTGAACTATCTTTCCACCCCAATTTGTGTTCGGTTTCCCTTGATCTGATCAGGATCAAGTTCGACTTCCCACACCAGTTTCAAACAACCAAATAATTCAGTTATTTCCATTTTCTATCTTTTTACTCTTTCGAGTCTTGATTACAATTTCATACATCTCCAAAGGATGGAATTTAGTCCATCAGTCATCCTCACTCTACTTCCCAAATACTTTACTCTGTGGTTCAATACCTAAATGCTCATTTCATCAACCTTCACTACTTCCATCATTTCAATTATTCTAACTAGGGATTACCATACTTGTAAAATTTAGTTGTCCTCAATTCACTTCCAATAATTTACCTAGGCATACACTACCCCTAGACTTCATTCATCTACTACTCTCATTCATTTTGTACTACTTCTTCAAAGGCTACAATACTTGTGGAGCTCCGTCCACTACTCATTACTTTCCTTTGATTAATACTCTTACATGGTGTTACAAGGTAGGTATATCCATCCTATGGTATTTGCATCTCTTATGCCTAATTACCACAATTACAGTGTGAATAGATACTTATGTTTATATAACATAAGTACCAGTCATCGAATCAGTTACCATTTGTGCTATGCACATTGTAGTTTATGTGTTTTATTCATAAAATTCACATTATGCGGTCTCTCTACCCCTCTCCCTCCTACCAAAAAGGATTACGCCCACGTAATCTACCATATGTTATTATTATTAAACATTGGTTTACTCAATTTGGGCAATCTGAAGCGTTTTAGCTTTGTTACGGTTTATTACATAATATACCCTTGTCAAAGGGTCCTAATCACAACAATGGTTTAGTCTTTGCACCAAGGATTCCTGTATGAGTTTATTTAACTCATAATTAATTTGGTTCCAGCCTATTAGGCTTCAAGGCATTCATAGCCATTCTACTATACTTACTAGGTACATTATCTCCTAGCTAGGGCCCACTAGCTTCTGCTGCGTGACCCTGATAACTTGGGTTACTTACCCTTCGTGTTATCCTTAATGTGCTATACATCACCTTTTTATCCGTCTAAACAAATGCGGTATTCTTTTACCGTGTTTGAACTCAATGAGTTATAGGTTTATAACCAACTCTCTGGCAATCTAGTATACATACCATTTGTACTTCCACGATCATTCGCTAAGCTCCTCCGACTTATTGTCGGGCGAGGTTAAGTCACTACTTAGTTGTAGTACTTCCTCTGTTGTCAATAGCTTCTGAATTATACCAGTTCTTCTGGTTCAGTACAAGTGTCCTTTACTTGTATGACCTTGCATTTTCTATGTGTTGGTCCTAGTGACTTTCTTAAGTCTCTTTTCACTCTTTATTCCAATGGAATTCACATCTTGTGATTGTTAATGACTTTCTTAGGCCGCACGGTTTGTTGCTAAGCTTGCTTAACTGGCTTATGCCATGTTTGTGGTGAAATGAAAGATTTACTACGGTTTATATTCTCCATATCCCTAGCCATCCCATTAGATCATTAGCTGCACAAGTGCAATACCAAAACACTCAGTCATACAGAGTGCAGAGACGTAAACGCTTGACAGTAAGTCACTTATGTGATAGGAAAGAATATTTCTACCTGTCATTTCATACTTATACTCCGTGTCATTATCTGCTACTTCCTCATAGCGGTCGCTTGTTACGCACCGTATTCTTACCCATTGTACAACATTGTTTTTACTGTTTCTGTTACTATGGTAGTTCCTCTTTACTCATTGTCATTGTCGTTGGCACCATTTCCTTATGGTGTATATACACTAGGAGTTTCCTGTGTTTGTGTGTATGACGGTTGTCGTAGCATACCGTAATCTTATTATCTTCCCAATGTGGAAATATCTTATTCAACTTACGTTTTATGTGTAGGTTAGCTTACCTCACATTCTATCATCATTTATGATATAATTTACCAAGTATCTTGGTTGATAATGGATGAAGTAATTTATCGGGTTACAAGCTCTCTTGAGCGCTGGTCATTCATGGTGTGCAATGTGCATCCCCGTTGATTGTTTTGACAATTATTGTCTTTCAGTGCTGAGCATTGGTTATAGGCTCTAGCTGTGTAGTTCTACTTGTATGTACATCATCAGGACATCCAAAGAAACTTCAAGGGTTTTCTGGTCCCGTTCTATCATTGATAAATGAAGTTCTTGTTGAGAGGCTTGTTTCCACTCATAGATCTCATGACAAGGTTTACCATGTTGGTGTTTATACAATGGTTCACCACATGCTTGGGTGCATATGGAGTATGCTTACTCCTTAAGTCATAATGGTATGGAAATCTCATTTCCTTATTCCATCGCCCCTTGGCAATATCTATATGCGTAGGCTTTTCTGTTATAATAGATGGAAGCCTTTCTAAGGGTTCACATCTTCACCACATTGGTGGTCTTTGGCTAACGAGGGGTACCTTCCCTTGGGTTTCTCGTAGTGTCCAAGTGTGGACTATGCCAATGTTGGCATTATCATGATTCTTATGCCTCTGTGCTACCATTGCTACAAAAGGCATGAAGGTAATTAAAAGCTAGTCAACTGTATACTAGACTGATGCTCTAGTGTCAGAGACACTGAGTTGGCCATTACCCCAAGCTACTCAGGATGTTGGGTTTGAATTGATGGTCCAGTTGTTGATTTCTTTGTCGTATGAGACAATATCTCTTGCAAGTCTTGTTATTAATTAGTGTGGGTCTTGCAACCGTTAAAGTCTACATGACGTATTTGGTTTATGGCTGAAAATGCATAATGTGTCACTCATCTCTTACAAACTAGTAGAACACCGAGAGTTATAGTGGTTCGGCCAATAATCCGGCCTACATCCACTTCTTGACAATATCTTTATTCTTTTCCTTAGTATTACATGCTTAGGGAGCTTTCTAGTGTTTTCTCTCTCTTCTCAAGTTGTGTCCCCTTACAAATGAGCCCCTTATCTCTATTTATAGACTTTCTAAGGTAAAGTCTATCTCTTAATCCTTGTACATGTGCTATCACTTTATTAGAACAACCTTCTTAGTTTTGGTATATCTCTTCTTGTAAAGTCTTCTGGTCCCAAAGTGTGAGGTGCGGGATCCGGTCATAGAGTGCGGGCCGGAATACGGGACCCGATCATGGAGTACGGGCCGGAATATGGGACCCAATCATGCGGCCTAGGACCCGGATTGATGCTTGGTGCGCAAATTGGAGCCTGAACAGGGTCCTGAAGGAGGCTCGTGGTCTGGGCCGGGGTCCAAGGTGTGGACTGCTTTGACCTTCTTGTCTTCGTCATATTCTTGCCTTGTCATCAGTCCCACAAGTTCTACTTTTGCTACTTAAAAAAGTGGAACTTACAAAAAGAAAAATTGAAATTTACATTCTTTCTATTTCTTCCTTTCTCCTATCTTCTAGTCCCACAAGTTCTTTTTCTTTTAGCTCTTACAAAGAAAAAAAAAGAACTTACAAAAAGAAAGTTGGCACAGTGCAATCAAAGTCCCACAAGTATCTTTCTTCTAACAAATTGGAAATTCTGGGACATAAGTCTTTGAAATGATATATCTTGATGGATGAATCCCATGACATCTTGATGGATGAATCTCCTGAGGTCTTCATAAAGAAGACCAATGGTTCCTTTAATAAGAACCATTCCCTTTTTGAAAGGGCCAAACATTTTGATAATAAAGTCTTTGCTTATACTAGCCAAAGGATGATAATTCCCTTAAAGGGAGAATAAAGATAATACATTTTCCCAACTTTGCTTATGCTAGCCAAAGGATGGTACTTGTGATTCAAGTATGGTGCGGCGTCCCACACCTAACAATGCACCCATTACAGGCGACCAGAGCTCTTGATGGGTCTAGAGATGGGTTTTCTTGTGGCTCGATTCACCATGGATATGCAAATCTATTGCAGAAAGTCCATGGGTAGGTATTACTTTCAAGGCATGATAGCCTGTAGGTGTTACTTTTCACCATGGATATGCAAATCTATTGCAGAAAGTCCATGGGTAGGTATTACTTTCAAGGCATGATAGCCTGTAGGTGTTACTTTTCACCATGGATATGCAAATCTATTGCAGAAAGTCCATGGGTAGGTATTACTTTCAAGGCATGATAGCCTGTAGGTGTTACTTTCAAGGCATATAGCCTGCGGCTCGTTGGCCGGTGCTTTCTTTGAATACTTCAGGGGGTGATCAGTCCCCTGGTGAAAAGTACCTGCACTTTCTTTAAAGACCTTGTTAGCTCTCCTGAGGCAAAGTAGGACATGTTGCACATGATAAATATTTTAAGATATCTAATCAGTTTGTATTTGAGCATAAATCAAGGTCAAGGTCAAGCTCAATAGACTCATGTGATAATAGAATAACATTTAGAATCATGCATTTAGTTAACGCTGAATGAAGCATTCTATAACCAAAATATTCAAGGTGGTTTTATGAGTTTCAAACATTCTCATCATGCCCGCTTGCCAGCTGAAAACATAGGCAATAGATTAGCCTAAACACTGTCTATGCAGCAGCTCAATATTCGTGACATAGTGCCCGGGAAGAGCAAGACAAGTGGGTGAGTTATGAACATTATTCCCAAGAAGCATGACAGGAATAGGCAAAGCATCTTGTTTCCATAAGTTGGACTTTAACAGCAATATCATGATGCAAGAAAACAGAATGGTGTGTGAGCGTTTTTAAGAGATTGGTCACTTTCAAGCAGGTCTTGTCATGTTTATGAGGTGGCACAAAGTCAAGCAAAACTGAAGCAGATATGAACCGCTTGCCAGCTCATAATAGATCACGACTAGAGGAGTTACCATGCGAAAACTTGTTTTAAAACCTTATCATGCAGTATCTGCAATTTCAGAGTGTAGAAATATAGCACCAGCGCGTTTTAAATCAGCAAACAGCAGCAAAAAAGATTGCTGTACAACAGCTCCAAAAGTGCAGAATAACAGAAACGACAGTAATTAAAGGTGTGCACTGCACTAATTTTTAGTTCAAACAGACCATAATAGTTCAATAATTGCGGCAGCAAGAATACTTAAAACAGTAGTCAATCTGGGTAAAAGCTGGACTAATTTTGAAGCAAACTAGGAGCAGTTTTTCTGAGCAATAAGATAAAGTATAAATTCAGAGAACTGCTGGTAATCATGTCTCAAAGAGGCAATTTGCATTCTTTGCTGAAAACAGACCTGCTAGTGTGTACTAAAACCGATACAATAATGCAGTCTAACTATGACCTTAATAAAGGCAATTAAGGGATGCTTTGACAGAAGCAGAAATAATCATGTCAGAGGCCAAAAAACAGCAAAGGCATTTAATCTTATCATAGCAACGTTAAGCATATTGCAGCCAGAGTATAGTTGGAAATAAATCAACCAGTTCTCAACCAGACTTGCTCAGGTCAAACAGAAGCATATAGTTGAAGCATGGACTTTCTGTTCGTGTAATCTGCTGAGATATGCTGCTTCTAATAATAACAGAAGGCAGAGGGATAAAGGTTTCAACAAAAATTAGAATCAGATATATGATAAACATGGTCAAAGTATAACAAAGTAATCCAATGATCTAAATTAGAGGTATGTACTGTACCAATTTTTAGTTCAAAACAGATCATAATTAGGTGCAGAAGTGGGGGTTTCATACTGCTGTGTAACAGTTTGCTTGAATCAAAATCAACCAGTGGAAAAATAGATAACAAAACCTTTTTTTAAATCTATCCAAACCACCAGTCGTAATAGCACATATGAACTTTGAGCAAAATATTTAAGGGTTCGGTACATCCACGAAAAAATATTAACAGGTTGATGTCAGATGTTTGAAATCAGAATAGCATTTTAATAAAGATAAATCAATTTGCTAATCACAACAGAGCATAACTAGAGAAGTTGTTTGTCTAAAAACTGTCAAACTCCCATCATGAAGCAGCCGTGACCTCAGAATATGAAAGCATGGGAATATTTCCTTTTTTCAGTGGTTCATTCAGACTTTAAATACTCTAACTAAACGCATTTATCAACTGAGTATAGAAGCGAAAGGTTGCTGTATAACAGCTCCCACAGTGCACAGTGACAATGCCCAGACTGGTTACAAGAAGTAGTTCTGTCAAAGGCATACCTCTCCGTCGGAAATGATGGACCACCACTTCAGGTTTTTATGTATCTAGAACCATGCTTTGAAGCATACTTGTCTTGCAGCTCTTGCGAAGTTTCTTTACAACCTTTACGCGCTTCTCTCGGTCTGATATATTCCACAATGGCAACCATAAAATGTCCAACTATTTCGGTTGTGCGGCAGAACATAGTTAGGGAGGTTGCTGCCTGAAAATACTGTTACGTAACAGCTTCACTTTTGGGTTCTAACAGCATGAAATCGATTGCTGTAATAGCTGCAAGGAATAGTAGTTTTTAACAACTGGAACAATTCCTGGAGGGATAAATGCAGAGCCAAAGTAACGTGTATGGAGCATTGGGCAGTGAACGTGGTTACTCATAAATATAATTAAACATGGGTTATTTGAATCAGGCAAATAAAACTTGTAAACAGAGAACAATCTAAGGCAGATTTTCCTTATACGTAGTCATTAAAACTGCTGAAACAAGCACACCACCAACGTAACAAATTGGACATTCAAGACATACTTATTAACTTTAACTGCAGAAGTTAAGGCAGCAACAGCAGCATCATGGAGCAGCAAAACAGAACAGTGTTTTAACAAAACTGTTGTCAAAAAGCATTCCAAACCGGTGATTGCAGCACAAGGGATATCACAGAGGGAATTAGATGTAGTCTATGCGTAACCTAGCTGCTGAGACTTTTAAAAAAAAACTCCAGATAATGTATATCATGCAGGGAATAAACTTGTTCTTGATACAGACATCCAAAGTTTGATCCAAGAATGCATAGAAGAAGCACAATCAGAAGTGGCAAGTTAAAATGAGTAAGTTAAGTGGTACCGCTTGTGACTGCTGAGCCTGCTTACCTAATTAGTTAGAAGCGATTGCAGCATGAGCTAGATGCAGAAATGAATTAGGACTTGGAAATTTCAAAAATCACTGAAGCACTTTGCTATAAATTGCAGAAATTGATTTGATGCTGCATCAGCATTCATGTGTCAAACATGAGGAATCAAACAGCAGCCAATCAGTTAAACTTAATCAGACAATACAGAAATGATCTACCTTCTGTACATTGGTTTTTGGATTTTCATAAAGTTTAAGTGATCCAGACAAATTAAGCAAGACAGAGACTCAAAGCAAACGACAGCATATGAACTGTATTTTCCTATCAGCGTTATTGAGGCAACTTAGAGGTTGTGTCTTTTTCGTGCTATGATTTCTGGTCATCAACGGACACTTAGTGTAGCTTTGAAAGAGACAATTATAAGTAGAAGAGAGTATGTTCCTCCAGCATTGCAAAAAATGCTTTAGATCGATGATTCAATTTTTGCTACTTACCCACTAGCTCAGCCTTGCTGCTACCAGAGTTTTAACAAGAGATGAGTTAGTAAAGTTACCTTAAGTCTGCAACTTTCAATTTTACATTACCAGAGCTTCTGCGGGCTTGAGTTTGTATCTAAGTCTGATCTTCATTTTAAAACGCTTGCTCTCGGGCGCTTTCATAGGCCACCAGCCATTTTAGCAAAGGTGTATGTGGATCTCCATAGCGTGGCTCAAAACAGATGTGTACAGTGGTTGCGGCGGACTTAATATATGGGAACATGTCACTTCAAGTTGAAGTATGTACTACCAGCAAAGTTTGAGCATCCGGAACTGAACAAACAGGTGTAAATTCACTCCAAGTAGCGAAAACGTTATTTCAGAAACTTTCAAACAGAGATCAGAAGCAACCTAGGAAGCTAACTACAATTATGCTACAACACAGATCAATAGTTAAACAGAATGCAAAGATGGTTAAACAGGATGCAAAAGCGCTCACTGCAAGGGAGCTATTTAGATCAGTTCTTCTATAAGTTTGAATCAGACTAGGATAGCTGAGATTAGTTTGTTTTGTAAAAATAAATAACATAACCTTTTGAATTAACCAAAAAGTGCTTCTTGGAAAAGCAGAGAAACCATCAACAGCAGGTGGTTGGCAAGAATGCAGTAAATATACCAACATTAGAGCACAATATTACTGTCTTCTTGGAAACAGCAGAGGGATTGTTTATCTCAAACGGACCCTATTATGTCATGACAGTGCAGAAATATTTGGCAAGTCATTTTTAAAATAACTTTCATTGTAAGAAATATAGTGCAGATTCCAACAGATTATTCAACACTAGATCGATGGAGAAGCTGCTGTAAAGAGCTATTCAAATCTTAATTATGTAAGCAACAAAGCAACAATATGCCCCAAGTGGCTCCATAACAGCCCAAGGATATGAAAAGGCATGATGCCATAATATGAAATTTGGAACAACAGCGAATTTCAAGAGTAAGAAGCTGAAGCATGATCAATCCATATATTTTTCCCTATGCGGTTTCCAGATTTTAGAAGAAACAGAGCCAGAATCCTGAACCAGAATTATGACAGGTGTAGCAAAATATCACACTAGAAATGAGGCATTTAACAGCACAAAAATAGTTGAGAAAAAGCATGAGGTATCAGTCAAGGCAAAACTTAAATCGAGAAACAAAGATTCTGTGGAAGTTTAAAGCAGTTGTTAGGAACAAGCTGAATGCCTTAATGCACTTTAAACCCAACTGTGGCAGTAATCAGAGGAGTAATGTATGCAAAAAGCAGATTGTAAAAGGTTTAACTTAAACCTTATAGAAGCAGGCTTACAAAGGATCGCAATTTTGAGTGAATTTGGGAGCAAATCAAACATGTCACTTCTGCTGCCCTGCTGAACATTGTATCTGTAGCTCAAAGCCTTTTCACAATTTTGAAAAATTCTCTAGTCATGTAAATGCCCGGACAGTAAGAAACTCGTTTGTTAATCATTTTCAGATTTCTAAGTAGAGAGACAAGCAGTAACTAGGCTGGTCAAGGAATTCTGGGCAGATACTAAGAATATAGCAAACTATGCTTTTTTAGATTGGAGTATTTATCAACAGCAAAACAGATAAAAAAAAAAGGGGGAAGTATATAGAAAGCTAGTATTGTTGTGCAACAGTTCTAGCAACTGCAGTAGCAGCAGAATCTATAGTAGCATTTTTCCTTTAGTAAGACCGATAACAAATGAAGTATTATCTTATAAACAGAGGGGTGTTTTAAAATTGTTCCGATTATAGCAGTACCCAAAAACAGGGAGTAGAATCTAGCAAACTACCAACTATCAATCCTCAATTGTTTAAAGCACGATGTAAAAGGGAAGCGGATAACAACAAGTAAATAGAAACTTATGCAAATTTCAGATAAAAGAGGCTTAAAACAACAAACTCTGAACAGAAAGCTAACAAACAACTTGTGACAGTAAGTGCGATTATGTGGATGCAATTATGCAAAACTTTTCCAGCCATTGAATCGTGATAAATGCAGAAGACTACTTTTTAGTGATGGAAATACTTTTAAATTAAGAGAACATAATCAAAGACCAAACAGCCATAAGTATTCTCTCATGCTGTAGTAATTAACACCCATTGTAACAGCATGGATAATATATCTCGCAGAATCATATCCTATTTAGATCATGAAGATAATCAGCTTGAATGATGGTAAAATAAATGATTCAAGCAGTATTAAAACAGAAGCAAAGAGCTATAGCAAAGTTGATAGAATCTGGTTTTACACATGTTCTTGTTCGGTAGCAACATTAGTACTTAAATCAGAGAAAGTATATTGAAGTACGGTTTTACTTTGTGTACTGACCACCTTTGCTCAATTCAGTTTGTCAGAAGCAACATTTAAAAACTGATGTAGTAGATATTACAGATGCGATAGAAACAGAAATAATTTTAGAGTTGCACATAATAAGTTTTGCTCATGAACTGTAGTATAGGTCCAGAAAACTAAGGAGCAGCTGTCAAAGATAAGAATTGCCTGAAGTTCAAAGTTTTTTTTTCTTGTTTTGACAGAAATAGTGAATGAGGGCAACAGAAATCGGTTTAACAATGTAAAAGTAGTAACATTTTGAAGAATCAGACGCATGATAAAAAAGTAGCGTGAGTAAGTGCGGATTTTTCATGCTAGAATTGGTCATAACCAAGGGCTTGTGTACCGCCAGCAAAGGAAAAAGAAGTTTTTAAACACTGATATTTCGATTTCAAACAGAGGCAGAGCCTAAATGTAGAGTATAAACATGTTTTTCAGATTTGGATAGAGGAACTAAAACAATAGCCATTCGCACTACTGCCTCTTTATCAAAATTAATGAGCTTATAGCAGAGGATATGTTTGAGCACTCACACATAGTGATAGCAAGGTTTTCACAACGAGCTTGTTTTGTTAAAGACAGATGAAAGTTATCCCTGCATCCATGCAGAGACAGATCGAATTCTTAAATCAGCAGAAAGTAATTGCATTTCTGGAAATCTGGAAGCGTAAATCTTGATGAGGGGTAATCATGCTTGTTTAATCACAGACATTATGTTATTATTTAAAGGTTGATGAACTTATCTTAGTGATTTGCGTTCTTAGCTTTCCTCAGAGTTTATCATCTCTTCTCCATTCCGTCATTGATGCCGGATCGTAGTCTTGCTTACGCCTGGCTTTGAGCTAAGGGTAACGTCACTGATCTTAGCAGTCAGCTTTGGAAGTTCTCTCTTTTTTTGTCATCGGTTGTCCAATTTAGAATCTTGCTTTGTGACGTTTACTTCAAATCTTTGTTGATTGCTGGTGCCCGATCGTAGATAGTTATTGTCTGGTCACAGTGAGATGGTTGCGCCCGGTTGCGGTGAATTCGTTCCCGATCGATGCCTTGAATTTATGCTTTGAGCTTGGGTTTGAGATTCCGGTCTTAGCCTAGAAGGAGGACGTCGCTTGGCTTTGAGTCAAGGATATCGTCCAATCTTGAATTGAGTCGCTCAGAGGATGTGACTTGACATCGCCTGGTTACTTTGGAAGACGACGATCGAAAGGCAACAACCGGAAGCAACGGCTGGTTACTTTGGAGGATGACGACCGGAAGGAAACGACCGGAAGCAACGACCGGAAGCAACGACAGGTTACTTTGGAGGATGACGACCGGAAGACAATGACCGGAAGACAACGACCGGAAGCAACGACAGGTTACTTTGGAGGATGACGACCGGAAGATGACGACCGGAAGGAAACGACCGGAAGCAACGACCGGTCACTCTGAAAGACTACAACCGGAAGGCAACGACCGGAAGCAACGACCGGTCACTCTGAAAGACTACAACCGGAACCTAAACGAAAAGGGCTTCCGTGGGGGAAAAAGTCTGAATACTTCTTCAACTGCCCGGTCTTGATCCAAGTCAGGATGCTATCCCTTGCTGTCGATGTCTTGCTTACTTCAGATCTTGTTGATGCCCAGTCACAGACCGAAATGCCTAGGAGTTGCTACGCCCAGTCTCATGACGGAAAGATGTCACACCCAGTCTTTAGGTAAAGAGATGGCGATGGCGCGCCAGAACATTGCATCGCGCATTTGTGATACCCGGGCAGAATATTTCCAGGAGGAATGCTTTTCCTTAGCCTAGCTCTTAATGAAAGCGATGTTGAGGCATTTCTTTTTCCCAAATCTTCTATCGTATAACGAATTGTCGAATTTGACCCGTGGATATTCTTCTCCGCCGGTTGCTACGCATGAGATCCCTAGATCATCGGTGAAACCATTTCCTTGTAGTCGGCATTCTCCACACCTTATCTTTTATGTTCTCAAGTCGGTGTGAGACTATTCAAATGCCGCAAAGAGGTTTTTTCGATCTTCTGGTTGATTAAGCAATTGACGGGAGTGCCTGAGTTTTCTTGATTGTCAATCGATCGATCGATTTAGGGCTTTCCACTTCTTGATTTCGATTTGCTCTCTGCGAACAAGAGCTAGCTTCCATTTCTTGATCTTGATTTGCGTTCTGCGAACAAGAGCTATCCATCCTTGGTAGTTCTGATTCCTTCGCCTCGTACTGGAGCTCTTAAAAGATTTAATCGGTGCAAATCTTATGGTCGGGCTTCTTGATAATGCTAAGGTTCTTATATCTTCGACTGCCTCCGAGTTTCTTCCTTGATTGATCTTTCTGCAAGTATCTTCGACTTCGATCCTTGCTTTAGGCCTTCATAGTGATTGACGATTTTGCTGCTATCGATCCCGACAATCTTGTTCTTTGTGAAGATTTCTGGTCCTGCTGGTTCCTTGAAGATTTTACCGAAGCGAAATCCCGAAACTTGTACGCTTGTATCTCGAAAATCGTGATGAACACTTTCAACCTACCCCGTTCGAAACCGGGAATCGTAAACTTGTGCCTTTTACTTCATGAATTTGATGAATTCCCTTGACTCTAAACTTCCAACGAAATATCTACTTCCCGTCGTGGCTGGATCGTGGTTACCTTTCCGGTTGTCCGTTTCCCACAGACGGCGCCAAATGAAAATGCATAATGTGTCACTCATCTCTTACAAACTAGTAGAACACCGAGAGTTATAGTGGTTCGGCCAATAATCCGGCCTACATCCACTTCTTGACAATATCTTTATTCTTTTCCTTAGTATTACATGCTTAGGGAGCTTTCTAGTGTTTTCTCTCTCTTCTCAAGTTGTGTCCCCTTACAAATGAGCCCCTTATCTCTATTTATAGACTTTCTAAGGTAAAGTCTATCTCTTAATCCTTGTACATGTGCTATCACTTTATTAGAACAACCTTCTTAGTTTTGGTATATCTCTTCTTGTAAAGTCTTCTGGTCCCAAAGTGTGAGGTGCGGGATCCGGTCATAGAGTGCGGGCCGGAATACGGGACCCGATCATGGAGTACGGGCCGGAATATGGGACCCAATCATGCGGCCTAGGACCCGGATTGATGCTTGGTGCGCAAATTGGAGCCTGAACAGGGTCCTGAAGGAGGCTCGTGGTCTGGGCCGGGGTCCAAGGTGTGGACTGCTTTGACCTTCTTGTCTTCGTCATATTCTTGCCCTTGTCAATGGCTTTTAAGCCTTATTGTTGTAAGCTATGCTCTTTGCAGACTGCTTATACATGTTCCCACACCTTGTGTACCCCATAGGTTGGAGGTATTACTAGGCTCCATGGCAAGTCGTGGCATCACGCTTCCGTTCATAGGAGACCCCTTTTAGGCAATCTGGCGCTAATCAGTGCCTTTTGTAATTTAGGGTATTTCCCGTTATGCGAAATCCCTTCGGTGTCCTAACCGAATGTTCATTCTAGCTTCCGTGCTCTTATCATGCCGCTTGTACAACTGTTGTTAATCCAGACACCCTTCAAGGATCGCTCTTGGGTGTTGTTGGTTACGCCGTTACATCCGGCTAATGTTTATGATATGTTATCACTATACCGTCTTGTGGTATTGTATTTTGAGTTATCCCTTTGTGGGTTACAACGTCTCCCGTCCTTGGGTAGACTGTTTATACTTGCTCATAGTGCTTAAGACTAGGTTTAATATCCTCTTCAATGATGGATTATACCTTGTGGTAATCTTGAGATGGTTCTTGGGAGACTCCGTCCCGTTTGTTGAGTATCGTTGTGTCCACATTAAGCATCTGCCTTACTGTGTTCATGCTGGGTATACTTCCCAGCTGTCATGTAATTACTTGATGTCTTTCAGACATATCCAATGTCTATGCTTACTAGTCGGCGCTCTTTGCGCTTCTCATTCCTCATTCCTTATCTTCAGATGGATTCTCTGAGTTCTTTATACTTACTTCTTAGTTGAGTTACTTCTCCTTTATCGTCTGTGGTGTCCAGCTATTCTGCTTGTATTTACTCATGGTTCGTGGAACGGAGTTGACTACTTCCCGTGTTTCGTGCACTACATGTATACATATGTGGGGTATCATGTTGATACGTTACCACTTACCTAACTATATGTCAGGCCCGCAAGCTCCTTCGGAGTGCGGTTGTCCCACATCCCGTAATTGGGTACACTCGTAGTGCTCGTCACACGCCTAGGTGAAGTATTCTATTATCAACTCCTCTTGTATCATTCTATGATACTCATCGTAATTATGTTGGATCGGTTTTTAAAATCCAAGGTTTTAAAAGAAGGTTTGTGGTTTTGAAAGAAAACTTGGTTTGAAAGTAACGGTCGTGTGTTTAAAAGATGTTCTTCATGGCATAGCCATGTTTGAGGTCTTGACCAAGTCTAGCTTGCTGACTGGTATGTCCTTAATACAATGGTCAGGACGTTAGGCCTTCCAAGGTTTCTTCCTATTTTTAGGATCATAATCCGGTGGTAGTCGCGTTGCGGTCTCGGTACATTACTATGTACTTGTGGTGTGTTAGTGTTCCTCTACATGTTCCTGCCCTTACTACACTTGCCGTGGCAAGTGCGTGGTACATGTGATTTTTGGGTAAACCTATACCGGTCTTGGTATGTGAAATACCCCGAACTTAAACATAAGGATTAAAATTAATCTAATACGTATTTAAGGGCCTAATGGTACCTAATTAATGCTGGTAAGGAAAAATAAATCCAAAAGAAATAAAGAAACGCTTTAAAAGCGGAAAACACTAAATAAGCGTTAAATAACCATAGGAGGTATGAGACCTCGGTTAGAGTATTATAGGGATTCCAAAGGTTTAATAAGACCTAAATAAAATATGGGAACAACTCCCGAGGAAAACGGATCCAAACAATGAATTAAAACGCTAATAGAGCTTTAGAGCACGTTTTTCGAGAAAACCTGAAAATGTGACTTTAAGTGGTCAAACGAACCCGTAAAAATTATAAATCATTAAATAATAATTATTAAGCATTTATGGGAGCTTAATAGCTAATAAAAATAATTAAACGAGGAAATTCCGGAAAACGGGCCCGGTTAGTGAATAGTACCTAAACCGGGTAAAATAACGAGCGTTTCTGTAAAAGACGAAAAACGCTCCAGCTAGTATACTGTAAGGGGGCCGGTTTTTAAATGGTTAAACAACCCCTCCCACACACACATGTGACTAGTTAACAAATAAGTAAGACATAAAGCAAAAAGTAAAAATACAAAAGCAAATAACTCTCTCTCACCTCTCATTCCCACCTTTCTCTCTTCTCTTCTCCAATTTCCCCTCTCTCACCGTCTCCCTCCTTCCTCTCTTTGCTGGGGGCGATTTTTGGAGCTTCTTCAACAACAACAATGGCTTCTCCTCTTTCTCCACATGCTCCATCCTCATGTAAGCTCCAAATGTAAAAATAATTACATATTTGTAATCCCCTCATTCTCCTCTACATTTTCCTCTTTTCAAAATTCGAAAAGGATGAGTTTCATCTCCATGGGTTTTCCCCATTCAAAGAGAAAATGGCACCAATGTAAAGCTTGGAGTCTCCTCTTTCCAACAAGGTAAAAATCTACATGAAAAACTCATGTTTCCCCCATCTCCTTTCATAACCGATTTTTACCCATATGTGATACCTTGTTTTCTCTCCTCTTTTGAGCAAAATATCAACCTAGCAATGGTGGTGGATTTACCTTCTTGAACCAAGGGCAAAGACCCCTTCTAAAACTCTCCAAAGGTAAACCCTAGAAATCTTGTTTTAAGCATTTATATGAACTAACATTAATTAAGGGGTTGGTATATTAATTATAGTTGTTTTGTGTTCATTGGGTGATGGGAATGGAGTTTGGCAACTCCATTCCCCACATGGCCGATTTGGGCAAGAAAGAAAGAAGAGGAGAATTAGGAAAAGAATGAAGGAATTATAAGCTCAAGGTAAGAGCTCTTTACTAAGGTTAATTTTTATGCATTAGAGCAATGTAGTGGGTAAACAAGTAAAAGAACCTAAACTATTGCATTGGTATTGGAGCTTATGAAGTTTTGAGTATTTGGGAACTAGTGAGTAAATTGTAGGCCTTAGAGCCAAGTACATTGTGTATGAGTATTAGTATTGATGTTGATGGAGTATTGGGATGAATTTATATTTTGTATGTGTGCTGGTAGAACCCTTGTGGTTTGGCTAGATTAGGAATGAGTTTGATGAGAAAGTGCATATGGGAGCAAGTAAGAATTATAGGGGAGACTATGTCGAATTTTACCTAGGAATTTGAGGACTTAGATACATTTGGAACAGGTTTTGGAAAGTTAAAATGAGTGGTTTAGTAGCTTGTAACAGATTTGGATAAGAGGTTGTAAATGGGATGGAATTAGGTTGTGAGTAATGTATTTTGAATGCTAGGAGTAACATTAGTTGAGGAAGTAATGGAGGTTAGAAGTTGAGTGATAAATCGGTAGCGTATGGTAGTGGAAACCAAAATCTGTAGCAAAGTGTAAAAATGCCTTGGAGAAGCTAGGGAAAAACTAGTGTGTAAGAATTGGTAAATGAATGTTGGACTTGGGTATAGATGGTACAATTGCTTGGAAGTGAATTGGCAAAGTAAGAAGAGGTATTTGGGATGTTAGGAGTGACATTGGTAAAGGAAGTATTGGATGATAGAAGTTGGTTTGAAAATCTGTAGCAGTGAAGAAACAAAATAGGTATAAGTGCTGGAATGAAGTGAGGAAAATTGTGTAAGTGGATTGATGGATTTGGTAAGGGATTGGTGGATGAACTAAGGCAATTTGGAGGGCCTAGGTAGTGTTTAAACATGTGGGATTACATGTAAGAAGATTGGAGAAACAATGGGTAAAGTATAGGACTGAAAACAGAAGTAAAAATGCAAATACTGGGCCGGACCGAACTTGCGACCGGACATGCAAGTTCGGCCGGCCAGAAAAATTTCCGTCGAGTAAGCTACTGGAATGGACCGGACTTGCAAAGTCGGTCGGGCTAAAATTTTCCATTAAGTAACTCACTGGAATGGACCGACCTTGGGACCGGACTTGCAAGGTCGGTCGGCCCTGGAACTTTCACCCGATGTAGCCTACTGACTTGGACCGAACTTGCAAGGTCGGTTGCAAGTTCGGTCGGGTCAAAACTTACAAAAAAAAAACTATAAGACTATGGTTAGTATGTGTATGTATGTATATGTATACCCACCTATACATACGTGCATACATATGTAAGTATACCATTGTTAAGCAATGAAAAGTAAGTAAATAAAATGTAAGTAAAAGAATGTGAAGACTTAATAAGTATGAGTTAGGAAGCGTAAGGGTAACCGAATCAAATTACTGATAGTTAGATTAATTGTTCGATTGTATGTAAATCATAGGATTTGATTTGTGAACACCGGAGGAACATTGGGATACAAGTACAACGTGAAAGGTATGATTTCATGCCCTGTATCCTAATCTGGTTACCCCGATTTGTGTGCTTATTTGATCACCTAATAAGATAAATGCACGAATCGGATTATATTGCACCTACCTGTGCTTGTTTACATTGTTCTTGTATTTGTCTTGAACAATAGTTTGTATAATTCATGAAACATATGAATGGTGATGATGTGTATTGTTTGTAGCGTACTTGTATATTGCACTGTATTTTGTACGGATGTGTATATGAGCTTTGCATTGTATTATTGTGGCTTGAATGAATGACTTCTGCTAATTCCTAACCACCTAACTCCTAACTTAAGTGAGTAAACCGGAATGAGTAGAAGTCCGATATAGCTTCGGCCACGCGTGAGGATGCGGAGTCACAAGAGGTTGGCTGCAATTCCTGACTCTTAAACTGGTCCGCGGCCCAAATCCCTTAAATGGGTAGCATCCCGGATTGGTGAGTCAAGTAAATCCCGGAGGTGGGACGGTGTAGTCCCCAGGGCCGGAGGTCCCGACGACTTAACTTGAGTAAGAGTAAGAGTAAGTAAGTATGGATCCGTAAGTATGTATGAATATGTATGCGTATGTTTGAAGTAACGAGTAAAAGAGTAATCTCCACCCGATTAACCCGGGTGGACTAATGAAGCTAACAAGAATTGTATATTGTGCATGTAATGTATATGTATGATTCGGAAAAGGTAAGTATGTATTGAATGGTTTAAGTTGTACTTCTTGTATGTAACGAAGCGTATGTATGTGTGTATGTCTTATGTACTGTATTGCAATATTATGTATAAGAGCATGTATGCATGTATGTTTGAATGAAATCAACCGCATGTATACGACCAAGTGGTCGGCGTACCCTCACTAGTACGCGGGGTATGCGGTTATCATGCTCGGCGAAAGCTGACCCCTTCGGGGGACATTTTTTTAGTGTGCAGGTACCCGAAGCGAATATGGTCAAGGAAGAGACCGGAGGAGGCACATCCTTGTACTTAGAAAGTAAGTAGTTGTGAGAAAATGGGTAGATGTAGACTCTTAGAGAGTATGTATGAACTTGGAAGAGACATTATAAACGTATAAGGATCCTAGTAGACTCGGTTAAGTATATTGTAATGTATGGATTATGGAGGAGTAAGTATTGAATGGAGCATTGTTGTATCTGATTGATGAATGGAGTATGTATTATAGATGTGTAGTACTCGGGATTCCGGTCCATCAGACCGATGCTGTAAGCAGTAGTAGTAGCCTTGTTAGCCACGTGGGTGGTTAAAAGCATTGTATCACCCATAGTATGTAAGTAAGTATCCGCTGCGTGTATCTGACGTGTAAGGAGATTGGACGGTAAGCATGTATTAATGGTAGGGGTGTTATAGTATGGTTTCCACTTGTATTTAATAGTCTTGTTGACTCTTCCCTTGATCATATTGATCTATGTTTGGGATACTCGGTCCTTTTAAGTAGCTTCTCATTGATCTTGACATGGTTGTCTTGGTCGGGGTACTTTTCCAGTCCTTGAAGATCCCCATTTATTTAGTTCTGTGTTTTTCCTTGTTGCTCGTTCCCACTGGTTTACCGTGGTGATTGAGCCTTAGCTTGTCTAGGCACTACTCTTGCAGTCCTATCGGTCCATGTCCCATGGATATCCTGGTAGCTGTGTAAGCTATGTCGGCCAGGTATTGTAACCTTTGGCGTTGTAGTTCTGGAGTTAACCACTCCTGACTATGTCCTTAGTCAGCTAGCATACCGTTGGTGGTATTATTTAGTTATTACTGGGCCCGTACTTTGTCTCGGTTTTGTTATTGTTCTTCCTTCCGCGCCATTGCACGCTTAGTGCTCCTTTTCCTGTTGCTGATTGATTAGCCAGGTTTCGCGACTGCTAGGCATGTCACCCCATGCTGTTGTAAGTTGTAGCCTCCTTAGGGTTGGAGTGCTCATTCCACCGCCATTAAATGCGGGTATTGTTGTTCAACCGGGATCCACTTCCGGGACTTCCAATTCTTGGAATCTACTGTGTGTCAAGTTCTTTCCTCTTATAGGATTATCTCACTACTGCCAGATCGGGGTTTCCCGAGTATCAGAGGTCTTTCCTTCTCTCTGGCATTCTTTCCTAAGTTATACAGTGGGATTGTGAAGGGCGGGTCTGGTATTGTAGGTATCCGGCACTCACCGGTAGTTCCTAACTAGCATATCCCTAATGCTAACACTCAGCCCTTAGCCATAAGCTTCTAATTCCTAACTCGGTATTCCTAAACTCGGTATTTCCAGTCATCAGAGCGATACTTTCGCTCTGATACCACTTTTTGTAACACCCCTACCGCTAATACTGTCATTACCGTTCAATCTCCTTATACAATCCAGACTCACGCAGCGGATACTTACATACATACAGTGGGTGATACAATGCCGTCAGCCACCCACGCGACTAACAAGGCTACTACTGCTACTACATACAGCATCGGTCTGATGGACTGGAATCCCGAGTACTACACATCTACAATACGTACTCCATTTACCAACTAAATACTACAATGCTCCTTTCGACGCTTTGCTCATTTACAATACCATACAATATACATAACCGAGTTTGCTAAGTTCCGTATACAAATACAATACCTCTTTCAATTCCATTCATACTCATTAGAGTCTACATCTACCCATTCCTCGCCTCTACATACTTACAATGCACAAGGTGTACCCCCTTGGTACACTACTACTTTAAGGCTACAAGTTCAGTACTATTCTCTACAATCTACCCTGTCACCGGTCTCTTATTGCGACCATGTCTGCTTCGGGTTATCGGGTACCTGCACACTAAAAACGTTCCCCCTAGGGGGTCAGCTTTCGCTGCATATGATAACCGCATACCTCGCGTACTAGTGAGGGTACGCCGACCACTTGGTCGAATACATGCAATTCATTTTATTCATACATACATGCATACATGCTTTCGTACATAATACTACGATACTTTACAAGGCATACATACATACACACAATACAATACATGCAAGGAAGACAATACAAGTCAACCAAATTTTCACTTACCTTCTTCAGGGATACAGATACACGATACATATTCAATACATACACAGTACTTACGCAATACATACACAATACACCATACTTGTTAGCTCCTTTTTGTCCACCCGGGTTAATCGGGTGGAGATTACTCTTTTACTCGTTACACAATACTTACGCATACATACTCATACTTTACTTACTTACTTAAGTCAAGTCATCGGGACCTCCGGCCCGGGGACTACTCTGTCCCACCACCGGGATTTACTTGGTTCACCAATCCAGGATGCTACCCATTTAAGGGGTTTGAGCCGTGGACCAGTTTAAGAACCAGGAATCGGATCCAATCTCTTGTGTCTCCTCATCCTCACGTGTGGCCGAAACTATATCGGACTTCTACTCATTCCAATTTATCCAATACTTTACGTTAGGAGTTAGGTAGTTAGGAATTAGTAGAAGTCATTCAATCAAGCCACATACACGAATACATTGCTCACATACACATCCGTACAAAATACAATACAATATACAAGTACACTACGAGATACAAATACACTTCATCATCATTCATATATTTCATGAATTATACAAACTATTGTTCAAGACAAATATCAAGAACAATGTAAGCAAGCACAAGTAAGTGCAATATAGTCCGATTCATGCATTTATCTTATTAGGTGATCAAATAAGCACACAAATCGGGGTAACCAGATTAAGATACAAGGCATGAAGAAATCATACCTTTCACCATTGATTTTGGACTCACCGACTCCTCTTCGGTATTCGACTAATCAAATCCTATCACATACATACAGTTGGGTGGTTAATTATCCATAATTAATCTTACTCATTACTTTACTAGAGTTTCCTAGTTTATACTCACTAATTCTTCATTGTTCAAATTCCTTTACTAATGTTACCTACTTAAAATTATTTCCTAAGCTTATTCATAGCCTTAAGGACCTTTTAAACATCATTATCATGTCTTAATTACCTTATACTATCATTACCGTTCGATTCCCCCCCATCTTAGAATGCAAGAAAACATTTTCTGGACACTTTTGGGGGGTCCGGGTTTGTGTCCGGGGATACAAACCCGGACCAATGCAGTTGGTCAGCTTCTGGTACGTTTTGTGTGGGTCCGGGTTTAGGGCATGGTTTACAAACCCGGACCATGCATTTGTAGTACTCTCGGGTGTAAACTTTGGGTGGTCCGGGTTTAGGGGTTGGTTTGCAAACCCGGACCATTCCTTTGCAAATCTCTCAGGTGTATTTTAGGGGTGTCCGGGTTTAGGTTCTGGTTTGCAAACCCGGACCACTCCTCACGCATTATAGTCTGTACAGATTTTTGACTGGTCCGGGTTTGCGTCTGTTTGCAAACCCGACAAGTTGCAGTATTTACATATATGCTAGTTTTTGACTATGTTTCAACTCCAAGTTTCTACCAATCTCTTCCCCATTATTTCCTACATATAATCTAGCTATTTTAGTATTGACTAAGCACTTTAAACTAGCCTAATCCACCTCTATCAAAATCTGTTACAAAATACACTCCACTGTCAGTTTTTCCTTCTCCCTGTTACATTTTTTCTTCTTCCACAATGCTACAGATTTTTCCTTAGACCTTACCATTACATACTCCCTCTACCAATGCTTCTCCTAGCATTCTAAATCCATTACTTTGCCACTCTAGTTCTCCTCCTTACCTATACCTCTTCAAATCTGTTTTCAAGGTACTAACTACTCACTTAAACTCAAGTACACCTAGTTACCACCTAGGTTATCCTTCTTCTCCACATCTAAGTCCTTCAATTTACATACAAATTTGGGGCAGAGGTTCCCCTATATTTTTAAACATTACCCACATGCTTCCCTGCTCCACATTCATTCCAAACTTCCATATCAATTCAACACTATACAGCACATATATTTCCTGCACTACCCTACTTACTTCCCACGATTTTACCAAGCTTTTAAACATCTTTTAACACCTTCAAAACTGTTACATTATTTTTCCTCACTATACTACAACATACTTATTACTCATTCCCATATACACTACTCATTTCCAATACTCAAAAACTGTTACACTACACCATACAAATTTAGCTCAAGGTAAGGCATTTACCTTGTGATTCTAGTTCCTCTTCCTTTCTTCCCTTCGCTTCCTTTCTTCTTTCTTTTTCCTTCCTTTCCTTCTTGTTCTCGGTTCCCAAATGGAGTCCACACTCCAATGCTACAACCCATACCAATACACAAATTCTAGCTTAGCATTTCATCGTAAACTAACCTAGGGTTTGTACATGTTTAAGGTTTTGAAAAGAGTATTACCTTCCAATGAGTAGATGGAGCTCTTGGTTAGCAAGAGAGCAAGATTCCATCACCAATGGGGAGCCAAAATCGGCTGGAAAACAAAGCACAAGACAAGGCTAAGTTTTTGAATTTTCGTTTTGCCATAAGAGGCTAGAAGAAGGTGGAGTTTCAAGACTATTTTTACCTCAAAACAACAAGGAGATGAAGGTGCTTCCAATGGTGGTCTCAAACCTTCAAATGGAGAATACCCATGGAGATGAAAATGAGTGTTTTCGATTTTTGAAAGGAGGGAGATGATCTCCTTTGCAAGGGGAATTCAATGGTGTAATTTTTGTTGCATTTGGAGAAGGATTGAGTAGCTAACAAGAGGAGAGAAGAGGAGGGCTGTGTGGGATTTGGCAAATCGCCATGGCTGTCGCAAGAAGGAAGAAGAGAAATCAGAGAGATGAGGGGTGAGTGTTGTACGTGAGGGAATTAGAGAATGAGGGGGAGTAGAGGTGATAGAGTGTGAGAGCCCCTTTTTACTTTTTCCCCATTTTTACTTTTTAGCTTTACATTTAATTAGCTAGTTACTAGTGTGTGTGTGAGAGAGCTTTTGACTTATTAAAAACCGGCCCCCACTGTTATACTAGGTGGAGCGTTTTTTCATCTTTTACAGAAAACGCTCGTTATTTTACCCGGTTTTGGTACTATTTATTAACCGGGCCCGTTTTCCGAAAATTTTCTCGTTTCTTTATTTTTTATTGGTTATTAAGCTTCCATTAATGATTAATAATTGTTATTTAATAATTTATGATTTTTATGGGTTCGTTTGACCACTTAAAATCACGTTTTCGGGTTTTCTCGAAAGACGCGCGCTAAAGTTCTATTAGCGTTTTAATTAATTATTTGGATCCGTTTTCTTCGGGAGTTGTTCCCATATATTATTTAGGCCTTATTAAGGCTTTAGAATCCATATTTTACGCTAACCAAGGTCTCATACCTCCTATGGTTATTTAACGCTTATTTAGCGTTTTTCGCTTTTTAAGCGTTTCTTTATTTCTTTTGGATTTATTTTTCCTTACCAAAATTACTTAGGCACAATTAGGCCCTTAAATACGTATTAGATTAATTTTAATCCCTATGTTTAAGTTCAGGGTATTTCAAGAAAAAAAAGAAATATAGGAATGTGGAGCAACCAATGACGGCTTCGTACCGTCGTGAGCGTGGTGCCGGACTTGGACCTCCATGACACTCGTCTTTCCATCCACAGTAGGGTCATGCTGACCCTCCACGCCACTCATCCTTTCACCCACGGCAGCCTGTTATGACCCCATCCGTTGCCTAGTCATTGGATGTTTCTGACGCATACATACACATACCACGCTCAAACATGGCAGTGACTTCATCTTTTGATGGTGGTTGGTCTTCTACGAATCGAGCCGAGCTCCATAGCTCCAGCTACGATATAGAGGGTGAGGGTAGCCACCACCTAGAGCACGCGGAGGCACATACTTCTGCTGGGGGTAGCTATCATGACCCCCGTACCCCTCCGGATGCTACATGTTGACATGGATATCGATGAGAGGAGGCCGAGGACACGGATGAGGACGAGGACCAGGACGAGGACGAGCCTGATCATGAGAGTGCGACTGATGAGGAAGCTGCTCTTCGTATGGAGCCTGTTGTTCCCACTAACTAGAGGCTTAATGATGTGACTGTACCTGGTGGTCCACTACTGACTAGTGTCAACACCAGTTTTGGGGGGCATGTCGCAATGACTAAGATATTTACTCTCTTATCTTTCACTTTATCAAATAGATTTAATTACTTCATGCGTGTGTAAACGTTGTGGTAATTCTCTAGGACCGGGGTGTTTTGGGATTTAAATCCTGAAACAGTTTGATCACAAACTGGCCATTCAACGAGGTTCCTTGCAAAAGGGCAAGGAATATGCTTACGCATTCAGGCCTGGATCATCTTATAGAGTTCACATGGCCTTTCAATAACATGTCATTGATCTCCGCTGAAATATCCTAAAGATTTAATTAAATAATTTATTAAGTTTAATACGTCTCAATAATAGATTTTGTAAACATCACATAACTTAAGAGTTTATAGGACCTTAATGATAATTATATAAATAATATAACATGAAGGCTGTTAAACCTCGCATAAATAATGAAATTGAAGAATATAATTAAAGAAACAAATAAGGTAATTAAATCTAGCGTAACATACAATGTTCATTACTACATAAAATAATAAAATTAAGAATATGAACCACGGAGGATATTAAATAATAAAATTTGTATAACATGTAATATACAATCATACATGAAGTAATATCACAAAATTTAATATGAGCAGGCTTGATAATTTATTTAACCGACTAACAATTAATATGATCCAAACTAACAAGTGGACAAGCAAATTAGGTAAAAAAAATTTAGCCTAATAGGCCGAATGGGCAACCAGGCCCGTGCCCAACTCGGGCCTCCGTACAATTCAGTCCGTGCTCAGCTCAAATACAAAAAAAAGGAGCAGCATCCCAAATCGGCGCCAATCCCCATTCCCTTCTTCTTTATTCTCCTGATTCACACGATTGTAAACCCTAAGGGCATCCACAATGGTTTTAAGTTTCTTAACACATTCCTAGGTGCCATGTCATCTAAAAATTATTTTATTACTTAAGAAACTCTATTCACTACAATAACAAAGTTTCTTAATCTTCTCTCTCCTAATGAACAACCAATAAACTATCACTATTTAGATGTGAGATAAAATATGGAAGAGAGAGATACACATAAGTGGGTCTAATGTGTCATAAAAAGTGGGGTTCTTATTTAAGAACCTTGGAGAGAGAAAATGGGTGGAATCCACACCATTGTAGAATATTTCACATATGTAACCGTGTCAAGAACCCCTATTGTGGATGCCCTAACTGGCACAAGGTACTACATCCGCGTCTCTTTCTCCCTCTTTCTTCATTCTTGCTGTAAAAATCTGAAACCCTAAAACCTCTCTTTCATTTCCATCTCCTCCTCACCGCCGACCTCATATTTTTACCTCCTTCATTTTCTCCAATCTTCATTCTCTTCTCTCGGTTGAACAATTTTAAACTGGCGAACATACATGTACCTCTCTTCCGTTTTTATTCTTCTTCTTTCTTCTCTTCAAGTACCAGCGAACAAGGAACAACTTTCCTCTGCTGTTAATTCGTGCCGGCAAGTCAAGGAACATACATCTCCTTTCTCTTCTCGTGTTCACGCCGGATTCAAGTGTTGTGGACCCGAAATCTGAAGGAAACGGTGGAACAGAGAGGTAAGAATATAGTCCCTCTCTCGGTTATCTTTTCCGAGTTTCCTCTCGGTTCTATTCATCTCCACCCTATTCTTATTCTCTGTTTCGCATATGAGAACCCACAGCGGTCTCGCTATCCTTGACCAGATCCGAAAACTGCAAGGAAAAACCAAGAGAAGACCCAAACCGAAAGAGGCTGAAAATATGAGAGCCAACTTTGGAGCGTAAATTTAGCGTTTTGTATATGCGAAAATATGGGTAATCTGGTGGATATATTGAGTTAAAGTTTCTGGAAAACTAGGGTTTGTTTGGGTTTTGAAATTAGAGTCAATTTGGGAATTCTCACTTTAGTCAAACTAGGGTTTCTAGTGGGTAAATGGTGAATTCGAAAATTAGGGGTAACCTTGGTGTTTAGTGACAGCGAAATTAGGGGTTTGATATGAGTTTCTGAGTAATTCAAAAATTAGGTTTAATTTTTGGTGATTTTCGTAGTCCAAAAATAAGGGTTAGATTTTGAGATTTTGGTCAAACTGAAGTTAGAGTTAATTGGTAATTCTAGTCAAATTTGAATTCGGGGTAAAATTGGGGATTTAGTTGAAAAGAATTTAAGTAGGGAATGGAAAGAATGTGGCAAGAATCTGAAAGTTTAAAAGATTTAGGGGTTTAATTGTAATTTCAGGAACTTGTAAAATTAGGCTAAAATCTGGGCCAAAAATAAATCAAAATAAAATTTAGGGGTTTGTTAAGTATAACTAATTATGTGTTCTTGATTTTCTATTAATTACCTTAAGTAATAGTATTTGTTAATGATAAGCTAATCTAACCTAGATTAATTGCTCACGTTGTAACTTGTAAGCCCATTGTTGGGCCAGATTCTAATGGGTCGGATCCAGTTGAATTCAATGGGCTAAATTTAAATTGGAATGTAAACCATAATCACTAGGAAAATCGTCAACTCTGAAAAACCTGACCCAATTAAGTAATCAGGTCCAAACCTTAGCTGGTCTTAGTGGACCCAGCATAAGAAAAAAAGAAAGAAGAGAGCATTGACCCTTAACTGAGATAGGAACTTTGACTATGTTGACTGGACCTACACCCGCGATGAGCACTAGCCAAATCGGTTAACGTAAATATACCATTTGACTTGGAAAAGAATTCAAGGATAAGGAACTGTGTAGGATTACTTGGTATGTTTATAACCTTTTTCTTGTCCAACCAATGAGCCTCATCACTTATCCTCATTTAAATTTCTAACTTCAACATAATTAAAAAGAGGAAGGATTTGGATCATGGTTGGAACAGAATTGGGTCATTTGATTTGGGCCTAATTCATATAATAAATATCAAGGGAACCTTTTAAGAACAGCTATAGTTTAATAAAGTCAAAATTAATGTTCAGATTATAGGGGCTTAGTGTAACCAGACAAGGGTGTTGGTTATTAATAACATAAACACATTAACTAACCAACCATAAAGTAGAATACTCCAAGAAGGATTCTATTACCTTTAACTAGTTAACAATTTATATTTCCATTCCAAACTAGGATTTGGATAATGGGATGCACATGGTTAGATCTGGATAATTGGGAGCAACCATCTAGGACATTATTTAAAGCTGCTTATTCCAGGTATGTTATTGTGTGATTTGAATGTCCTGAAGTCACTTTGGGTCGGATGTGTGATTATTTGTTTGACAAGAAGATATCTATGACTATTTGTTTGATAAGAATGCATGTATGGCTATAACATGTTTATTCTGTATGTGCATGGTGTGATTTGGATTGGTTGTATGATTTGTATACCATCTGAGTGTAAGCTCAATATGACAATTAAAGACTAAACTTATATACATTAAGATATGCTTGTGAATATGAGAAAGACGGTGGAATATGCTATTTCGAAGCATGTGGTGAACATCGGATGAATTGCCCTTATAAATATATACCTACATATATAAGGAGTAATATAAGGAGTAAGGTGTACGATGTAAGTTAAGTAGTAATAATTAACGAGCAAAGAGCAGGTCTGTGCGAGATTTAACTTATCGTACACCATACTCTTTATATTACTCTTAATATAGTACTAGCTAACTGCTCCGGTTAGCTCCCCGTCCTCTTGGTATCAGAGCCAGACGAGAGAATAAAAGGTTGTAGCTCAATATAGTCTCCCATTAAAAAGATATTAGAATAAAAAAAAAGACAATTAAAAAATGTATAATATATAGTGTTAGTAATACAAATTATCAAATCGCACCATCATTTAGAAAGGTAAATATTATAGAGTCTAAAAAAATATTACAAAATATAACTAGAAGACAAAAAAATTAATCGTAGAATTAGCGTATCAATTTAGATATAGATATCAACATCCAGATGATGTCTACAAAACATGGAGAAAATCTCAAGAATATGAAAGTATAATAAATGAAATATATTATTTACAAAAATTTAAAGAAAAATATTTTAAAACTCAATTATATTTTTCGAAATACAGTCATATAATCACTATGGAAGAACAATATCAAGTGATCAAGAACAAAATGTCAAATATACAATCAAGACATTAGAAAATATGAAAGATAATCAAACGAATAACGAAATAAAATTAGAATTAGAAAAGAAGATCCCAGAACTAGAAAAAGGAATATAAAAGATAAGAAAACATCTATAGAGACAGATGAATATTATACTTGTAGGTCAAACTTCGCAAATGAAACATAAATTATATATTTTGATGATAAAATTGAAATATTAAAAGATATATGGGATGATCAAATAGTAGTTTACTTTGACATTAAAGAAGATTTAGAAGATCAAAGAGAATATATTTATAATAATAATTTTGACTATAATGACGAGATTATTTTTATTTCAGATTAAGATGAAAGGTTGGTTAAACCCAATTTCCAAGGAACTTAAATTGGTTAAGAAAGCTTATAAGCAAGATACGGACGTATTAGAAATAGTAGAAAAAAATATACTAAAACAATTTTCTGAAGCACCACTTTGTAATATTAATTTATCATCTTTATCTGATAGCCTCAACTTTGGTAAATTTTTGCAGTGTTCTTTCAATTGTTTAACTTTTTTCTTATTAATTGTTGAATTAGTAATTTTATTTGTGCAAGATTTGGAATATACTCTTCGATATAATTTAGAATTCCTAAAAATTTTTGTATTTCGTTTTTACTATTTAATTTATTAGGAAAATCTAGTAACTTAATACCTATATGATGTTGCATTTCTATACCATCTTTACTAATATTTAAGCCTAAGAACTCTATTTGTTCTTTTAATATTGTTGCTTTCTTTTGGCTTAAAACAATACCTGTATTTTTGCATATTTCAGCAAATGTTTTCAAACGTTTAACATGATCCTGATATGTTTCTAAACATATTAGAATATCATCTATATAAACTATTATAAATTTTCTATATCGATTAATTATTTCATCCATTCTTTGAAAGATTTGTGGAGCATTTATTAACTCAAAAGGCATAACTATCCATTCGTAATGTCCATTTGGAGTGCTAAATGTTGTATAAGGTATTGAATTTTCTTTCATTTTTATTTGCCAAAATCCTGATTTGCAATCAAATTTAGAATAATATTGTTTTCCTTTTACTAAACTAATTAATACTTCTTTTTTGGTATAAAATATCTATCAAATATTGTATGATAGTTCAATTGTTTATAATTTATAACCATTCGTGCTTTACCTCTTTTTATCTCGGAATGATTTCTTACCATAAAGGCTGGTGAACTATGAGGAACTTCGAGAGTTTTGTATTAATTTTAATTCTAATAGCTCTCTAATTTGCCAATCAATTTCTTCGATATCAAGTTGGCTATAAATCATGGGCTTTACTCTTATAATCGTATTAGGGTCTTTTAATTTTATTTCTGCATAGGCTTTACTTTGTTTCCAAAATGCTAAGGGGTTTTCACTAAAGTTTCTTCTAATTAATACTAGAATTTCTGTATGACCTATTTCTGAAATTGAACATATTTTATATTGGATTTTACTCCAATTTTTTTTTTTAGATTTTGTAATACTACTATCCTCACCACGTTCAGCTGCAACTTTGTAGGGTTTTAGAGTCCATGGCAAAATGATGTAATGATTACAAGGTGTTTTTAATCGGATATTATAGTATGTTTGATAGTATGACTGGAATTGTTGAGGAAAGTTATTTCCAAGAATTATATCACATTTCATTTGATTATTTATGTATATTAATGGTATTAAAACTTGACTAGCTCCTGAAACTTTCTTCATTATTAAAACTATAAACAGGTTGTGGTTTTGTCATTTTTATTTTTGTCTTTGGTATAATATGTTCTTTAATTAGACATATAGTTGCTCCAGTATCTATTAGAGCACAAGTAGTAATATTGGTTTCTTCTATTAAAGCTTCAATATAAACAACCTGATTCATTTTTTTATTGGTTGCTATCGCAATTTTTCCCTTATGTCTTATTATTATTTGTTTCTCTGTTATATGGTATTCATCTAGACTTCTCAAGAAAGTCATTCCTAATAATAAGTCATTACTTGTCAGGCATGGATCTACCAGGCAGGTAACTGATAATTTCTATATTTTGAGTCATTATCTCTAAACGTATAACATATCTCCTAATATTACCTATGTTCCGTTTCTTTGACATGGTTTTTATGAACTCCTAGATCAATTATAACATTGTTATTCCATTCTTTGCCATTATAGTAAGTGGTGTTATTTATTATCTCCTTTTGTTTTAATCTTGGGAAACTATTTGTTGACATACTTCTTCCGATTCTCCCTGCTTGTATAATATTGTCTTTAAATTCTATCTGGGGGATATTTGAAATACTACACCTGGTATTATCAATTCTTGGGGCATTCTTATTAATAGTTAATTGGAATTCTTCAGGGGTCATGGCTTTTGCCATATGTGGTTGAATACTGGTTCTAATATCTTCAAATTCTTCGCTTAATTCTATATAAGGTTTATTCTCATATATATTTCCATAGTTTGAATTGATAAAAGCATATACTGCTGAATAATGGATACAATATTTAGGATAACAGGTAAATTTTAACTTTTTGTATGCTAAATTTCCTCTTATTATCCCAAAGTCTTTATCCCTTGTATCTGTTAATCTGGTATCTTGTAACGCTAAAGTTATTGGACAATTTATGCCTTCTTTAAACAATGATTTTACCTTTATTTGGAGTCCTGCGAGATAGAAATATCCAATCTTTTTCCTTTTATCGGGTTTTATTTTTTGTAATCTTTTATAAATCCATTGTTTATTTAATAGGTTCAGAACCACATTTCCTTCTACTTGGTCTATTCTTATTTTTGTTTGTTTTCCACATATTATGATCCTTTGTCTTTTAACAATATTCTTAATTACTGTCCATGGATTATTTTCTATTGGTTTTAAATCAAGTTCACTTCTTAGTATTTTGGATAATTTATAATTATCTAAGTTATAAGTTAATCCATATTCTCGTGTATCTTCATATTCTTCTTTATTATCAATAATCTCACTTATTTCACTTAATCTGATGAACTATCATTCATACTTGATTCTTCTGATGATTGTGAACTATTAATATAATATATATTTTCTCTTTTAAAGTCATCTGTGCTGAGTTCTTTGGTTTCTGTACAAAAAATTATTTTGTTAACCCTATTCCCTTTGGTTTTGTACATTCATGTGCATAATGTCCTTGTTCGTTGCAATTCTAACATTTGCAGTCTTTTCGAGGTTTTGTTTTATATTTTCTAAATTTATATGGTTTTTAGAGTATGTCTTATTTTTCTTAAATTTCTTTATATATTTGGGTTTTATTTTCTATTAGTTTTAAACCAAGTTAACTTCTTGGTATTTTGGATAATTTATATTTATCTAAGTTATAAGTTACCCATAATGCCCCGTATCTTCATATTCTCACTCAATCTGATGAACTATCACTCATATTTGCTTCTTCTGATGATTGTGAACTATCAATATAATATATATTTTCTATTTCAGAGTCACCTGTGCTTAGTTCTTTAGTTTCTATACAAAATATTATTTCGTTTAACCTTTTCTCTTTTGGTTTTGTACATTCATCTGGATAATGTCCTTGTTCGTTGCAAATCTAACATTAGCGGTCTTTTCGAGGTTTTGTTTTATATTTTCGAAATTTATATGGTTTTTATAGTATGTCTTATTTTTCTTAAATTTCTTTATATATTTGGGTTTTATTTTCTATTAGTTTTAAATCAAGTTCACTACTTGGTATTTTGGATAATTTATTATTATCTAAGTTATATAAATTAATCCATATTCCCTTGTATCTTCATATTCTTCTTTATTATTAATAATCTCACTTATTTCACTCAATCTGAGGAATTATCACTCATACTTGGTTCTTCTGATGATTGTGAACTGTTAATATAATATATATTTTCTATTTCAGAGTCATCTGTGCTTAGTTCTTTAGTTTCTATACAAAATATTATTTCATTTACCCTTTTCCCTTTTGGTTTTGTACATTCATGTGGATAATGTCCTTGTTCGTTGCAAATCCAACATTTGCTGTCTTTTCGAAGTTTTGTTTTATATTTTCTAAATTTATATGGTTTTTAGAGTATGTCTTATTTTTCTTTAATTTCTTTATATATTTGGGTTTTATTTTCTATTGGTTTTAGATCAAGTTTACTTCTTGGTATTTTGGATAATTTATTATTATCTAAGTTATATAAATTAATCCATATTCCCCTGTATTTTCATATTCTTCTTTATTATCAGTAATCTCACTTATTTCACTCAATCTGATGAACTATCACTCCTACTTGATTCTTCTGATGATTGTGAACTATTAATATAATATTATATATATTTTCTATTTCAGAATCATCTACGCTTAGTTCTTTAGTTTCTGTACAAAAAAATATTTCGTTAACCTTTTTCTTTTTTGGTTTTGTACATTCATGAGCATAATGTCCTTGTTCGTTGCCATTCCAACATTTGTTGTCTCTTTGAGGTTTTGTTTTATATTTTCTAAATTTATATAGTTTTTATAGTATGTCTTATTTTTCTTAAATTTCTTTATATATTGGGTTTTATTTTCTATTGGTTTTAAATCAAGTTCACTTCTTGGTATTTTGAATTATTATTATTATCTAAGTTATATAAATTAATCCATATTCCCCTGTATCTTCATATTCTTCTTTATTATCAATAATCTCACTAATTTCACTCAATCTGATGAACTATCACTCATACTTGATTCTTCTGATGATTGTGAACTATTAGTATAATATATATTTTCTATTTCAAAGTCATCTGTGCTTAGTTTTTAGTTTTGTACAAAAAATTATTTCGTTAACCCTATTCCCTTTGGTTTTGAACATTCATGTGTATAATGTCCTTGTTCGTTGCAATTCCTACATTTGCAGTCTTTTCGATGTTTTGTTTCATATTTTCTAAATTTATATGGTTTTTAGAGTATGTCTTATTTTTCTTGAATTTCTTTATATATTTGGGTTTTATTTTCTATTAGTTTTAAACCAAGTTCACTTGGTATTTTGGATAATTTATTATTATCTAAGTTATAAGTTAACCCATAATGCCCTGTATCTTCATATTCTTCTTTATTATCAATAATCTCACTTATTTCACTCAATCTGATGAACTATCACTCATATTTGCTTCTTCTAATGATTGTGAACTGTCAATATAATATATATTTTCTATTTCAGAGTTATTTGCGCTTAGTTCTTTAGTTTTATACAAAATATTATTTCGTTAACCCTTTTCCCTTTTGGTTTTGTACATTCATGAGCATAATGTCCTTGTTCGTTGCAATTCCAACATTTGTTGTCTTTTCGAGGTTTTGTTTTATATTTTCTAAATTTATATGGTTTTTATAGTATGTCTTATTTTTCTTAAATTTCTTTATATATTTGGGTTTTATTTTCTATTGGTTTTAAATCAAGTTCACTTCTTGGTATTTTGAATTATTATTATTATCTAAGTTATATAAATTAATCCATATTGCCCTGTATCTTCATATTCTTCTTTATTATCAATAATCTCACTTATTTCACTCAATCTGATGATTGTGAACTGTCAATATAATATATATTTTCTATTTCAGAGTTATTTGCGCTTAGTTCTTTAGTTTTATACAAAATATTATTTCGTTAACCCTTTTCCCTTTTGGTTTTGTACATTCATGAGCATAATGTCCTTGTTCGTTGCAATTCCAACATTTGTTGTCTTTTCGAGGTTTTGTTTTATATTTTCTAAATTTATATGGTTTTTATAGTATGTCTTATTTTTCTTAAATTTCTTTATATATTTCGGTTTTATTTTCTATTGGTTTTAAATCAAGTTCACTTCTTGGTATTTTGAATTATTATTATTATCTAAGTTATATAAATTAATCCATATTCCCCTGTATCACTCATACTTGATTCTTTTGATGATTGTGAACTATTAATATAATATTATTTTCTATTTCAGAGTCGTCTGCACTTAGTTCTTTAGTTTTGTACAAAATATTATTTTGTTAAACCCTTTTCCGTTTTGATTTTGTACATTCATGTGCATAATGTCCTTGTTCGTTGCAATTCCAACATTTGCTGTCTTTTCGAGGTTTTGTTTTATTTTTAAGATTTTGTACAAAAATTTATTTCAATAACCCTTTTCCCTTTTGGTTTTGTACATTCATGTGCATAATGTCGTTCGTTGCAATTCTAACATTTGCAGTCTTTTTGAGGTTTTGTTTTATATTTTCTAAATTTATATGGTTTTTATAGTATGCCTTATTTTTCTTAAATTTCTTTGTATATTTGGGTTTTATTTTCTATTGGTGAAATCAAGTTCACTTCTTGGTATTTTGGATAATTTATTATAATCTAAGTTATAAGTTAATCCATATTCTCGTGTATTTTCATATTCTTCTTTATTATCAATAATCTCACTTATTTCACTCAATTTGATGAACTATCACTCATACTTGATTCTTCTGATGATTGTGAACTTTTGATATAATATATATTTTCTATTTCAGAGTCATCAGTGCTTAGTTCTTTAGTTTCTATACAAAATATTATTTCGTTTACCCTTTTCCATTTTGGTTTTGTACACTCATGTGGAGAATGTCCTTCGTTGCAAATCCATCATTTGCTGTCTTTTCGAGGTTTTGTTTTATATTTTCTAAATTTATATGGTTGTTAGAGTATGTCTTAGTTTTGTTAAATTTCTTTATATATTTGGGTTTTATTTTCTATTGGTTTTAGATGAAGTTCACTTCTTAGTATTTTGGATAATTTATTTTTATCTAAGTTATATAAGTTAATCCACATTCCCCTGTATCTTCATATTCTTTTTATTATCAAAAATCTCACTTATTTCACTCAATTTGATGAACTATCACTCATACTTGATTCTTCTGATGATTGTGAACTATTAATATAATATATTTTTTCTATTTCAGAGTCATCTGCGCTTAGTTCTTTAGTTTTGTGCTAAATATTATTTCGTTAACCCTTTCCCCTTTTGGCTTTGTACATTCATGTGCATAATGTCCTTGTTCGTTGCGATTCCAACATTTGCTATCTTTTCGAGGTTTTGTTTTATATTTTCTAAATTTATATGTTTTTTAGAGTATGTCTTATTTTTCTTTAATTTCTTTATATATTTGGGTTTTATTTTCTATTGGTTTTAGATTTAGTTCACTTCTTGGTATTTTGGATAATTTATTATTATCTAAGTTATATAAATTAATCCATATTCCCCTGTATTTTCATATTCTTCTTTATTATCAGTAATCTCACTTATTTCACTCATACTTGATTCTTCTAATGATTGTGAAATATTAATATAATATATATTTTCTATTTCAGAGTCATCTACGCTTAGTTCTTTAGTTTTGTACAAAATATTATTTCGTTAACCCTTTTCTTTTTGGTTTTGTACATTCATGAGCATAATGTGCTTGTTCGTTGAATTCCAAAATTTGTTGTCTTTTCGAGGTTTTGTTTTATATTTTCTAAATTTATATAGTTTTTATAGTATGTCTTATTTTTCTTAAATTTCATTATATATTTGGGTTTTATTTTCTATTGGTTTTAAATCAAGTTCACTTCTTGGTATTTTGGATTATTTATTATTATCTAAGTTATATAAGTTAATCCACATTCCCCTGTATCTTCATATTCTTCATTATTATCAATAATCTCACTTATTTCAGTCAATCTGATGAACTATCACTCATACTTGATTCTTCTGATGATTTTGGACTATTAATATAATATGTATTTTCTATTTCAGAGTCATCTGCGCCTAATTCTATACAAAAAATTATTTCGTTAACCCTTCTCTTTTGGTTTTGTACATTCATGTGCATAATGTCCTTGTTCGTTGCAATTCCAACATTTGCTGTCTTTTCAAGGTTTTGTTTTATATTTTAAGTTTCTGTACAAAAATTTATTTCATTAACCCTTTTCCCTTTTGGTTTTGTACATTCATGTGCATAATGTCGTTCGTTGCAATTCTAACATTTGCAGTCTTTTCAAGGTTTTGTTTTATATTTTCTAAATTTATATGGTTTTTATAGTATGCCGTATTTTTCTTAAATTTGTTTTTATATTTGGGTTTTATTTTCTACTATTTTTAAATCTAGTTTACTTCTTGGTATTATGGATAATTTATTATTATCTAAGTTATATATGTTAATCCACATTGCCCTGTATCTTCATATTCCTCTTTATTATCAGTAATCTTACTTGTTTCAGTCAATCTGATGAACTATCACTCCTACTTGATTCTTCTGATGATTGTGAACTATTAATATAATATATCTTTTCTATTTCAGAGTCATCTGAGCTTAGAACTTTAGTTTCTGTACAAAAAATTATTTTGTTATCCCTTTTCCCTTTTGGTTTTGTACATTCATGTGCATAATGTTCTTGTTCGTTGCAATTCCATCATTTGCATTCTTTTCGAGGTTTTGTTTTATATTTTCTAAATTTATATGGTTTTTAGAGTATGTCTTATTTTTCTTAAATTTCTTTTTTATTTGGGTTTTATTTTCTATTGGTTTTAAATCAAGTTCACTTCTTGGTATTTTGGATAATTTATTATTATCTAAGTTATATAAATTAATCCATATTCCCCTGTATCTTCATATTCTTTTTATTATCAATAATCTCACTTATTTCACTCAATTTGATGAACCATCACTCATACTTGATTCTTCTGATGATTGTGAACTATTAATATAATATATTTTTTCTATTTCAGAGTCATCTGCGCTTAGTTCTTTAGTTTTGTGCAAAATATTATTTCGTTAACCCTTTTCCCTTTTGGTTTTGTACATTCATGTGCATAATGTCCTTGTTTGTTGCGATTCCAACATTTGTTGTCTTTTTGCGGTTTTGTTTTTATTTTCTAAATTTATGGTTTTTATAGTATGTCTTATTTTTCTTAAATTTCTTTATATATTTGGGTTTTATTTTCTATTGGTTTTAAATCACGTTCACTTGTTATTTTTGATAATTTATTATTATCTAAGTTATATAAATTAATCTATATTCCCCTGTATCTTCATATTTTTTTATTATCAGTAATCTCACTTATTTCACTCAATTTGATGAACCATCACTCATACTTGATTCTTCTGATGATTGTGAAATATTAATATAATATATATTTTCTATTTCAGTCATCTGCGCTTAGTTCTTTAGTTTTGTACAAAATATTATTTCATTAACCTTTTTCCCTTTTGGTTTTGTACATTCATGAGCATATTGTCCTTGTTCGTTGCAATTTCAACATTTGTAGTCTTTTCGAGGTTTTGTTTTATATTTTCTAAATTTATATGGTTTTTGGAGTTTGTCTTATTTTTCTTTAATTTCTTTATTTATTTGGGTTTTATTTTCTATTAGTTTTAAATCAAGTTCACTCCTTGGTATTTTGGATAATTTATTATTATCTAAGTTATAAGTTAATCCATATTGCCCTGTGTCTTCATATTCTTCTTTATTATCAATAATCTCACTTATTTCAGTCAATCTGATGAACTATCACTCGTACTTGATTCTTCTGATGATTGTGAACTTTTGATATAATATATATTTTTTATTTCAGAGTCATCAGTGCTTAGTACTTTAGTTTCTGTACAAAATATTATTTTGTTTACCCTTTTCCCTTTTGGTTTTGTACATTCATGTGGATAATGTCCTTGTTCGTTGCAAATCCAACATTTATTGTGTTTTCGAGGTTTTGTTTTATATTTTCTAAATTTATATGGTTTTTTGAGTATGTCTTTTTTTTCTTTAATTTCTTTATATGTTTGGGTTTTATTTTCTATTGGTTTTAGATGAAATTCACTTCTTAGTATTTTGGATTATTTATTATTATACTAGTTATATATGTTTATCCACTTTCCCCTGTATCTTCATATTATTCTTTATTATCAATAATCTCACTTATTTCACTCAATTTGATGAACTATCACTCATACTTGATTCTTCTGATGATTGTGAACTATTAATATAATATATATTTTCTATTTCAGAGTCATCAGCGCTTAGCTCTTTAGTTTCAATACATAAAATTATTTCGTTAACCCTTTTCCCTTTTGGTTTTGTACATTCATGTGCATAATGTCCTTGTTCGTTGCAATTCCAACATTTGCAGTCTTTTCGAGGTTTTGTTTTATATTTTCTAAATTTATATGGTTTTTAGTGTATATCTTATTTTTCTTAAATTTCTTTATATATTTGGGTTTTATTTCTATTAGTTTTAAATTAAGTTCACTTCTTGGTATTTTGGATAATTTATTATTATCTAAGTTATAAGTTGATCCATATTGTCCTGTATCTTCATATTCTTTTTTATTATCAATAATCTCACTTATTTAAGTCAATCTGAGAAGAAACCAGTAGTACCCATCTTCTTTCTTCTCTAACTTGCTCAAATCAACACCAAATCACACAAATACCGCCGTTGAATTCCTCTCGTTAAGGGCAACGTTTTCCACCCTTCAAAAGCTTGAAACCTCCATCTTCATGTCCCTGGCAGTAGGCCCTTTTGATGCTTGAAGAGGTGTTTTTGGGTCTCCTTCATCTCCTTAATGCTCTAAGATAAAAATAAACTCAAGAGTTCCACCTTTACTAGCTTTTTCTTGGAAAACAAAAATTCCCACGTTGAACTTCGTCCCTTATTTCCTGTCGGTTTCTTCTTGCCTCCGTGGAGAGCTGGAACTTCATCAATTTGATTGGCAAACTCCCCATTTGGACACCTTATGGTAATCTCTAAGTTAAACCCTAAAACTTGCTCTTGAAAATTATAGTTTTTGTGAGGGAAGTTTTAATTAACTAGCTTGTTATGTGTGGTATGGGAATATGATTGTAGATAGCAATCTAGACCCATTGGTTGGTGTTAAAACACGTGGAGAAAGGAAGAACAAGAGGAGAATCAAAAGAGGAATTTGTGAGCTTAAGGTAAAAAACTCACCTTAATGCTTGTTTTTGGTTATTTTAGAACTTGGGATTAGTAATTAATGGAATAAAACCAAAGCTTATGATAGTAATGTGTTGGTCGATATTTGATAGAAATTTGTGAGATTGTGTTGATTTAAGGACCTAGGTGCCATTGCTTTTGAATTTGGAGCTATATTGTTGTTTGCATATTTTGGATGAAAATTGTAACAAATGAAGCCAAAGAAAGCTTTGATAGCAATTGGCAGAAACCGAGGAGTAATCGGTTTAGAAGAAATACGTGAAGTACGAACCTGAAGTGTAAAAACCAATGACGCGCAAGGAGCTCAGAGATATAAAAGAATGTCATATGCTATAATCAGCCAAGTGAATGGCAAACCATTGTATAAATGGTAGAAAAACATGGGCGGAAGCTAATGAAATAGCTGATGCCGGGGAAACCAGTGTCGTAAGCAAATACGAACATGGTGCGCAATAAGCGACCGATATATGAATAAATCACACAATAATATGGAGTTGATGAATAAGATGGTAGACAGTAAAGCAACACACAAGGAAGTAATGTGCATTCCTATTGCAATCGCACAAGAGATTTACTGCCAAGGGTTTACTCCCCTGCACTCTGTAGAACTGAGTGTTTTGGTATTGCACTTGTGCAGTAATGATCGAGTGGGATAGCTTGGAAGTTGGGAAGATGGCAATTGTTGTAAGAGTAAAGGGAAATTTATGAAGTAAAGAACACTTGTACAGAACCAGTAAGTGGGCATAGTTCAGAAGCCACTGGTAATAGGGGAAGCACTACAATTAAGAAGTGGCTCAACCTTAACCGACAATATGTCGGGAGAACCAAGTAGATTATCACTCAAGTACACAATAGTATGTACATTGATTCTAGAGAGCTGGATAGAAAACCTGTAACTCATTGAGTTCACGTACGGTAAAAGAATACCACACTTGATGAATAAACCTTAGTCCCAAGATAAAAAGGGATAAAAGGATAACGAGAAGGGCGAATAAGCCCAAGTTATCAGGGTCGCGCAGCAGAAGCTAGTGGGCCCAGAATTCTAAAGTTAATATACCTAGTGAATGGATGGCTAATTACCAATGCCTTGAAGCCTCTAAGGCTAAAATCGGACCCAATTAAGAGTTAAATAAACTCCGATGAAAATTCTTGGTGCAGGGACTAAACAAGTAAATTGGTTAAGACCCTTTGACCAGAATACATTGTATAATAGACTGCATGAAAGTTCAACCACTCTATGACGGCTGAATGCCTTCAACTTATGTTCAATGTTGACACATGGTAGATTACGTGGGCGTAATCCCTTTTAAGGGGGGTAGGGCGAAAACCGCGAAATGTATGTTTTACGTGATAGTGCGTAAACTACAATACGCATAGCGCAAAAGAATTTGTTGTGATGATTGGTACTTATGTTACATAAACATATGTATCCATTCATAATGTAATTAAGGTTGATTGTGAGATTTGAAGTGGAAAGGAGTATTGATTGTGAGAGATTTGAGGTGAATGGAGTAGAAACTCCATGGGGAATGAGAACCCCAATTGGTAATAATTTGGGAAATGAGTATGAGGAGTTTGATGAGTATAAATCGGTATGAAACCGATGTTGAACCTAGTGGGAAGTGAGTCCCCTAGGTAATTTGAGTTGACTTGATATTTGTGAATAATTTGAGGATAGAATTTGATTTTACTTGTGAACTATTGGAGGATAGAAACACTAATTGGAGTTATACATTTAAGTTCTTAAGTATAATAATTGATGAGATGGCTAGTCAGTAAAAATGGATGGGATGACTAGTAAGTAAATAAATGAGTTCTAGAAATTGGTAAATGTATGGTTGTATGATTATGACTAGAAAGATCAAGAAGATAGAAAATGAAGTTAATGATTGACTATTTGATTGTGTGAATTGGGGTGGGAGGTGGAACTTGGTTTGCTAGCGATCAAGGGAAACTGAACACCAAAGTGGGGTGGATGGATAGTTCAACACCAATGCTGATCACATTGGGGTTGAATGACTCTTGAAGCTTCGTACAAGTGGCCACAAGTAATCACACTAGTAATAGGTGAAATTAACATAAATTGGAATTTGGAGTTGCATTGAAGTTTTCAAAATGAATATCCAAATTGGTTTTGGCACAAATGAATTTTTTCAAACTTGAGAATGAGGATCGGTTTTGAAACCGCTCCCACGGACGCTAGTGGATCTTTTATGGCTAGGCACCGGTATCGGGTTGAAACCATGGAGGTGAAGCTAGTTGTGAGTCGGTGGAGGTGATGAATAGTTTTGAAACCACTACAACGGACGAGCAAGGGTACTAAGTTACTTGCAGGATGTTTGTAGTGTGTGTTTTGTATTTCCAAGGGCCGTCGGATATGTGTTGTCCGGTCAAGGAAGAGTACCCACTTTAGAGCCTGAGGATTCTCTAGAGGTGCAAATGAATTTGATCGGAACCAAAAGACTGTAGAGCCAGAAAGTGTAAGTGCTCAATGTCATGACAGCCGTGAACCAGAGAGCGTAAGTGTTCAAACGTGATCGGTACCTGAGGGATCACTCGATATGGGGGAGGACTTAGTGCCTAATTGTCTGCGGATGGACCCCCATTGAGAGATTGGACAACGATATTTTTGGTTGCTATGCATGCTTGACATGTTGTGTGAATGTGGTATGTATTCAATCAGTCATTGAAGTCTGACAGGTTATGGAGTATAACCTTAGCATTGAGTACCTTGGTGACTAACAATCTTAGACTCACTAACTTTGTGGGCAAAGTTCTTTAAGGGGGTAGGTTGAAATACCCCGAACTTAATTAGGGTGATTAAAATACTCTAATACGATATTGAGGGCCTATTAGTGCCTAATGAATTTTGGTAAAAAGAATGAATCCAAAAGAAATAAGAAAAACGCTAAATTGAGCGTTATGTGACCGTAGGAGGAATGCGACCTCGACAAGGGTCTTAGATGAATTTAAAAGGCTTAATAATGCCTAAATAATATATGGGAACAATTCCCGAAGTAAACGGATCCATAAAATGAATTAAGACGCTAACAGAGCTTTAGCGCACGTTTTTCAAGAAAACCCGAAAACGTGACTTTGAGTGTTCAAATGAACCCGTAAAAATTATAGTTCATAAAATAATTATAATTAAGCATTAATGGAAGCTTAAGAACCATTAAAAATAAAGAAACGAGAAAATTCCAGAAAACCGGCCCGGTTAGTGAATAGTGCTAAAACCGGGTAAATTAACGAGCATTTTCTGTAGAAGACGAAAAATGACCCGGATTAATAGTAGAGTGTGGGCCGGTTTTTAATTGAGACATAAAGTCTCTCTCACACACTTAATTAACTAGCTAGCTTATTAAGTCACTAGAAGACAAAATAAATTAAAGTAGAGAGGGAATAGTAAAAAGGGGTATTATACCCTCTCACCTCCCTTTCTCCTTGCCGGTCACGATTCCCCCCCCCCTCTGTACTATCTTCTTCTTCCTCTGGTCCCATTGCCGATTTGAGAAGAAACAAGCAGCACCCATCTTCTTTCTTCTCTAACTTGCTCAAATCACACAAAAATACCACCGTTGAATTCCTCTCGTCAAGGGCAATGTTTTCCACCCTTCAAAAGCTTGAAACCTCCATCTTCATCTCCATGGCAGTAGGCCCTTTTGAAGCTTGAAGAGGTGTTTTTGGGTCTCCTTCATCTCCTTAATGCTCTAAGGTAAAAAATAAACTCAAGAGTTCCACCTTTACTAGCTTTTTCTTGCAAAACAAAAATTCCCATGTTGAACTTCTTCCCTCATTTCCAGCCGGTTTCTTCTTGCCTCCGTGGAGAGCTGGAACTTCATCAATTTGATTGCCAAACTCCCCATTTGGACACCTTAAGGTAATCTCTAAGTTAAACCTTAAAACTAGCTCTTGAAAATTCTAGTTTTTGTGAGGGAAGTTTGAATTAACTAGTTTGTTATGTGTGGTATGGGAATATGATTGTAGATAGCAATCTAGACCCATTGGTTGGTGTTAAAACAAGTGGAGAAAGGAAGAACAAGAAGAGAATCAAAAGAGGAATTTGTGAGCTTAAGGTAAGAAACTCACCTTAATGCTTGTTTTGGTTATTTTAGAACTTGGGATGGGTAATAAATGGAATAAAACCAAAGCTTATGATAGTAATGTGTTGGTCGATAGTTGAGAGAAATTTGTGAGATTGTGTTGATTTAAGGGCCTAGGTGCCATTGCTTTTGAATTTGGAGCTATATTGTTGTTTGCATAATTTGGATGAAAATATTGTGTGCTGGTAAGAAACTCACCTTAATGCTTGTTTTGGTTATTTTAGAACTTGGGATGTTGGGTAATAAATGGAATAAAACCAAAGCTTATGATAGTAATGTGTTGGTCGATAGTTGAGAGAAATTTGTGAGATTGTGTTGATTTAAGGGCCTAGGTGCCATTGCTTTTGAATTTGGAGCTATATTATTGTTTGCATAATTTGGATGAAAATATTGTGTGCTGGTAGGACCCTTGAATGGGTGTGGCTAGATTAGGAATGGAAATTGAGGAGAGTTGATGGTTTGGGAGATGTTAAATTTATAGGGAGGTTATAGCAAAATTTTGGTATAAATAATGTGTTCTAGGGGTTGTAATGAGTAAGAACAACCTAGGGAATGGACTAGGTATTGTAAGGGATTTATTTGGGCTAGTTAACCATTCTTGGGTGGATATAAGAGTTGGAAAGGGAAGAGGTAAAATCTGTAGCAAATGGGTGTTGAAAATGCATTGGAAAAACTAGAAAAGAGTTAATGTTTATAAACTTAGTGAAAGTTGAGCTAGGATTTGAGTAAGGATTAAACCAATGATTTGAAGAGGTTTAGAGCATGTCCTAGGGTGTTTAAACATGTATGAAACATGTGGAAAGGTTAGGAAATGATTAAGGGTGAAATAGGGGTTGAAAACTGTCCAAAAACTGGAAATTTTGACAGTTCCAGGGGTGGTCCGGGTTTACAAATCGGTACACAAACCCGGACCATAGCAAAAACACAGCAAAAAGTAATTTCAGGGGGGTGGTCCGGGGTTGTAAACCCGGATACAAACCCGAACCACATGAAAAAATGGTATTCTTCTTTATTGTCAATAACAATTTCACTCAATGATTGAACTATATTATCATATGAACTATTTTATATATATTTTCTATTTCAAAGTCATCTGTGCTTAGTTCTTTAGTTTCTGTACAAAAAATTATTTCGTTAACCCTATTCCCTTTGGTTTTGTACATTCATGTGTATAATGTCCTTGATCATTGCAATTCCAAAATTTGCAGTCTTTTCGAGGTTTTGTTTCATATTTTCTAAATTTATATGGTTTTTAGAGTATGTCTTATTTTTCTTAAATTTCTTTATATATTTGGGTTTTATTTTCTATTAGTTTTAAAACAAGTTCACTTCTTGGTATTTTGGATAATTTATTATTATCTAAGTTATAAGTTAACCCATAATGCCCTGTATCTTTATATTCTTCTTTATTATCAATAATCTCACTTATTTCACTCAATCTGATGAACTATCACTCATATTTGCTTCTTCTGATGATTGTGAACCATCAATATGATATATATTTTCCATTTCAGAGTCATCTGCGCTTAGTTCTTTAGTTTTATACAAAATATTATTTCGTTAACCCTTTTCCCTTTTGGTTTTGTACATTCATGAGCATAATGTCCTTGTTCGTTGCAATTCCAACATTTGTTGTCTTTTCGAGCTTTTATTTTATATTTTCTAATTTTATATGGTTTTTATAGTATGTCTTATTTTTCTTAAATTTCATATATATTTGGGTTTTATTTTCTATTGATTTTTAATCAAGTTCACTTCTTGGTATTTTGGATTATTTGTTATTATCTAAGTTATATAAATTAATCCATATTCCCCTGTATCTTCATATTCTTCTTTATTATCAGTAATCTCACTTATTTCACTCAATCTGATGAACTATCACTCCTACTTGATTCTTTTGATGATTGTGAACTATTAATATAATATATATTTTCTATTTCAGAGTCATCTGTGCTTAGTTCTTTAGTTTCTGTACAAAAAATTATTTCGTTAACCGTTTTCTTTTTTGGTTTTGTACATTCATGAGCATAATGTCCTTGTTCGTTGCAATTCCAACATTTGTTGTCTTTTCGAGGTTTTGTTTTATATTTTCTAAATTTATATAGTTTTATAGTATGTCTTATTTTTCTTAAATTTCTTTATATCTTTGGGTTTTATTTTCTATTGGTTTTAAATCAAGTTCACTTCTTGGTATTTTGAATTATTTATTATTATCTAAGTTCTGTAAATTAATCCATATTCTCCTGTATCTTCATATTCTTCTTTATTATCAATAGTCTCACTTATTTCACTCAATCTAATGAACTATCACTCATACTTGATTCTTCTGATGATTGTGAACTATTAGTATAATATATTTTTTCTTTTTCAAAGTCATCTGTGCTTTGTTCTTTAATTTTGTCCAAAATATTATTTCGTTAACCCTTTTCGCTTTTGGTTTTGTACATTCATGTGCATAATGTCCTTGTTCGTTGCAATTCCAACATTTGCAGTCTTTTCGAGGTTTTGTTTTATATTTTCTAAATTTATATGGTTTTTGGTGTATGTCTTATTTTTCTTAAATTTCTTTATATATTTGGGTTTTATTTTCTTTTAGTTTTAAATCAAGTTCACTTCTTGGTATTTTGGATAATTTATTATTATATAAGTTATAAGTTAATCCATATTGCCCTATATCTTCATATTCTTCTTTATTATCAATGATCATTTCAGTCAATCTGATGAACCATTACTCATACTTGATTCTTCTGATGATTGTGAACTTTTGATATAATATATATTTTCTATTTCAGAGTCATCAGTGCTTAGTTCTTTAGTTTCTATACAAAATATTATTTCGTTTACCCTTTTCCCTTTTGGTTTTGTACATTCATGTGGAGAATGTCCTTGTTCGTTGCAAATACAACATTTGATGTCTTTTCGAGGTTTGTTTTATATTTTCTAAATTTATATGGTTTTTAGAGTATGTCTTAGTTTTGTTAAATTTCTTTATATTTGGGTTTTATTTTCTATTGGTTTTAGATGAAGTTCACTTCTTAGTATTTTGGATAATTTATTATTATCTAAGTTATATAAGTTAATCCACATTCCCCTGTATCTTCATATTCTTCTTTATTATCAATAATCTCACTTATTTTAGTCAATCTGATGAACCATCACTCATACTTGATTCTTCTGATGATTTTGAACTATTAATATCATATGTTTTCTATTTCAGAGTCATCTACGCCTAGTTCTTTAGTTCTATACAAAAATTATTTCGTTTGCCCTTTTCCCTTTTGGTTTTGTACATTCATGTGCATAATGTCGTTCGTTGCAATTCTAACATTTGCAGTCTTTTCGAGGGTTTTGTTTTATATTTTCTAAATTTATATGGTTTTTATAGTATGCCTTATTTTTCTTAAATTTCTTTTTATATTTGGGTTTTATTTTCTATTATTTTTAAATCAAGTTCACTTCTTGGTATTTTGGATAATTTATTATTATCTAAGTTATATAAGTTAATCCATATTGCCCTGTATCTTCATATTCTTCTTTATTATCAATAATCTCACTTATTTCCGTCAATCTGATGAACTATCACTCATACGTGATTCTTCTGATGATTTTGGACTATTAATATAATATGTTTTTTCTATTTCAGAGTCATCTGCGCCTAGTTCTTTAGTTCTTTACAAAAATTTATTTCGTTAACCCTTTTCTCTTTTGGTTATGTACATTCATGTGCATAATGTCCTTGTTCGTTGCAATTCCAACATTTGCTGTCTTTTCAAGGTTTTGTTTTATATTTTAAGTTTCTGTACAAAAATTTATTTCAAACCCTTTCCCTTTTAGTTTTGTAGTCTTTTCGAGGTTTTGTTTTATATTTTCTAAATTTATATGGTTTTTATAGTATGCCTTATTTTCTTAAATTTTTTTATATTTGGGTTTTATTTTCTATTATTTTTAAATCAAGTTCAATTCTTGGTATTTTGGATAATATTATTATCTAAGTTATATAAGTTAATCTACATTGCCCTGTATCTTCATATTCTTCTTTATTATCAATAATCTCACTTATTTCTGTCAATCTGATGAACTATCACTCATACTTGATTCTTTTGATGATTGTGAACTATTAATATAATACTCCCTCCGTTCATTAATATCTGTCGTTTTAGGATGTGATTCTTGTTCAAAAATATCTGTCATTCTAGCTTTTTGACACACTTCTTTCCACTTTTACCCTACTATTCAATATAAAAGTAATTATAATCTAAATGGAAAAGTAAAAAGTAGGGGCACATGCGTCATTGTCCTACTTTTCTTAATAAGTGTGCAAGTTTCTAAAATGACAGTTATTATTGAACGGAGGGAGTATATATTTTCTATTTCAGAATCATCTGCGCTTAGTTCTTTAGTTTTGTTCAAAATATTATTTCATTAACCCTATTTCCTTTGGTTTTGTACATACATGAGCATAAGTGCCTTGTTCGTTGCAATTCCAACATTTGTTGGCCTTTTGAGGTTTTGTTTTATATTTTCTAAATTATATGGTTTTTATAGTATGTCTATTTTCTAGAATTTCTTGTATATTGGGTTTATTTTCAATTTGTTTTAAATCAAGTCCACTTCTTGGTATTTTGGATTATTGTTTTATCTAGGTTATATAAATTAATCCATATTCCCCTGTATCTTCATATTCTTCTTTATTATCAGTAATCTCTTTTTCAATCAATCTAATGAACTATCACTTACTTGATTCTTCTGATGTGTGAACTATTAATATAATATATATTTCTATTTCAGAGTCATTAGCGCTTAGTTCTTTAGTTTCTATACAAAAAAATTTCGTTAACCCTTTTCCCTGTTCGTTTGTACACTCATGTGGAGAATGTCCTTGTTCGTTGCAAATCCATCATTGCTGTCTTTTCGAGGTTGTTTTATATTTTCTAAATTTATATGGTTTTTAGAGTATGTCTTAGTTTCTTAAATTTCTTTATATATTGGGTTTTATATTTCTATTGGTTTTAGAAGAAGTTCCCTTCTAGTATTTTGGAATTATTATTATATAAGTATATAAGTTAATCCACATTCCCCTGTATCTTCATATTCTTCTTTATTATCAGTAATCTTACTTATTTCAGTCAATCTGATGAACTATCACTTCTACTTGATTCTTCTGATGATTGTGAACTATTAATATAATATATCTTTTCTATTTCAGAGTTATCTGAGCTTAGTACTTTAGTTTCTGTACAAAAAATTATTTTGTTAAGCCTTTTCCCTTTTGGTTTTGTACATTCATGTGCATAATGTTCTTGTTCGTTGCAATTCCATCATTTGCATTCTTTTCGAGGTTTTGTTTTATATTTTCTAAATTTATATGGTTTTTAGAGTATGTCTTATTTTTCTTAAATTTCTTTTTATATTTGGGTTTTATTTTCTATTGGTTTTAAATCAAGTTCACTTCTTGGTATTTTGGATAATTTATTATTATCTAAGTTATATAAATTAATCCATATTCCCCTGTATCTTCATATTCTTTTTATTATCAATAATCTCACTTATTTCACTCAATTTGATGAACTATCACTCATACTTGATTCTTCTGATGATTGTGAACTTTTGATATAATATATATTTTCTATTTCAGAGTCATCAGTGCTTAGTTCTTTAGTTTCTATACAAAATATTATTTCGTTTACCCTTTTCCCTTTCGGTTTTGTACACTCATGTGGAGATTGTCCTTGTTCGTTGCAAATCCAACAATTGCTGTCTTTTCGAGGTTTTGTTTTATATTTTCTAAATTTATATGGTTTTTAGAGTATGTCTTAGTTTTGTTAAATTTCTTTATATATTTGGGTTTTATTTTCTATTGGTTTTAGATGAAGTTCACTTCTTAGTATTTTGGATAATTTATTATTATCTAAGTTATATAAGTTAATCCACATTCCCCTGTATCTTCATATTCTTCTTTATTATCAATAATCTCACTTATATCACTCATACTTGATTCTTTTGATGATTGTGAACTATTAATATAATATATATTATCTATTTCAGAGTCTTCTGCGCTTAGTTCTTTAGTTTTGTACAAAATATTATTTCGTTAACCCTTCTCCGTTTTGGTTTTGTACATTCATGTGCATAATGTCCCTGTTCGTTGCAATTCCAACATTTGCTGTCTTTTCGAGGTTTTGTTTTATATTTTAAGTTTATGTACAAAAATTTATTTCATTAACCCTTTTCCCTTTTGGTTTTGTACATTCATGTGCAGAATGTCGTTCGTTGCAATTCTAACATTTGCAGTCTTTTCGAGGTTTTGTTTTATATTTTCTAAATTTATATGGTTTTTAGAGTATGTCTTATTTTTCTTTAATTTCTTTATATATTTGGGTTTTATTTTCTATTGGTTTTAGATTAAGTTCACTTCTTGGTATTTTAGATTATTATTATTATCTAAGTTATATAAATTAATCCATATTCTCATGTATCTTCATATTCTTCTTTATTATCAGTAATCTTACTTATTTCAGTCAATCTGATGAACTATCACTGCTACTTCATTCTTCTGATGATTGTGAACTATTAATATAATATATCTTTTCTATTTCAGAGTTATCTGAGCTTAGTACTTTAGTTTTGTACAAAAAATTATTTTGTTAACCCTTTTCCCTTTTGGTTTTGTACATTCAGTGCATAATGTTCTTGTTCGTTGCAATTCCATCATTTGCATTCTTTTCGAGGTTTTGTTTTTTATTTTCTAAATTTATATGGTTTTTAGAGTATGTCTTAGTTTCTTAAATTTCTTTATATATTTGGGTTTTATTTTCTATTGGTTTTAGAAGAAGTTCCCTTCTTAGTATTTTGGATAATTTATTATTATCTAAGTTATATAAATTAATCCATATTCTCCTGTATCTTCATATTCTTCTTTATTATCAATAATCTCACTTATTTCACTCAATTTGATGAACTATCACTCATACTTTATTCTTCTGATGATTGTGAACTTTTGATATAATATATATTTCTATTTCAGAGTCATCAGTGCTTAGTTCTTTAGTTTCTATACAAAATATTATTTCGTTTACCCTTTTCCCTTTCGGTTTTGTACACTCATGTGGAGATTGTCCTTGTTCGTTGCAAATCCAACAATTGCTGTCTTTTCGAGGTTTTGTTTTATATTTTCTAAATTTATATGGTTTTTAGAGTATGTCTTAGTTTTGTTAAATTTCTTTATATATTTGGGTTTTATTTTCTATTGGTTTTAGATGAAGTTCACTTCTTAGTATTTTGGATAATTTATTATTATCTAAGTTATATAAGTTAATCCACATTCCCCTGTATCTTCATATTCTTCTTTATTATCAATAATCTCACTTATTTCAGTCAATCTGATGAGCTATCACTCATACTTGATTCTTCTGATGATTGTGAACTTTTGATATATATATATTTTCTATTTCAGAGTCATCGTGTAGTTTTTAGTTTCTGTACAAAATATTATTTCGTTAACCCTTTTCCCTTTTGGTTTTGTACATTCATGTGGAGAATGTCCTTGTTCGTTGCAAATCCATCATTGCTCTCTTTTCGAGGTTTTGTTTTATATTTTCTAAAATTATATGGTTTTTAGAGTGTGTCTTAGTTTTCTTAAATTTTTATATATTTGGGTTTATTTTCTATTGGTTTTAGAAGAAGTTCATTCTTAGTATTTGGATAATTTATATTATCTAAGTTATATAAATTAATCCATATTCCCCTGTATCTTCATATTCTTCTTTATTATCAATAATCTCACTTATTTCACTCAATTTGATGAACACTCATACTGATTCTTCTGATGATTGTGAACTTTTGATATAATATATATTTCATTTCAGAGTCATAGTGCTTAGTTCTTTAGTTTCTATACAAAATTATTTTGTTACCCTTTTCCCTTCGGTTTTGTACACTCATGTGGAGATTGTCCTTGTTCGTTGCAAATCCAACAATTGCTGTCTTTTCGAGGTTTTGTTTTATTTTTCTAAATTTATATGGTTTTTAGAGTATGTCTTAGTTTTGTTAAATTTCTTATATATTTGGGTTTTATTTTCTATTGGTTTTAGATGAAGTTCACTTCTTAGTATTTTGGATAATTTATTATTATCTAAGTTATATAAGTTAATCCACATTCCCATGTATCTTCATATTCTTCTTTATTATCAATAATCTCACTTATTTCAGTCAATCTGATGTGCTATCACTCTACTTGATTCTTTTGATGATTGTGAACTATTAATATAATATATATTTTCTATTTCAGAGTCTTCTGCGCTTAGTTCTTTAGTTTTGTACAAAATATTATTTCGTTAACCCTTCTCGTTTTGGTTTTGTACATTCATGTGCATAATGTCCTTGTTCGTTGCAATTCCAACATTTGCTGTCTTTTCGAGGTTTGTTTATATTTAAGTTTATGTACAAAAATTTATTCATAACCCTTTTCCCTTTTGGTTTTGTACATTCATGTGCAGAATGTCGTCGTTGCAATTCTAACATTTGCAGTCTTTTCGAGGTTTTGTTTTATATTTTCTAAATTTATATGGTTTTTAAAGTATGCCTTATTTTTCTTAAATTTCTTTATATATTTGGGATTTATTTTCTATTGGTTTAAATCAAGTTCACTTCTTGGTATTTTGGATAATTTATTATAATCTAATTTATAAGTTAATCCATATTCTCATGTATCTTCATATTCTTCTTTATTATCAGTAATCTCACTTATTTCAGTCAATCTGAAGAACCATCACTCCTACTTGATTCTTCTGATGATTGTGAACTATTAATATAATATATATTTTCTATTTCAGAGTCATCTGCGCTTAGTTCTTTAGTTTCTGTACAAAAAATTATATCGTTAACCCTTTTCTTTTTTGGTTTTGTACATTCATGAGCATAATGTGCTTGTTCGTTGCAATTCCAACATTTGTTGTCTTTTTGAGGTTTTGTTTTATATTTTCTAAATTTATATGGTTTTTAGAGTATGTCTTATTTTTCTTTAATTTCTTTATATATTTGGGTTTTATTTTCTATTGGTTTTAGATCAAGTTCACTTCTTGGTATTTTAGATTATTATTATTATCTAAGTTATATAAATTAATCCATATTCTCATGTATCTTCTTATTCTTCTTTATTATCAGTAATCTCACTTATTTCAGTCAATCTGAAGAACTATCACTCCTACTTGATTCTTCTGATGATTGTGAACTATTAATATATATATTTTCTATTCAGAGTCATCTGCGCTTAGTTCTTAGTTTTGTACAAAAATTATTCATTAACCTTTTTCCCTTTTGGTTTTGTACATTCATGAGCATAATGTCCTTGTTCGTTGCAATTCCAACATTTGTTGGCTTTTTGAGGTTTTGTTTTATTTTCTAAATTTATATGGTTTTATAGTATGTCTTATTTTCTTAAATTCTTATATATTGGGTTTATTTTCTATTGGTTTTAAATCAAGTCCACTTCTTGGTATTTTGATTATTTGTTATTATCTAAGTATTATAAATTAATCCATATTCCCCTGTATCTTCATATCTTCTTTATATCAGTAATCTCACTTATTTCACTCAATGTGATGAACTATCACTCATACTTGATTCTTCTGATGATTGTGAACTTTGATATAATATATATTTTCTATTTCAGAGTCATCAGTGTTTAGTTTTTAGTTCTGTACAAAATATTATTCGTTAACCTTTTCCCTTTTGGTTTGTACACTCATGTGGAGAATGTCCTTGTTCGTTGCAAATCCATCATTGCTCTTTTCGAGGTTTTGATTTTATTGGTTTTTAGAGTGTGTCTTTAGTTTCTTAAATTTCTTAATATATTTGGGTTTTATTTCTATTGGTTTTAGAAGAAGTTCATTCTTAGTATTTTGGATAATTTATTATTATAAGTTATATAAGTAATCCACATTTCCCCTGTATATCTTTCTATTGTCGAGTTATCTGAGCTTAGTACTTAGTTTCTGTACAAAAATTATTTTGTTAACCCTTTTCCCTTTGTTTTGTTTTGTACATCATGTGCATAATGTTCTTGTTCGTTGCAATATCATTGCATTCTTTCGAGGTTTGTTTTTATATTTTCTAAATTTATATGGTTTTAGAGTATGTCTATTTTTTTTTTATATTTGGGTTTTATTTTATATTGGTTTAAATCAAGTCACTTCTTGGTATTGTGGATATTTATTATTATCAAGTTATATAATTAATCCATATTCCCTGTATCTTCATATTCTTTTTATTATCAATAATCTCACTTATTCACTCAATTTGATGAACCATCGCTCATAGTTGATTCTTCTGATGATTGTGAACTATTAATATAATATATTTTTTCTATTTTAGAGTATCTGCGCTTAGTTCTTTAGTTTTGTGCAAAATATTATTTCATTAACCCTTTTCCCTTTTGGTTTGTACATTCATGTGCATAATGTCCTTGTTCGTTGCGATTCCAACATTTGCTGTCTTTCGAGGTTTGTTTTATATTTTCTAAATTTATGGTTTTTATAGTACTACCTCCGTCCCGTCATAGTTGTCTCATTACTTTTTGGCACGTTTTTCCACTTCAATATTAAATATATAAGATAAAATAATTTTTTAATTTTTTTTTTACAATATATAGTTTTTCACATAAGGATTCCATTATAGAAAAAAAATTATAAAATATATTATCTTACATGTTATATTGAAGTCAAACGACAAGCTCAAATAGTAAAGTGGACAAAGTGAGTGGGACGGAGGGAGTATGTGTTATTTTTCTTAAATTTCTTTATATATTTGGGTTTTATTTTCTATTGGTTTTAAATCAAGTTCACTTCTTGGTATTTTTGATAATTTATTATTATCTAAGTTATATAAATTAATCCATATTCCCCTGTATCTTCATATATTTTTATTATCAGTAATCTCACTTATTTCACTCAATTTGATGAACCATCACTCATACTTGATTCTTCTGATGATTGTAAAATATTAATATAATATATATTTTCTATTTCAGAGTCATCTGCGCTTAGTTCTTTAGTTTTGTACAAAATATTATTTCATTAACCCTTTTCCCTTTTGGTTTTGTACATTCATGAGCATAATGAGCTCGTTTGGGGAACAGCTTCCAGCAGCAGACAGCTTCTCAATTTCTAAAATCAGCAGGCTTCCACCAAACACCCAAAACCAGTAGCTGACAGCTTCTGCAAAATCATCAGCAGACAGTTTCTCAATTTTCAGCAGCAGGACCTAACAATTGTCTCTGCTTTTTAAAACCATCAGCAGACGTTCCACCAAACACTAAAACTAACAGCCGACAGCTTCTGCAAAACCATCAGCAGACAGCTTCTCAATTTCCAACAGCAGGACCCAACAGCAACCCCAGTAGTAGTTGTCCCCAAACGAACCCAATGTCCTTGTTCGTTGCAATTCCAACATTTGTTGGCTTTTTGAGGTTTTGTTTTATATTTTCTAAATTTATATGGTTTTTTATAGTATGTCTCATTTTTCTAAAATTTCTTATATATTTGGGTTTTATTTTCAATTTGTTTTAAATCAAGTCCACTTCTTGGTATTTTGGATTATTTGTTATTATCTAAGTTATATAAATTAATCCATATTCCCCTGTATCTTCATATTCTTCTTTATTATCAGTAATCTCACTTTTTTCACTCAATCTGATGAACTATCACTCATACTTGATTCTTCTGATGATTGTGAACTTTCGATATAATATATATTTTTTATTTCAGAGTCATCAGTGCTTAGTTCTTTAGTTTCTATACAAAATATTATTTCGTTTACCCTTTTCCCTTTTGGTTTTGTACATTCATGTGGATAATGTCCTTGTTCGTTGCAAATCCAACATTTGTGTGTTTTCGAGGTTTTTGTTTTATATTTTCTAAATTTATATGGTTTTTAGAGTGTGTCTTAGTTTTCTTAAATTTCTTATATATTTGGGTTTTATTTTCTATTGGTTTTAGAAGAAGTTCACTTCTTAGTATTTTGGATAATTTATTATTATCTAAGTTATATAAGTTAATCCACATTCCCCTGTATATCTTTTCTATTTCAGAGTTATCTGAGCTTAGTACTTTAGTTTCTGTACAAAAAATTATTTTGTTAACCCTTTTCCCTTTTGGTTTTGTACATTCATGTGCATAATGTTCTTGTTCGTTGCAATTCCATCATTTGCATTCTTTTCGAGGTTTTGTTTTATATTTTCTAAATTTATATGGTTTTTAGAGTATGTCTTATTTTTCTTTTTATATTTGGGTTTTATTTTCTATTGGTTTTAAATCAAGTTCACTTCTTGGTATTTTGGATAATTTATTATTATCTAAGTATATAAATTAATCCATATTCCCCTGTATCTTCATATTCTTTTTATTATCAATCTCATCTATTTCACTCAATTTGATGAACCATCGCTCATACTTGATTCTTCTGATGATTGTGAACTATTAATATAATAGATTTTTTCTATTTCAGAGTCATCTGCGCTTAGTCTTTAGTTTGTGCAAAATATTATTTCATTAACCCTTTTCCCTTTGGTTTTTTGTACATTCATGTGCATAATGTCCTTGTTCGTTGCGATTCCAACATTTGCTGTCTTTTCGAGGTTTTTTGTTTATATTTTCTAAATTTATGGTTTTTATAGTAATACCTCCGTCCCGTCATAGTTGTCTCATTACTTTTTGGCACGTTTTTCCACTTCAATATTAAAATATAAGATAAAATAATTTTTTAATTTTTTTTTTACAATATATAGTTTTTCACATAAGGATTCCATTATAGAAAAAAAATTATAAAAATATATTATCTTACATGTTAAATATTGAAGTCAAACGACAGCTCAAATAGAAAGTGGACAAAGTGGAGTGGGACGGAGGGAGATGTGTATGTTATTTTTCTTAAATTTCTTTATATATTTGGGTTTTATTTTCTATTGGTTTTAAATCAAGTTCACTTCTTGGTATTTTGATAATTTTATTATCTAAGTTATATAAATTAATCCATATTCCCCTGTATCTTCATATATTTTTATTATCAGTAATCTCACTTATTTCACTCAATTTGATGAACATCACTCATACTTGATTCTTCTGATGATTGTAAATATTAATATAATATATATTTCTATTTCAGAGTCATCTGCGCTTAGTTCTTTAGTTTGTACAAAATATTATTTCATTAACCCTTTCCCTTTTGGTTTTGTACATTCATGAGCATAATGTCCTTGTTCGTTGCAATTCCAACATTTGTTGGCTTTTTGAGGTTTTGTTTTATATTTTCTAAATTTATATGGTTTTTTATAGTATGTCTTATTTTTCTAAAATTTCTTAGATATTTGGGTTTTATTTTCAATTTGTTTTGAATCAAGTCCACTTCTTGGTATTTTGGATTATTTGTTATTATCTAAGTTATATAAATTAATCCACATTCCCCTGTATCTTCATATTCTTCTTTATTATCAGTAATCTCACTTTTTTCACTCAATCTGATGAACTATCACTCATACTTGATTCTTCTGATGATTGTGAACTTTTGATATAATATATATTTTTTATTTCAGAGTCATCAGTGCTTAGTTCTTTAGTTTCTATACAAAATATTATTTCGTTTACCTTTTCCCTTTTGGTTTTGTACATCATGTGGATAATGTCCTTGTTCGTTGCAAACCAACTTTGCTGTGTTTTCGCAGGTTTGTTTTATATTTTCTAAATTTATATGGTTTTAGAGTATGTCTTTTTTTTCTTTAATTTCTTTATATGTTGGGTTTTATTTTCTATTGGTTTTAGATGAAGTTCACTTCTTAGTATTTTGGATAATTTATGATATCTAAGTTTATATGTTAATCCACATTCCCTGTATCTCCATATTCTTCTTTATTATCATAATCTACTTATTCACTCAATTTGATGAACTATCACTCATACTTATTCTTCTGATGATTGTGAACTATTAATATAATATATATTTCTATTTCAGAGTCATTAGCACTTAGTCTTTAGTTTCTTTACAAAAAAGTTATTCGTTAACCCTTTTCCCTTTTGGTTTTGTACACTCATGTGGAGAATGTCCTTGTTCGTTGCAATCCATCATTTGCATTCTTTTCGAGGTTTTGTTTTATATTTCTAAATTTATATGGTTTTAGAGTATGTCTTAGTTTTCTTAAATTTCTTTATATATTTGGGTTTTATTTTCTATTGGTTTTAGAAGAAGTTCCTTCTTAGTATTTTGGATAATTTATTATTATCTAAGTTATATAAAATTAATCCATATTCCTGTATCTTCATATTCTTCTTTATTATCAATAATCTCACTTATTTCACTCAATTGATGAACTATCACTCATACTTATTCTTCTGATGATTGTGAACTTTTGATATAATATATTTTTTCTATTTCAGAGTCATCATGCTTAGTTCTTTAGTTTCTATACAAAATATTATTTCGTTTACCCTTTTCCCTTTCGGTTTTGTACATTCATGGAGATTGTCCTTGTTCGTTGCAAATCCAACAATTGCTGTCTTTCGAGGTTTTGTTTTATATTTTCTAAATTTATATGGTTTTTAGAGTATGTCAAGTTTTGTTAAATTTCTTTATTATTTGGGTTTTATTTTCTTTTGGTTTTAGATGAAGTTCACTTCTTAGTATTTTGGATAATTTATTATTATCTAAGTTATATAAGTTAATCCACATTCCCCTGTATCTTCATATTCTTCTTATTATCAATAATCTCACTTATTTCAGTCAATCTGATGAGCTATCACTCATACTTGATTCTTTTGATGATTGTGAACTATTAATATAATATATATTTTCTATTTCAGAGTCTTCTGCGCTTAGTTCTTTAGTTTTGTACAAAATATTATTTCGTTAACCCTTCTTCGTTTGGTTTTGTACATTCATGTGCATAATGTCCTTGTTCGTTGCAATTCAACATTTGCTGTTTCGATGTTTTGTTTTATATTTTAAGTTTATGTACAAAAATTTATTTCATTAACCCTTTTCCCTTTTGGTTTTGTACATTCATGTGCAGAATGACGTTCGTTGCAATTCTAACATTTGCAGTCTTTTCGAGGTTTTGTTTTATATTTTCTAAATTTATATGGTTTTTATAGTATGCCTTATTTTTCTTAAATTTCTTTATATATTTGGGATTTATTTTCTATTGGTGTAAATCAAGTTCACTTCTTGGTATTTTGGATAATTTATTATAATCTAATTTATAAGTTAATCCATATTCTCATGTATCTTCATATTCTTCTTTATTATCAGTAATCTCACTTATTTCAGTCAATCTGAAGAACCATCACTCCTACTTGATTCTTCTGATGATTGTGAACTATTAATATAATATATATTTTCTATTTCAGAGTCATCTGCGCTTAGTTCTTTAGTTTCTGTACAAAAAATTATATCGTTAACCCTTTTCTTTTTGGTTTTGTACATTCATGAGCATAATTCTTGTTCGTTGCAATTCCAACATTTGTTGTCTTTTTGAGGTTTTGTTTTATATTTTCAAATTTATATGGTTTTAGAGTATGTCTATTTTTCTTTAATTTCTTTATATATTGGGTTTTATTTTCTATTGGTTTTAGATCAAGTTCACTTCTTGGTATTTTAGATTATTATTATTATCTAAGTTATATAAATTAATCCATATTCTCATGTATCTTCTTATTCTTCTTTATTATCAGTAATCTCACTTATTTCAGTCAATCTGAAGAACTATCACTCCTACTTGATTCTTCTGATGATTGTGAACTATTAATATAATATATATTTTCTATTTCAGAGTCATCTGCGCTTAGTTCTTTAGTTTTGTACAAAATATTATTTCATTAACCTTTTTCCCTTTTGGTTTTGTACATTCATGAGCATAATGTCCTTGTTCGTTGCAATTCCAACATTTGTTGGCTTTTTGAGGTTTTGTTTTATATTTTCTAAATTTATATGGTTTTTATAGTATGTCTTATTTTTCTTAAATTTCTTATATATTTGGGTTTTATTTTCTATTGGTTTTAAATCAAGTCCACTTCTTGGTATTTTGGATTATTTGTTATTATCTAAGTTATATAAATTAATCCATATTCCCCTGTATCTTCATATTCTTCTTTATTTCAGTAATCTCACTTATTTCACTCAATGTGATGAACTATCACTCATACTTGATTCTTCTGATGATTGTGAACTTTTGATATAATATATATTTTCTATTTCAGAGTCATCAGTGTTTAGTTTTTAGTTTCTGTACAAAATATTATTTCGTTAACCCTTTTCCCTTTTGGTTTTGTACACTCATGTGGAGAATGTCCTTGTTCGTTGCAAATCCATCATTTGCTCTCTTTTCGAGGTTTTGTTTTATATTTTCAAAATTTATATGGTTTTTAGAGTATGTCTTAGTTTTCTTAAATTTCTTTATATATTTGGGTTTTATTTTCTATTGGTTTTAGAAGAAGTTCACTTAGTATTTTGGATAATTTATTATTATCTAAGTTATAAGTTAATCCACATTCCCCTGTATCTTCATATTCTTCTTTATTATCAGTAATCTTACTTATTTCAGTCAATCTGATGAACTATCACTCCTACTTGATTCTTCTGATGATTGTGAACTATTAATATAATATATCTTTTCTATTTCAGAGTTATCTGAGCTTAGTACTTTAGTTTTTGTACAAAAAATTATTTTGTTAACCCTTTTCCCTTTTGGTTTTGTACATTCATGTGCATAATGTTCTTGTTCGTTGCAATTCCATCATTTGCATTCTTTTCGAGGTTTTGTTTTATATTTCTAAATTTATATGGTTTTTAGAGTATGTCTTATTTTCTTATTTTTTTTTATATTTGGGTTTTATTTTCTATTGGTTTTAAATCAAGTTCACTTCTTGGTATTTTGGATAATTTATTATTATCTAAGTTATAAATTAATCCATATTCCCCTGTATCTTCATATTCTTTTTATTATCAATAATCTCACTTATTTCACTCAATTTGATGAACATCGCTCATACTTGATTCTTCTGATGATTGTGAAATTAAATAATATTTTTTCTATTTCAGAGTCATCGGCGCTTAGTTCTTTAGTTTTGTGCAAAATATTATTTCATTAACCCTTTTCCCTTTTGGTTTTGTACATTCATGTGCATAATGTCCTTGTTCGTTGCGATTCCAACATTTGCTGTCTTTTCGAGGTTTTGTTTTATATTTTCTAAATTTATGGTTTTTATAGTACTACCTCCGTCCCGTCATAGTTGTCTCATTACTTTTTGGCACGTTTTTCCACTTCAATATTAAATATATAAGATAAAATAATTTTTTAATTTTTTTTTTACAATATATAGTTTTTCACATAAGGATTCCATTATAGAAAAAAAAATTATAAAAATATATTATCTTGCATGTTAAATATTGAAGTCAAACGACAAGCTCAAATAGTAAAGTGGACAAAGTGAGTGGGACGGAGGGAGTATGTGTTATTTTTCTTAAATTTCTTTATATATTTGGGTTTTATTTTCTATTGGTTTTAAATCAAGTTCACTTCTTGGTATTTTTGATAATTTATTATTATCTAAGTTATATAAATTAATCCATATTCCCCTGTATCTTCATATATTTTATTATCAGTAATCTCACTTATTTCACTCAATTTGATGAACCATCACTCATACTTGATTCTTCTGATGATTGTAAAATATTAATATAATATATATTTTCTATTTCAGAGTCATCTGCGCTTAGTTCTTTAGTTTTGTACAAAATATTATTTCATTAACCCTTTTCCCTTTTGGTTTTGTACATTCATGAGCATAATGTCCTTGTTCGTTGCAATTCCAACATTTGTTGGCTTTTTGAGGTTTTGTTTTATATTTTCTAAATTTATATGGTTTTTTATAGTATGTCTTATTTTTCTAAAATTTCTTATATATTTGGGTTTTATTTTCAATTTGTTTTAAATCAAGTCCACTTCTTGGTATTTTGGATTATTTGTTATTATCTAAGTTATATAAATTAATCCATATTCCCCTGTATCTTCATATTCTTCTTTATTATCAGTAATCTCACTTTTTTCACTCAATCTGATGAACTATCACTCTTACTTGATTCTTCTGATGATTGTGAACTATTAATATAATATATATTTTCTATTTCAGAGTCATCTGTGCTTAGTTCTTTAGTTTCCGTACAAAAAATTATTTCATTAACCCTATTCTATTTGGTTTTGTACATTCTTGTGCTTAATGTCCTTGTTCGTTGCAATTTCAACATTTGCACTCTTTTCGAGGTTTTGTTTTATATTTTCTAAATTTATATGGTGTTTGGAGTATGTCTTATTTTTCTTTAATTTCTTTATATATTTGGGTTTTATTTTCTATTAGTTTTAAATCAAGTTCACTTCTTGGTATTTTGGATAATTTATTATTATCTAAGTTATACAAATTAATCCATATTGCCCTGTATCTTCATATTCTTTTGGAAAAATTACATCGCCCACCCATGACGTTTGGCGAAATTACACAGCCCACCCACGAGGTTTCAAAAATTACTTTGCCCACCCATGTGGTTTCCACAATTTTTACATCCAGCAACTTTTCTAATATTTGATCAACTTAAAAGATGGTTAAATGATATCCAAATTTGATGAAACTTTACATGGACGATATTAAAGTGTTATATTTTGGTAAAACGTGAAATTCAACATTTTTTAAGCTCATATATGATCCGTGGGACCTGATGAACGTGTCTCATGTTTCATTGGGTCCCACAGGTCATATATGACCTTAAAAAACTTTGGATTTGGCATTGAACAAAAATATAACACCTTAGCATCGTCCATGTAAAGTTTCATCAAATTTGGATATCATTTAACCATCTTTTAAGTTGATCAAATATTAGAAAAGTTGCTGAATGTAAAATTGTGGAAACCACATGGGTGGGCAATGTAATTTTTGAAACCTCGTGGGTGGGCTGTGTAATTTCGCCAAACATCATGGGTGGGCGATTTAATTTTCCCTATTCTTTTTTATTATCAATAATCTCACTTATTTCCCCCAATCTGATGAACTATCACTCATACTTGATTCTTCTGATGATTGTGAACTTTTGATATAATATATATTTTTTATTTCAGAGTCATCAGTGCTTAGTTCTTTAGTTTCTATACAAAATATTATTTCGTTTACCCTTTTATCTTTTGGTTTTGTACATTCATGTGGATAATGTCCTTGTTCGTTGCAAATCCAACATTTGCTGTGTTTTCGAGGTTTTGTTTTATATTTTCTAAATTTATATGGTTTTTAGAGTATGTTTTTTTTCTTTAATTTCTTTTTATGTTTGGGTTTTATTTTCTATTGGTTTTAGATGAAGTTCACTTCTTAGTATTTTGGATAATTTATTATTATCTAAGTTATATATGTTAATCCACATTCCCCTGTATCTTCATATTCTTCTTTATTATCAATAATCTCACTTATTTCACTCAATTTGATGAACTATCACTCATACTTGATTCTTCTGATGATTGTGAACTTAATATAATATATATTTTCTATTTCAGTGTCATTAGCGCTTAGTTCTTTAGTTTCTATACAAAAAAATTATTTTGTTAACCCTTTTCCCTTTTGGTTTTGTACATTCATGTGCATAATGTCGTTGTTCGTTGCAATTCCAACATTTGCAGTCTTTTCGAGGTTTTGTTTTATATTTTCTAAATTTATATGGTTTTTAGTGTATATCTTATTTTTCTTAAATTTCTTTATATATTTGGGTTTTATTTTCTATTAGTTTTAAATCAGGTTCACTTCTTGGTATTTTGGATAATTTATTATTATCTAAGTTATAAGTTAATCCATATTGCCCTGTATCTTCATATTCTTCTTTATTATCAACAATCTCACTTATTTAAGTCAATCTGAGAAGAAACCAGCAGCACCCATCTTCTTTCTTCTCTAACTTGCTCAAATTAACACCAAATCACACAAATACCACCGTTGAATTCCTCTTGTTAAGGGCAACGTTTTCCACCCTTCAAAAGCTTGAAACCTCCATCTTCATGTCCATGGCAGTAGGCCCTTTTGATGATTGAAGAGGTGTTTTTGGGTCTCCTTCATCTCCTTAATGCTCTAAGATAAAAATAAACTCAAGAGTTCCACCTTTACTAGCTTTTTCTTGCAAAACAAAAATTCCCACGTTGAACTTCTTCCCTCATTTCCTGCCGGTTTCTTCTTGCCTTCGTGGAGAGCTGGAACATCATCAATTTGATTGCCAAACTCCCCATATGGACACCTTATGGTAATCTCTAAGTTAAACCCTAAAATTTGCTCTTGAAAATTATTGTTTTTGTGAGGGAAGTTTGAATTAACTAGCTTGTTATGTGTGGTATGGGAATATGATTGTAGATAGCAATCTAGACCCATTGGTTGGTGTTAAAACAAGTGGAGAAAGGAAGAACAAGAGGAGAATCAAAAGAGGAATTTGTGAGCTTAAGGTAAAAAACTCACCTTAATGCTTGTTTTTGGTTATTTTAGAACTAGGGATTAGTAATTAATGGAATAAAACAAACCTTATGATAGAATGTGTTGGGCGTATTTGATAGAATTGTGAGATTGTGTTGGATTTAAGACCTAGGTGCCATTGCTTGAATTTGGAGCTATAGTGTTGATTCTTTGGATGAAAAGGATTGTGTGCTGGTAGGACCCTTGAATGGGTGTGGCTAGATTAGGAATGGAAATTGAGGAGAGTTGATGGTTTGGGAGATGTTAAATTTATGGGGAGGTTATGGCAAAATTTTGGTAGAAATAATGTGTTCTAGGGGTTGTAATGAGTAAGAACAACATAGGCGAACCCCAATGAGGGGAACCGACTAAAATGAATAATGTCACAAACATGAGAGTAATCGATAAGTAGACATTAAGAATTCCTTAAGCCCAAAGATGTTATCAAGAGAGATATCTCTAGGCTGATTCTTGAGATTGTGAAATGACTTCGAGAGTGGAGTTTTGGGAATTTGAGTAGTCCGGTAGAGAAGTGGACATTTGTGAACTTGAGGAGCTAAATGCATAGCCCCTTCTGTATTTGTAAGTCCGGTGGTGGGTCTTGTGTATGACCCTGGCCGGAGGTCGTGGCTAAGACTTAAAAGATGTCTTTGAGTATTGATTGAGACCTTGAGTATTGAGTATTGAGAATTGAGCATGTGAGTATTTGAGTTGAGACTTGAGAGGGTTGAGTTGTAATTTGAGTATTGAGCTTGAGATTGAGAGTAAGAGAATTTGAGTAAGTGTAACCCGAGTGAGTGGGTGACAATGTAGAATGAATTGAGGCATGGTGAGGTATAACCCTCAAGCCTAAGTATATAACAAACTAAACTAACCTCTTGATGTGTGTGTTAGTGTTTGTGTTCAATGTTGAACTTTGATTGTGCCAATATACATATATAATGTATTGTTGCCTTGCATGTTGTTTGAATTAAAAAGAACCGCATGCTCTCGACCAAATAGTTGGCGTACCCTCGCTAGTACCGGGGTATGTGAAAGTCATATGCAGCAATTTTGTTGAGCCCCTTGGGGCACTGTTTTTATTTTCCAGGTACATGGAAGCAGATCACCGTTCGAGAGTAGGATGAGGTTATTGATTTGGGTAGTTAAAGAAATCGTAATTGTGTATTGTGGATTTGTAAGACCGAAAGGTCATGGTTAGACTTGGGAATTGTAGATACTCGGTATAGTATTGAATGAATATTGTATTTGTATATTAAGGCATAGAAGTTGTATTAGCTTTGAGAATTGATCAAGGAATTGATTGCATAGTTTGGTTTGTAGTACTCGGTATATAAGACCCATCAGACCGATATTGTATTTTGATTATTGTAATTGAGATTGGATTGGTCTTGTTAGTCACGTGGGTGACTAACGGCATTGTTTCACCCCCGGTTGTGTTAGAATTTTCGCTGATTGTGTGTTGGTAATGGAGACGGGTTAGAAGTTCGCTCTGATGGTCTAAATACCGAGTTTAGGAAAATACCGAGTTAGGAATTAGAGACTTAGGGCTAAGGGTTGAGTGTTAACGTGAGTAACGCTAGTTAGGAACTTCCAGTGTGATCTGGATACCTATATAACCAATCCTGCCCTCCGCAACCCTTGTTATAAGTTGGCGGAAGAACGCCAGAGAGATGGAAAGACCTCTCATACTCGGGAAAATTCCGATCTGACAGTTGTAGAATAAACTTTGTAAAGAGAAAGAACCTGTCATATGGTAGATTCCAAGAGTTGGAAATCCCGAAGACGGTTCCCGTTTGAACGACAATAACCTTACAAAACGGCAGAGGACTGAAGATCCTAAGTATAGGACAACGAAATTTGCGGCACCATGGGGCGACATGCTTCGCAGTCGCGACCATGCGCATCCAACAAGAAGGGAAGCATAACTACGCAATGAAGCGAAACGGTAGAGTAACAAACCGAGACAAGAGTCTACGGATTACAAACGTTGACAATACTGTTAACAACATACAACCGACTAAGGAATTAGTTAAATTAAACATACACCAACAGGACTACGACGTAGTTCCTAAGGATTAATCAAACCTCGGTAACCACCGTAAGGGCGTGGGAACGAGCAACGAAGCAAGGTACACAGAGTACCTCAAGGATCGGGAAAGCACCCGAATTAACAACTTTGTCAAGAGCACCGTGAAGTACTCAGGAGATTGATCACTAAGATCAAAAATGGATGGAAGATCCAATAACAACACTAAATTTGGATGGAAACAATACCATAACCGGTATTTGTTAACCTGAAAACCGACATACCCGCGCACTTGCCAAGGCAAGTGCATCAACAACAAGGCAAATAGGGAGACTTTGACAACTATCAAGTACTTACTTAAGTACCACCAGGAGGATTGAAGCAAATATAGGATCACTAATCCTAAGAATTTGAAGAACGAAACCTTGGAAAGGCCTAACGGCCTGATCATCATATTACCGAACATACCAGTTAGCGGAAAGCTGGACTTGGTCAAGACCTCAAACATGGCAACGCCATGAGGATTTCTTTCAAACTCAAGATTTTTATTTCAAAACCCAAAACCTTTTCTTCCAAACCACCAATTTTTTTTCTTTTAAACCTCAAATTTTTAAAACTAATCCAAAGGAATTACGGTGAGTATCATAAAATGATACAAGAGGAGTTGACAATAGAATACTTCACCTAGGCGTGTGACGAGCACTACAAGTGTACCCAAATACGGGATGTGGTAACGTACCAATAAGGTACCCCACGTATGTATACATGTAGTGTACGAAACACGGGAAGTAGTCAGCTCCGTTCTACGAACCATAAGTGAATTCAAACCCGAATAGCTGGATACCTCGAACAAGCGAAGGAACTCAGATTAGCTTACAAGCTAAAGGAGTCAAGAACTTACTCCAGGAGGACGATTAAGAGTTAAAAAGTGCGAGAAGCACTAGTAATTGATAAAGACATTGGATATGTCTCAAAAATCTTGAAATAAATGCATGGAATGACCGGCTAAAACCGGTAAGGCGAACGCCTAACATGAACACAAATGTTCAAGGAACAAAGTGAAGTACCCAGAGTGATCATCTAAGGTACCGGAGGATACTGTTCACCACTGAAGGAAATACCAAACTGGTTAAAACCATAAGAGAAGTGCCCATAGTCTGCCCTGAGGACGGGAGACATATAATCCCAAACGGGACAATCACATATCCAGAACCACAATGCGGAGAAGACAAAACGTACTCAAATGTTAGTCGGATGTAACGACATAATCAACAACACCCAGGAGCAACCCATAAAGGGTATTGAAGTCAACATAGTAGAACATCGGACGGAAGCGTGATGCACTGATCCTATCAAGGAGCCCAATAATACCTCCAAGCCATCCTATGGTATACGGAGAAACAATGTTGTGAATAGCCTAAGATGAGCAGAGCTCTAGGCAACGGGGCTAGTATGCCATGAAATTATTACAATATATAATTCAACGGTTGTAAAACCTGTTGTGAATCATAGGGAGAGTCGCCAAGAACGGAACCAGTAAGATTGTTTAATAACCAACGAGCAGGGATACCCCTTGTTAACGTGAGACCGCGAGAGCGGTGGACACATGGATTCCAAGAAGGGAATACCATCAGTGAATATCTGATAATACATCTCTTTGAGAACTACTAATGTAGTGGAGCTTTAGCATCAAGTCATTGCCAAGTGAAAATTGTAACAAATGAAGCCAAAGAAAGCTTTGATAGCAATTGGCAGAAACCGAGGAGTAATCGGTTTAGAAGAAATACGTGAAGTACGAACCTGAAGTGTAAAAACCAATGACGCGCAAGGAGCTCAGAGATATAAAAGAATGTCATATGCTATAATCAGCCAAGTGAATGGCAAACCATTGTATAAATGGTAGAAAAACATGGGCGGAAGCTAATGAAATAGCTGATGCCGGGGAAACCAGCGTCGTAAGCAAATACGAACATGGTGCGCAGTAAGCGACCGATATATGTGAATAAATCACACAATAATATGGAGTTGATGAATAAGATGGTAGACAGTAAAGCAACACACAAGGAAGTAATGTGCATTCCTATTGCAATCGCACAAGAGATTTACTGCTAAGGGTTTACGCCTCTGCACTCTGTAGGACTGAGTGTTTTGGTATTGCACTTGTGCAGTAATGATCGAGTGGGATAGCTTGGAAGTTGGGAAGATGACAATTGTGGTAAGAGTAAAGGGAAATTTATGAAGTAAAGAACACGTGTACAGAACCAGTAAGTGGGTATAGTTCAGAAGCCACTGGTAATAGAGGAAGCACTACAATTAAGCAGTGGCTCAACCGACAATATGTCGGGAGAACCAAGTAGATAATCACTCAAGTACACAATAGTATGTACATTGATTCTAGAGAGCTGGATAGAAAACCTGTAACTCATTTGAGTTCGCGTACGGTAAAAGAATACCACGCTTGATGAATAAACCTTATTCCTAAGATAAAAAAAAAGGGATAAAAGGGTAACGAGAAGGGCGAATATGCCCAAGTTATCAGGGTCACGCAGCAGAAGCTAGTGGGCCCAGAATTCTAAAGTTAATATACCTAGTGAATGGATGGCTAATTACCAATGCCTTGAAGCCTCTAAGGCTAAAACCGGACCCAGTTAAGAGTTAAATAAACTCCGATGAAAATTCTTGGTGCATGGACTAAACAAGTAAATTGGTTAAGACCCTTTGACCAGTATACATTGTATAATAGACCGCATGGAAGTTCAACCACTCCATGACGGCTGAATGCCTTCGACTTATGTCCAATGTTGACACCTGGTAGATTATGTGGGTGTAATCCCTTTTAAGGGGGGTAGGGCGAAAACTGCGAAATGTATGTTTTACGTGATAGTGCGTAAACTACAATACGCATAGCGCAAGAGAATTTGTTGTGATGATTGGTACTTATGTTACATAAACATATGTATCCATTCATAATGTAATTAAGGTTGATTGTGAGATTTGAAGTGGAAAGGAGTATTGATTGTGAGAGATTTGAGGTGAATGGAGTAGAGAAACTCCATGGGGAATGAGAACCCCGATTGGTAATAATTTGGGAAATGAGTATGTTTGAGGAGTTTGATGAGTATAAATCGGTATGAAACCGATGTTGAACCTAGTGGGAAGTGAGTCCCCTAGGTAATTTGAGTTGACTTGATATTTGTGAATAATTTGAGGATAGAAATTGATTTTACTTGTGAACTATTGGAGGATAGAAACACTAATTGGAGTTATACATTTGAGTTCTTAAGTATAATAATTGATGAGATGGCTAGTCAGTAAAATGGATGGGATGACTAGTAAGTAAATAAATGAGTTCTAGAAATTGGTAAATGTATGGTTGTATGATTATGACTAGAAAGATCAAGAAGATAGAAAATGAAGTTAATGATTGACTATTTGATTGTGTGAATTGGGGTGGGAGGTGGAACTTGGTTTGCTAGCGATCAAGGGAAACTGAACACCAAAGTGGGGTGGATGGATAGTTCAACACCAATGCTGATCACATTGGGGTTGAATGACTCTTGAAGCTTCGTACAAGTGGCCACAAGTAATCACGCTAGTAATAGGTGAAATTAACATAAATTGGAATTTGGAGTTGCATTGAAGTTTTCAAAATGAATTTCCAAATTGGTTTTGGCACAAATGATTTTTTTTAAACTTGAGAATGAGGATCGGTTTTGAAACCGCTCCCACGGACGCTAGTGGATCTTTCATGGCTAGGCACCGGTATCGGGTTGAAACCATGGAGGTGAAGCTAGTTGTGAGTCGTGGAGGTGATGAATAGTTTTGAAACCACTACAACGGACGAGCAAGGGTACTAAGTTACTTGCAGGATGTTTGTAGTGTGTGTTTTGTATTTCCAAGGGCCGCCGGATATGTGTTGTCCGGTCAAGGAAGAGTACCCACTTTAGAGCCTGAGGATTCTCTAGAGGTGCAAATGAATTTGATCGGAACCAAAAGACTGTAGAGCCAGAAAGTGTAAGTGCTCAATGTCATGACAGCCGTGAACCAGAGAGCGTAAGTGTTCAAACGTGATCGGTACCTGAGGGATCACTCGATATGGGGGAGGACTTGGTGCCTAATTGTCTGCGGATGGACCCCCATTGAGAGATTGGACAACAATATTTTTGGTTGCTATGCATGCTTGACATGTTGTGTGAATGTGGTATGTATTCAGTCAGTCATTGGAGTCTGACAGGTTATAGAGAGAGTATAACCTTAGCATTGAGTACCTTGGTGACTAACAATTTTAGACTCACTAACTTTGTGGGCAAAGTTCTTTAAGGGGGTAGGTTGAAATACCCCGAACTTAATTAGGGTGATTAAAATACTCTAATACGATATTGAGGGCCTATTAGTGCCTAATGAATTTTGGTAAAAAGAATGAATCCAAAAGAAATAAGAAAAACGCTAAATTGAGCGTTATGTGACCGTAGGAGGAATACGACCTCGACAAGGGTCTTAGATGAATTTAAAAGGCTTAATAATGCCTAAATAATATATGGGAACAATTCCTGAAGAAAACGGATTCATAAAATGAATTAAGACGTTAACAAAGCTTTAGCGCATGTTTTTCGAGAAAACCCAAAAACGTGACTTTGAGTGTTCAAATGAACCCGTAAAAATTATAGTTCATAAAATAACTATAATTAAGCATTAATGGAAGCTTAAGAACCATTAAAAATAAAGAAACGAGAAAATTCTAGAAAATGGACCCGGTTAGTGAATAGTGTTAAAACCGGGTAAATTAACGAGCGTTTTCTGTAAAAGGCGAAAAATGACCCGGATTAATAGTTGAGTGTGGGCCGGTTTTTAATTGAGACATAAAGTCTCTCACACACACTTAATTAACTAGCTAGCTTATTAAGTCACTAGATGACAAAATAAATTAAAGTAGAGAGGGAATAGTAAAAAGGGGTATTATACCCTCTCACCTCCCTTTCTCCTTGCCAGTCACGATTCCCCCCCCCCCCTCTCTGTACTATCTTCTTCTTCCTCTGGTCCCATTGCCGATTTGAGAAGAAACAAGCAACACCCATCTTCTTTCTTCTCTAACTTGCTCAAATCACACAAAAATACCACTGTTGAATTCCTCTCGTCAAGGGCAACGTTTTCCACCATTCAAAAGCTTGAAACCTCCATCTTCAACTCCATGGCAGTAGGCCCTTTTGAAGCTTGAAGAGGTGTTTTTGGGTCTCCTTCATCTCCTTAATGCTCTAAGGTAAAAAATAAACTCAAGAGTTCCACCTTTACTAGCTTTTTCTTGCAAAACAAAAATTCCCATGTTGAACTTCTTCCCTCATTTCCAGCCGGTTTCTTCTTGCCTCCGTGGAGAGCTGAAACTTCATCAATTTGATTGCCAAACTCCCCATTTGGACACCTTAAGGTAATCTCTAAGTTAAACCTTAAAACTAGCTCTTGAAAATTCTAGTTTTTGTGAGGGAAGTTTGAATTAACTAGCTTGTTATGTGTGGTATGGGAATATGATTGTAGATAGCAATCTAGACCCATTGGTTGGTGTTAAAACAAGTGGAGAAAGGAAGAACAAGAAAGAATCAAAAGAGGAATTTGTGAGCTTAAGGTAAGAAACTCACCTTAATACTTGTTTTGGTTATTTTAGAACTTGGGATGGGTAATAAATGGAATAAAACCAAAGCTTATGATAGTAATGTGTTGGTCGATAGTTGAGAGAAATTTGTGAGATTGTGTTGATTTAAGGGCCTAGGTGCCATTGCTTTTGAATTTGGAGCTATATTGTTGTTTGCATAATTTGGATGAAAATATTGTGTGCTGGTAGGACCCTTGAATGGGTGTGGCTAGATTAGGAATGGAAATTGAGGAGAGTTGATGGTTTGGGAGATGTTAAATTTATGGGGAGGTTATGGCAAAATTTTGGTAGAAATAATGTGTTCTAGGGGTTGTAATGAGTAAGAACAACCTAGGGAATGGACTAGGTATTGTAAGGGATTTATTGGGGTTAGTTAACCATTCTTGGGTGGATATAAGAGTTGGAAAGGGAAGAGGTAAAATCTGTAGCAAATGGGTGTTGAAAATGCATTGGAAAAACTAGAAAAGAGTTAGTGTTTATAAACTTAGTGAAAGTTGAGCTAGGATTTGAGTAAGGATTAAACCAATGATTTGAAGAGGTTTAGAGCATGTCCTAGGGTGTTTAAACATGTATGAAACATGTGGAAAGGTTAGGAAATGATTAAGGGTGAAATAGGGGTTGAAAACTGTCCAAAAACTGTAAATTTTGACAGTTCCAGGGGTGGTCCGGGTTTACAAATCGGTACACAAACCCGGACCATAGCAAAAACACGGCAAAAAGTAATTTCAGGGGTGGTCCGGTTTGTAAACCCGGATACAAACCCGAACCACATGAAAAAATGGGCAGAAGGTTATTTTCGTGTTTGCTCCGGGTTTGTAACCCCGGACACAAACCCGGACCACTATAAAAATTCATCAGAAAGTGTTTTTAAGGGTTCTAAACATGGGGGATTGATTGGTATTGGTTTTAGATGATGTTTAGGTGTTGTTTGGTGACCTTTAAAGGTCCTAAAAAGTGTAAACAAGTTTGAGAAGTGATTGTGAAAGTTGTGAGTTTAAGAATACTTAAGTAAACCTAAGATTAATGGGATAACGGGGTTAACTACGGGATTACTAATTTTACATACCGTACTACCTTAGTAATAATGGAATCACTTGATATATGATTAGTGATTCGGAAGTGAGATCCGAGGAGCCAGAGGTAACCCGGTAAAAGTAAAACCCCGGTGAAAGGTATGATTTCCTCATGCTCTGTATCCTAACTTGGTTACCCCGATTTGTGTGCTTGTTTGATTGTGTGATCACCTAACAAGATAAATGCACGAATCGGATTGTGTGTACCCTCTTGGGCTTGTAATGTATTGTTTGTGGTTGAATGGTATTTTAAGATTAAAGTTTGTATAATTCATGAAATGGGTGTTTGTAAATGAATTGCTTGATTGTGATTAAGTATGGTAGTGCGACTCATTTGAGTCTTGGGTGAGTAGAGACTCGTAGAGAGAGTCAAGTTGCAAACTAATAAAAATGTGGAAACACACTACAACTATCGAACCAATACACGATAACATAAACCAATGAACTCACTAGAACGTGAGAAAGTATACGAGAGTAGTAAACTCCTGATAACGATTAGAGAACCAAATCGAGTTAATCCACACAATAGATAATAGTGGAAGTACGTGAGTAACCTCTAACTAGAGGATTGATAATTGTTCAAATCATGAACCTTGAGTAAAGTAAAGCATGGTAAGGGATCACCATACCCCTTAGAAACATAGTCGAACCCCAATGAGAGGAACACCCCATGAGAGTATTCGATAAGTAGGGTAAGACCTTAAATCTTAGAATACTAGACATTGAGAATTCCCTAAGCCAAAAGATGTTATCGAGATAGATACCTCTAGGCTGATCCTTGAGATTGTGAAATGACTCCGAGAGTGGAGTTTTGGGAATTTGAGTAGTCCGGTAGAGAAGTGGACATTTGTGAACTTGAGGAGCTAAATGCATAGCCCCTTCTATATTTGTAAGCCCGGTGGTGGGTCTTGTGTATGACCCTGCCCGTAGGTCGTGGCTAAGACTTAAAAGATGCCTTTGAGTATTGAGAATTGAGCATGTGGGTATTGAGTTGAGACTTGAGAGGGTTGAGTTGTAATTTGAGTATTGAGCTTGAGATTGAGAGTAAGAGAATTTGAGTCAGTGTAACCCGAGTGAGTGGGTGACAATGTTGAATGAATTGAGGCATGGTGAGGTATAACCCTCAAGCCTAAGTATATAACAAACTAAACTAACCTCTTGATGTGTGTGTTAGTGTTTGTGTTCAATGTTAAACTTTGATTGTGCCAATATATATACAATGTATTGTTGCCTTGCATGTTGTTTGAATTAAAAAGAACCGCATGCTCTCGACCAAATAGTTGGCGTACCCTCGCTAGTACCGGGGTATGCGAAAGTCATATGCAGCAATTTTGCTGAGCCCCTTGGGGCGTTGTTTTTATTTTCCAGGTACATGGAAGCAGATCACCGTTCGAGAGTAGGACGGGGTTGTTATTGATTTGGGTAGTTGTTAAAGAAATTGTAATTGTGTATTGTGGACTTGTAAGACCGAAAGGTCATGGTTAGACTTGGGAATTGTAGATACTCGGTATAGTATGGAATGGATATTGTATTTGTATATTGAGGCATAGAAGTTGTATTAGCTTTGAGAATTGATCAAGGAATTGATTGCATATTTTGGTTTGTAGTACTCGGTATATAAGACCAATCAGACCGATATTGTATTTTGATTATTGTAATTGAGATTGGATTGGCTTTGTTAGTCACGTGGTGACTAACGGCATTGTTTCACCCCCGGTTGTGTTGGAATTTCCGCTGCTTGTGTGTTGGTAATGGAGACGGGTTAGAAGTTCATTGTATTTCTTACCTGATCCAAGCCCGGATGTCTGCTAAATCTTGCCTCCATATTATATTACTACTATGTCTGAATTTACATTGTTTATAATTCCAGATTGTGTTATTTTGCTTCAGATTATTTGTTCTTGTATGAAATTTATTTCAGATTTTATCTCTTCTTATTAAAAACACAAGTATAGAAGGAGGATCATTTTCGTGTTATCTGATTGGAGTTTGCTATTGTCTATGTTACTTGGGCGGAAGTTTCTTCGAATCCTCAAATGTTATCATAATCCTTAGTTAAGTTTTGTTTTTACATTTCTTTCTCAAAAGAAGGTTGTCTTAATTTTTTCTACGCTATTTAAAAAAGCAGTAGTTTCCTACCTACTAAAATATATTATTTTGCCCTTTTCCTCTAATTTTCGCTATTGGGAAATGATACTTATTTTAGTAGTTTTTCCAGCAAAAATAATGCTACTTATGCTTCAGCTTTCTACTTGTGCTCCAGCTTTTTCTTATATGTACAAACCTGATTATGTTTGGCTTTGATGGACACCGCAGGAACATGATTAAACTCGTTTGTGTTTAGCTTTTGAGTGTTAATTATGAATCGTTGTAATGATTAAGAATATGAAAAAAGGTCACATCCTGATCTCTGATTTTGCTACCATGCTGCACTTAATATTTATGCACTTTCATATCAAATCACAGTGCTCCTATTATATTCTCTACACAATTCTCTGGGTATTTCTATCGCTCTAATTAAGTTTCTGTTAGAGCACTTCGGAAGCCATGGTTAAATGCTCCATTCTTGGATTCAGCAGTTTCAGTTGCTTTGTATGAATCTTTTTCCCTCCTTTTGAACAAAAAGGTAACCATCCTAACCCAGATATACTAGGCTTGAGTAGAAAGCTGTATACATCTCACAGTTATTTCCAGATGCAAATGTTGTATGATATGATACACCATCAAACTGCTTCGAATCTCAGAAAGAGTTCTGAAGATTGTTGCTCTAAAACACTTTAAATTCGATTCCCATAGTACAAAATAATATGCATACCTTATTATGTTTCTTCTGACATACTGGATACATACTTCTGTTGAACTTAATTGCCCAGGATAGAAGAGGTATGTTTGGATTGTTGAAGGGATGATTTTATTCATCTCTACTACACCCTATTTATAGTAAACAGGCATACAACTACAACACTTCTTTTACTCACACGTCTAACTTATTTCAACTATGGTAGGCTGCTTATTCAACAATTGCAGCTGGCTACTTCTTCTAGATGAAGTTGGTGTTGATTATTCAACAACTTCAGCATCGGAAATTCATGAATCATTCTCAAAATTGCTTCAGTTCTTGGTCTTCAAACGTAAATCTGCACTATTCTTTACACTGTTACATTTACTTCTGCATTATGTACTATCTTTAGGGATGATTTAATTAGAAGAATCAGTCTGAACTATAACATAAGTTGCGACCACGAGCACACATTAGTATGAACAGCATATAGGCTAAGGAAGTACTGAGAAAAAGAATGTAAAACAGGATCCTCGACTCTTTGTTGTTTCTTATCTAAAATTTACCCAATTTCCGCATAATTATACCGCTGGTTTTGGCCTTTTTACATCTAATCTTTGAACTTAAAATTTAGGTCTACGAAGTCTAAGTAAACATTTAGTTCAATTCAAGACTGTGTTTCTACCCAGATGACTACTTCTGGTCCTGGTTGTCTTCTTGCTATAAAACATGAGATCAGCTTACTGTTGCCGTTTGCAGATCACATCCTATAGTAAGCTAAAAATGTGATGCAATAACACCATTTGCGTTTATTTAAACTGTCATAAACTGCATAACAAACTGTTTTAGAGATTTGCAATCATCAAATCATGCTTATATCTTATTTATGTTTTTATTATTGATCACATCAACAACCAGAGGTTATGACACGATTTGTCAAGTTTTTAATCATGCACCAGCATCTATTTTGTACTGTTTCATTTGGCCATCAGGTGTGAAGTTTTGGACTATTTTAAGAAGCTTTTTGTATCTGTTTTTACTTGAATGAGCTTAGGATATATTTGAATGACTTAACAAATAAGGATATTCAAGAAGCAAGGTTGAATCAGGCTCGTTGTGGTTAAAGCATTAAACGTCACCAGTAGGGTGATTACAGACAACAGAATATATATCAGGGCTGTGTACTGAAGGAAAAATGACCTCCTCAAGGCTGAGCATTTGCTTCTAGACGCAACAAGTTGTCATTTCCAGACGCGTCTTCCTTGACACTCAAACAGAAATAGATGGAAGTGGATGAAAAGTTGGTGGCATGACTTTCCCTTGTCGTATGAGCTATTTGTGAACTCGATTAATCTTAAGGAAGATATGATGTACTTATAAGTGTGTTAGCCTTTTCTTGATGCGATTCGTTTGGCACGGTTGGTGTTGGCACTTTTGGTTTTCTATTGGGACTCTTATAGATTAAGACTGTAGGGTTGTAATTAAGTGGTGGACACTCTTTTTCCTCTATAGGCTTTTTCTCATTGGGTTTTGCCTAGGAGGTTTTAATGAGACCCGTTTTATGCCACTAGTTTTTCCTATTAATACAATGGCTACTAGCCACAATTATATAAAAAAAGATGGAAGTATCATCTCCCCTCTAAAAGGAGGTAATGACTCTAAAACCCATATTTAGAAACATCTGATTTTTGAAACATCTGTCAACCATTGTAAAAATCCAAATTGTGAGCTATAGTTCCTTGCTTATTAAATTTGTGTATTCTGCTCTGCACTTATCTAGTAAAGAATGGGGTTGGCTTGATTTGAAATCTCACTTCAAACTCCGTCTCATATTGCTACTGCTACCATGATGAAATTGACACAAAAAACATATGATAGAAATTGTCAATAGTACTAACTCCAGTGTTCTTTCAGCTATATCCATAAATAATGCTCATATCACTTCAACACCCGTCTCTAATTATAAGCCTTGGCATGAATAAGGTTCAAGCTATTCAAGTTTGCTTTTTGTACGCTTTGTTTACGCATATCTAGGAGTTAAAGTATAGTTTACTCTTGAAAGTCTATACAGGAACTATAGTCTCCGTTTCAAAACTTTCTCTACACACTCCTAAAATTCTGGTTGGTATATGCTGTGTTCTTTCTCAGATAATTTAGGGGTCTGGTTGGATAACACTAGGATCTAAAAATAGGAGATAGAAGTTGATATTTCTTGCTCAGATAAAGACTGAAATTGTGCTTTTGATGTTTTACGTTTCTTCTAATAATCGATTGCATGTTAGAGAGTATTTGTAACTAGTTTAAGGCCTTGCTAAAGACCATCTCAAACAGAGGAGGAAAAAAACGGCACATACCCTCTGCTATTACTGAATTTAAAGCAGTTCAAAGGGAAGTCTATTTTGCTTCTAATTTTTTCTGCTTATGTACTTCATTTAATGTGGTATCTGTTCATACAATCCCAGAGAAACTTTCACTGCTGTAAGTATTTACGACTTGAATGATGTCACGATTTATGATTTATGCTAAAATACTGAAATACACTGTTTGGTTGGTCAGTAAACAAGCAGTTTTATGAGAGCACCGCATCTGTTTTGAAAAACTTCCATTCAGAAAAGTATTTTTCTGCTGAATTTTGGCAGTTATCAAATCTGTTATAGCTTAAACATAATATTTAAATACGGCACATAATTAATTGCTCTATCCACATGATATGGAGTGATTGATCCAAAGAGCACTAGTGCCATATTACAATGGTTGTGCGTCATGATCTTGATAGTTTTTCAAAACAGCGATCTTTCTAGCTGTAATCAAAGTTATAATCTACTCAACTTGATGGTGACTTATGCTAGTGCATTGTGGTGCTCGTGAAGCTGTTCCACATATGTTTTGTTCCTATTCTGAATTACTGCTGCTAAGCATGCTACACATGCTAGATAGCAATCAAAGTCATAAATTTCGAAATACAGTTTAGTCACAACACTTGTAACTTACTGTTATCTTCTGATTTTTTTAAACTAAACTTCTACTCCTTATTTCAAAGAGCTAATAAAGTTTTGAAGAAAGTGCTAGTACTTTTACCTTGGGACTGATAACCCCTTGAAGAATTCAAAGAAAGTATGAAAAAGGGCCATCGTGAAATACCCCTAACCTTAAAAACTTAATTAAATGATCTATTAATGATCTAATATTGTTAATAAACATCTAAATACCATTGGGGAACAATCTAAAGATCTCAACAAGGCAAAACATGCCTTAAGATCGGTAAAGCCAAAAATGTGCTTTAAGACACCATAGAGATTGTGTGACCTCAAATAGGATCCAAAGTGGATTCCTAAGTATTATAATTAAGTAATTAACACTATAAAACTATTCTCAAAGGAAACCAAGCTCTAAAACATGTTCTAACATAAAATGTGCTTTAAAATTCCTTAAAGCACGTTTTTGAGAAAATTGACTTTCTGAGTGGGTTTTGAGTGGTGTTAGGCATTGGATTAGACCTTGTTATACTAATGTACTCTAATGTACCACATTATAAGGTATAAATCCAAGATTTCAAAAAAAAATCAGAAATATGGCATTCATTTGTGAATAGTAATCCAAATAGTGCATTTGTAAGCAAAATTGACTAAGTCTAGTCAATGGTCAATACATGACTCATCCTTACCCTTAGTAAGTCGGCAGCATGGAGCATGGAGGACAGCACATTCAACTTTATACAAAATATCTAGCCAATTTGGTGAATCACCATTTACTATTCCATTTTCTACTTTTCATTCAATAAAACACATTTTCTTTCTTTCTCTTTCCTCTTGTCCCATTCCATCCAAGCCATTAGCATTTCCTAACCCTCTCAAGCTGTGTTCTTGAGCATTCAAGGCAAATCAATCTCTTTTGCACCTAAGGTAATGGTTTAAGGCATATTTTAGCTCTTTTTCTTCATCTCTTCATTACCTACACATGGAGCTTATAATCTATCACTTTCCATGGCTCATTCTCAGTGTTTTAAACCTTGAACAACAAAGAATCTCGGCTGAAGCAAGCTTTGGGACCAAGGTGGTCAAAATTTACATTATAAGGTAAAAACATACCTTAAGGATTTCTACTCTCCATCCGGTTTTCTTCTTCTGATTTCTATGATTTTATTCACTCATAATCTTCATATTTTCATGTTGATTCAGTGGGTTAACCATTTGGAGCAAGGGTGGCCGAAAATCAAAGGAAAGATCATTCTTTAAGGCATTTTGCCAAGGTAAAACCTATTACCATAGCACCTTGTTGTTTTCTAGCTATTCCCCATGTTTTTATGGTGAATTTAACACCATGTGGTATGTTTAATTCAGGCCGAAACCCTTTGGAGACTACCTTGCATTTTTAAGGTGATTTTTGCCTTAAATCTTACATTTAATTGTTCTTTATGGTTAGTTCATGCTTGGAGTATAACCATATCTTATGTTGGTGTATTAAACATGTCAAAATGATGTGGTTATTTTTCCTCCAAGCTGCCGAGTTGTTATTAAGGATAAACCAAGGTATAAACACCTTAATCTTATGATTTTATGATTTTTCAGCTCATATATTATATGTGCCGAGAGTGGAGTTGTTTATATGGGTGATTTTAACCTAAGTATGGAAAAAATGACTTAGATAAATTAAGCTAGTCATTTAAGTGATTTAATTAACATAATGGTCAAATTATGACATTATGTGGAAAAATAAATAAACTACAGCAAGGCCGAGAGTTTATAGTATATTTTGAGCTATTTATGTGTAATTTTATGTTATAAAGCAAAGTTGTAATAAGGCCGTGTCATTAGGCCATTTTAATTTAAGTTTAAAAGCTTATTTAATTTAATTTATGCTTATATAATTAAGTTTGGGGTCAAATGGTAATTACTAGTAAAATATAAAGTCATGGGCTTAAATTAGAGGAATTTAGGGTTTTTAAATTAATTTAATAAAAATTATAACATTTTATAAAGTTTTGGGTCAAAATTGTAAAAATAGAAAGTATAGGGTATAATTGGTAATTACCGAGAGTTTGGGTCCAATTTGGCATTAGAAGTCAAAGTTGACTATATAGGAGACTTTGACCAAGTTTGGAGAATTTAAGGAATTAAAATACTACCTTATATTAAGATAGTTATTATATTGTAAAAGATTTATAAGAGTTGGGGTGATATTGTGATTTCTGAAACCTTGGGGTACTAAATGGAATTTAGAACAGACCTTAGGTTATTAGGAATTTTTAGAAGTTTGTTTGGTTAAATTTGGAGTTTATATGAATTATATTAGTATAATATATGATATTTCATATCATTGTTACAAATGGGTAACATATGGGTATAAACCGAGAATTATAGAAAGTATAAGGTTAGGAATAATATTTATAACCTTTTGGTATAGTTTGGTAATTTTTGGAGTTATATATAAGGTTTTATTAAGATATATGTATAATATATAGTTTTAATGACATTAGAAAACTATGTATTATAAATTGGGGAGATTTGGTAATTATACAAAGTTAGGTGGTAAGAATTAAATTAAAACAGACCCTAGGGTCTGTTCGGTAATTATAACCATTTAAAACTATAGGTTATAATTATATTAAGGTTTAAGGATTATAATATAAGGTATATTTATAAATGTAACAATGAAATATAATTTAGGGTTGATTTGTAATTTATGGAAGTATAGTGGGAGACAATAAAAACCGAGAGTATAAGGGGCTGTTTGGTATTTAATAACCATTTATAACTATAGGTTATAATTGTTTTAATGACATAAATGTCATAATATATGTTATATAACTATAATATAACATTATATAAAATATGTGGTGGATTTTGTAAATATTTAAGAAAATAGGTGTTGTTCGGTAATATGGACATTTTTGAATGAAAATTTATAATATGGTTCTTAATGTTATAAGGGGTGTAACATTTATAATATATATTCATTAAAAGAGAATGAATATATTATAAAGACTTACCATATAATAAATAGTCCCATAATACATGTATATAAATAAATATATGTTATGGTGTGGAAAAATATAATATGGTTCAATAACCATGTATTATCATAATTAAAATGATATAAGATAAAGAGAAAAGAATTACAAACATTAGATATGGAAATTCTAATGTTAGGAGTATACATGGAATAATAAGGATTTATATAATTCAAAGTATTTTTACATATGAATTATACTACATTAAACTTGGAAAAACAAACCTTAGGAAAATAAATACTAAGGTGAAATGTATAATATATGATTAAGAATTATACATGCAATATAGAAACAAACTATATAATATACAAGGGTATATTGAATTACTTGCGATAACCAAGTTCAAACTTTAAGTATATTAATATACGAGACGCGACCACGCATGTAATATAATGTTTTTCCAAATCCCGAGTTAAGCCGAAAACCCGACAAACGTTGACAGTTAATAACGGGGGATTAACCGGGAGGTATTAGTGACGGTACGGGGTACCACAGAGTTATGTGGTTATACAGGATTATAATCAGTAGCGTTATGTATTATTAGACTGTTAGAGACGACACGGGGAGCATCGGATCTAGCTGATTCATACTCCACGGTTATACATTCAGGGTGAACGGTAAGTTGTTACCTGTCTCTGATTGTCTCTGAGGGCTTCCTCAGTTCAGACTTCTGTGTAATCTGTGATAAGATTGTTTGTCTGATTGTGTGAATAAATATGCATGAACTGTATATTTTTAGCTGCTTATTATTTACTGTTGTTGCGTTAACAGTATTGGTTCGTATATATGGACCTAAATATAAAACGAACTAGCGGCTATGGTGCTATCTTATATGTAATATAAGGATCGTCAGAAAAACGTTGTAGCACTAGGATAATAAGATATACATATTATCTGAGACTTTAATACGGAGCATTGGCCTTTCTAACACCGCTCTCGTATCTAACACTGGATCCCGAGTTTACAGACTCTGGATTGGACTAACGACCTTAGTCTGCTGTGTTAGAAAATTGGTAATGCGATGCGATGGTATAATTAATTAACATAACAAAGCCAAGAGGACGTGGCTCTTGGTGCGCGCTGTGATCACAAAAACGATTCCAGGATGTCCGCGTACAGATCCGCAAGTATCAAGAAAATTTCCCACGAGCTAGGACGGTTCGTTGGTCGGAGACTCTACCGCTGGAGTGGCTGCTGCCGTGGGTGACCCGCCATAGTATATGGGTAATTTAGAGACACGTCGTTTTTAACGAGACGTTGTCACTAGGTATAACCGAACATTTATTACAGTTGAGACTTGTACATTGGTGAACAATATTGGTCTTTATACCAAGGACGGGAGTTGATACTTGTTTATTATTCTCGTTGTTTCGCCTTGTTCACTGGTTATACTGTGTGGTTTATATTCTGTGTGTTGATGGTTGTGTTATTGTATGTTTATTACTGTTAAATGTTTTACAGTTTAAATATTAAAACGACATTGCATGTAACGAATCTCATGCTCTCGACCAATTAATTGAGGGGTTTGAGGAGGCATGATGGGGCATGTGATAACATACTCAGCAGGGGCTGATTCCATACCACAAACCATTTTTATTTCAGGAGACTAGCTGGAGGGTCGACGCGGGGCGCGACAGTTGTATTTACTTTTGGTTAGACTTGGTACGGATTGAGACTACGGTTATTTTGGACTCGGGTTTTATAACCGAGGTGTGTATATTTGGTTAGACGCTCACATAGGTTTTGTATAAGACAGTTGTAACTCATTATTGTGGTCACTGCGGGAATACGTTTCGTATATTGATTATCATGTAACTCGTTATCACCCGTATGGGCGAGTGATAACAGTGACACCATTAGAACGACAGTCTGTTATTTACCGCTGCGATTTATTTACTAAGTACGCCGTTTATACTTTGATTAGGAGCCGGATTAGTAGGGGTGTTACACATCGTGCCAATGAGTAAGCAATGGGCAATCATGTCTTGAAAAACAACACCTTAGGGCTATCACGCCCGGCCATCGTGTCATACAGGCTATCATGCCTTGAAAAACAACATCTTGGGACTATCACGCACGACCATCGTTCCATACAGACTCTCATGCCTTAAAAAGAAACACCTTGGGGCTATCATGCCTGGCAATTGTGTCAACCAAAAACCCATCTCTAGATTCATGAGAAGCTCTGGTCGCCTGTAGTGAGTGAATTATTAGGTGTGGGACGCCACACCGTGCTTCGATCAAATACCTTCCAAAAAGAAATACTTTGGAAGGGTATGATCATAAGTACCATTCTTTGGCTAGTACAAGCAAATGTTTCTTGTTACAATTCAATATTGGGAAATAACCATGTATGACGATGACATAATAGATTAGGCATATACCTCATCATAAACTTGTTATTTTGGGATTAATCAATGAAAATCAAGTTCTCAAGTGTATTGCATGTGATATTTGTCATAAAGCCAGTTCTATCAGACAACCTTTTCCAAATTTTGCTATAAAAAGTGCCACCTTTGTAGATGATTTCCCAAAAAGTATGTGGACCTATTTACTTAAAAGGAAATCTGATGCTTTTGATCAATTTTATTTGATTGATTAAGAGGTAGTTTGATAAAAACGTTAAAGGAGTTATAAGTAATAATGCTTTTGAATTAGGAAGTAGTAATGAAGGTATCAATTTCTTCAAGGAAAATGGTACAATTCATCAAAGAAGTTGTGCTTACTTACCACAACATAAAGATGTTGCTGAAAGAAAACATAAGTACTTACTAGAGACTAAAAGAGCCTTTTATTTACAGGCAAATCTGAGTTAAAGGATACAAAGTACTTGATCTCAAAACTAATTCTGTCACCATCAGTAGAGATCTTGTTTTCTATGAAACATAATTTCCTTTCTAGAATAAAAGGGAAATAAGTGCACATAAGTAGAACCAACAATTGTCCAAGTTATGTTGAATCAGATAGGTGAACATGAAAGTGAGAAAGAACTAAAGCTCGAATCTCCTAGAATTGAATAATGAGATAGAAGAGAAACAACCCATCTACAGTGGGGAGAAACATCCTTGCAAAGATCCATAAGAGAAAATAACTTCCAGATGAGGATATCTTAGGACAATCCTTTGCAAAAGTCTACAAAATCTAAGTGTTTATAGCTCGCTCATAGACATTAAGCCTAACAAATCTTTAGTATTCATGCTTTAGCTACGCATGGGTATTACTTTGCAATCTTTAGAAACTTGTTTGAAAAGTGGCATTACTTAATTGTGATCAAGTAGTATTCTTATCAGACAAGAATCCAACAACCTATATTCCAAGTGCAAAACCTTATCACGAGCAGGTTTGATTATGTCAAAATTGTAGCATAGGAGGAGGTGAAAGACTGAAGCAAATTTCAGTATTTTACAAGAAACTTGAAACAAAATGATACGGTTTTGGAAGCATTGCTAAAACTTTCCGAACTTGAAATAGGACTAGAAACGACTAAAAATCCAAGAGCTTGAAGACTGTTTGAAACTTAAGCATTGTTTGAGCAACAAGAAACAGAAGATTAGAAAAACAAGAATTAATTAGTATGTCAAATACAAATTAAAAACAACTAGTAGAATAAAAAGATTTTGAGTATTCAATCGGTTAATAAATACCAGTGTCTCATTTGTAGCCTTTGAATCAAGCATCTTTAATGTTAGGATCTTCCTCTGATATCTCTCTACTTTTGTCAGATGGATGATCAGACTCAACAAAGTACTAATTCACATAAGGGGGTATAAGTGTGGCAAAACCTTCATAGATATTGTTGCATTATGAAGATCCTGTCCAAACCAGATTAGAAACACCAGTAGACTCATAAACAAGTAAACCCCACACCCAATAGCTATGGTGTACAACCGATCATGCGTTAGTCTCATAACATTCTCAGCTCGGTAGCTTGAAACCGTAATCAGATTGAATGTCATGAGGAATATAAACATCCCTTAGTCAAAGTTGCACTTCATGTAGGGTATGAATCTCATTAAAATTGGTGACAAAAAGACATATTCTCCATATATTAATCATAGTTATCATTCCCTGTTGTTTGTACCGAATAACAAACAGACTGACGCTTCAATTAAAAAATGGAACTATGAGAAAGGCTCAGAAGGGTTTACCAACGAGGAGCCCCCGAAACCCCCGAAACACACGAAAAAAACCCCCAACCCCCCCCCCCCCGAAACCCACTCCCCCCCCCCCCCCCCCCGAAACCCCCACCTCCCGAAACCCCCAAAACCCACACCCCCAAAACACCTAAAACCCCCAACCTCCCCAAACCCTGAACCCCTAACCTGGAACCCTGCAACCCTACATCCCTATAACCCTAAACCCCTACAACCCTGAACCCCTAAAACCCTAAACCTGGAACCCCTATAACCCTGAACCCCTAAACCCTTAACCCTAAAACCTAGACATCTAGATAGTGCGACACTTCCAAGTGATAACCTAACATCGACGATACTCGTATCTTGAACAAAATATGCTTTCACACATATGATCGGATATTTTATCTCTAATATTTTATCTTCAAGTTAATTAATATCATCTAAAATATACTAATATTGTATGATTGATTAACACCCTTAACCTCACTGACACGATATAATCCTCACACAGCTCATAATCACTGATAAAGAGAAGAAAGAAAAATGATGTTAAGTTATAATGTACAAGTGAGTTAAAGCGTTATTATGATTGAGATCGTATCGAACTCGCACTCAGACTCAGATTGCAAAGAGAGCTCCAAGTATTGTATTGATAAAAAGCGTACCTTATTACATAACTTATGGTTCCTATTTATAGGCTCTTCTACAGTGTATAACCGTTTCTGTGGGCCTACATCATTCTAGAATATTCTCAGTTATACAAGGCTTTTTATGTAACTTCACCCTTCTTTTTGAATAATTACTCCCAACCCTTCGGAGGGGGTTTTGCTTTGCTTCGGAGGCGAATGACTCCTCCGCAGTCTGTCTGTGGTATAGCTTCCTTGTCGCAAGAGTCCGTTTGTTGGAGTCGGAAGGGGGTTTGGTCGGAGAGAGTTCCATCTGTTGTCTCCGTAGGCAGCATATACTCTTCGCTCAGCCATTTGATTACTCCGTGTGGTGGAACTCCACTTCATCAGTCCCACAAGATCTTTTCTTGTTCTGCAAGGAAAGATCTTTTCGTTGTTGCTCTTTCTTGTTTTTAAATTTTGGTGGCCCGCTCCGCTCCGTTCCCCCTAGTCCCACAAGACCTCTTTCTTTTCGGAAAAAAGGGAAGGGGTCTTCGGAGTTGTGCTTTTGCTTTTGTAGATTTCCTACCGTTTGAGACTTTGCGGAGGCCTAGCAACGTGCCTCGCTGCAACCGCCGCCTCCTCGTCTTCTGTACTATTTCCTGACACATTTGCAGGAGTAGGCCATGATTACTTTGGGTAGAGCGCGCCCAATTTCCCTATTTAAACTCATTCTCTTCCCTCCCCTTTTTCTATTCTTTCAAACTTTCGAACTTCTCTGCTTTGATCCTCTCAAACTTTTGAACTTCCCTGTCTCGTTCCTTGCTTCGTGTCTTTATCCTCTTGCGTTTTTCTACACAGCAACCGTCCTCCTTCGTCTTCCCTGCCCTTTAACTTCCCGATTCTCGTTTTTGCGCTCCTTTTCCCTTCGCACTTTTCCCTCTACTCGATCGTCCATACTCTGTCAACCTCCTTGCTTGTAATGGCTCTGTCAAACCCAAGCTCCTCTGTCCCAGCACCGGCGGGGTCGACACTTTTCACCGACGGGGAAAAGTGCGTCGTCGAAGATCCTGCCGTTCCTTCTGAAGATATCTGTGGGGACTACCCTCGCCAGGGAACCGGCTCCAGCCTCACCGTGACAGACTTAAAGAAGCTCATGAAAGGCATACAAGTCCCACTGGGGTCGAAGATTCGTGTGCCGGAGCCGACGGCGCACCCTTTCAACTACTTTGGAGATGGTTTCGTGGTGTATCGGGAGCACCTTCACCGCGGTCTGCGCTTTCCCCCGCACCCCTTTGTCCTGGTTTCCTCTCCCGCGCGGTGCACTCTTGCCCACCTGAACCCTAATGCTCTGGGTTGCTTGCACGCCTTCCTCTCTGTTTGTGCGAGAACGATATTACTCCTGATGCGCGGGAGTTTGTTAACTTCTTCACCACCAGGGTGAACTACTACTACGGAGGAGGACATCTCTGTCTTGGCTGTTTCCGGGTACTCCTTTTTTAAACGCGTGAGCCCGGAGAGTGGCTGGTCCTCCAATTGGTTTGTTTTCTACCCTCCGAGGGGTACTTTTATCGGAGTCTCCCACATCGGAGACGTAGCTAAGGGGCAGCTTGCTCTCCGCTACCTTCTTCCGCAAACCCGTCTCCGGTTGGAGACATACTCAAGAAGTTGAGCTCTTCGGCGCTCCACCCATCACCTTCTTTCTCTCCGAAGAGAGATTGAACAAAACTCGGGCGAAGATCGATCGTACGTATTCTCCTTGTGTTTCTCTTTCCTTTACTAGTTTCCGGCTAGTTTTCTTACTTCTTTTTTACCACAGCTTTTGCTCAAATGGGGGGGAAATTTTCCCTCCGCTACAACTGGGAGCTTGTTGATTTAGAGCTACCGAAGAGAAAAAAGGAGCCCCCTGCTCCTTCTGGTAGGAGTCCCACTGGTAGCAAGACTGCTGGCACTAAGAGGAAAGCCCCCGAGGGGCCCAAAAAAGTTGATCAGCGTAAAATTAAATTAGTACGAAAGGAAAAGCATGTTACCGAAACGGGTTCAACCGACCCCCCTGCTACTGTTCCTTCGGAAACAGGTACTTCCGTATCTACTCCTTCCTGTAGTCCGGGCAGAGTTAAGAAAGATGTGGATTTAACTCCCATATCGTCCCTCTTTCCTGACCTGCATGGCTTTTTTTGCGTAGACGAAGCTTTAACTCAAAATACCGATTCCATTTTTTCCACCGGTATACCTTTCCACAGCCTCTTTTGTCCTTCCCTTCGCTTATTTCTTGTTTTCCGTTTGATTACTTATGACTTTGTTTTTTGCAGCCCTGCTCCGCCCTCCGCAGATCCTGAGCCCGAAAGGGAGCGCCGACCCGTGCGCGGTGTTACAATAAGAGAAGGTGGAGCCCCAAAGGCAAAAAAGACTCGCGAAGCTCCGCCCGGTAAAGGCAAGGGTATTGCCGAGGTTGGTGCGGAGGAAAAGTCTTCCTCGGATTCATCCGACGGCCCTTCTCTGGGGGCTCCTCCGTCCAGCCAGGAGCAAGCATGCGGAGGACAGATCTTCTCCTCCACCGCGGGCCGATCCGTCGGTCTACGGTCCTTCTCCGAAATTGGACTGGGGCTATCACCGAGGAAATCCGGTTCCTCGCATTCCCTTCGTCCGGGGAATGAGGTACAAGACCTTTTGGTCTACTGCTGCGAGGCAGCTAACAATGAAAATGGCATTTTCGCCCCAGGCTCCCATCCGACTCCCTTAAAGCAAAGACTTCGGGTTGGGGAGGGTAGTTCTGACGCCATTGTCCGCCATTCTCTTCCGGAGAACGTGGCTTTTGATCGCCTCTGGAGCGCTTTAACTCAGGTTTGTTTCCTTTGCATATCCTTGTAAAACCTTCAGCTTTATTCTGATACTCTTGTCTTTTAGGCCATGGCGATGGCCCAATGCGTGGAGACCCAGTCTCAATACTCCTCCGAAGCTCTCCGTTACCATGGGGCCCGTGCGGAGAGATATAAGAAGGTTGCGGATGAAGAGAAGGCTAAGACTCAAGAGGCTTTGGCGCGAGCAGAGGCTCGATTTGAAGCCGAAAAGACCGCTCTCCGGGAGGAGATTCAAGAACTTGCCTCCGTCGATCAGGAGGATACTGTTAATAAGCTGCAGGCTTCTTTTGAAGATCAGAAGCGAGTGCTGGAAGAGGAAGCTGAAGACCTTCGGAGGGTCGCTGAAGAGATCCAGAAGTCCACCGAGGATCTTCGATCTTCTTTCGAATCTGAGCTGGAAAGAAAGAACCAGCTTCTGGAAGCAGCTGAGGCCAAACAAAATGGTCTCCAAGCCGATCTTGAATCGGAGAGGAAGAACCTGGCGGAGGCGCAAGCTAGTCTTGAATCGGAGAGGCAGAAGCTTGCGGAAGCCGCTCTTCGGATTGAAGAGCTTGAGGCGGAGGTGGAAGCTCAGAAGAAAAAGGCTTCCGGTAACTTTCATATCTTCGAAAGCCTCTTGTTTTCTTTGTTTTTTTCTTTGCTAACCCGTTGTATTTTTTCGCAGAAAATCCAAGTCCTTCGTCGGAGGCTGCTCGAAGCTCCGACTTTTGGCTTAAAAAGGTGTCTGTACTTAAAGCGTCGCTAATTACTTCGGAGTCGGAGAGAGATCGATACCGGAGCCTTACTCATTCCTACGAGAACCAGGTTGCAAAGCTGAAGGGGGCCCTCAAGGAGACACGATCGGAACTTCAAGCGGAGGACCGCTCTGTTTCAGGCCTTAAAGAGGCGCTCTCTTCTCAATGTCGCAAGTTTGCTGGAGAGAGCCAACGGATCGTGTCGGAGTTCTTCTCTGAGAGACAGCAATCTGTTGATGAAGCTCTTTATGAAAGCCTGGAGTTTGAAGCGCTTGCCCGTGCTACCGGATATCATGTGGAATTAGCAAGGTTTTCACGCCCTGCGGGGAATACATGTTTTGCCCCATCCTTTATGGGATCGGTTGCCGCGCGGGCTCGGAGTGACGCCGCCCTTTCTCCGGTAGGCGAGAAGGAAGACTCCGAAGGAAGCACCTCGACCCTCCAGAAGCGAACACATGAGTCCGAAAAGCTTGCGGAAGACCCTTCAGAGCCTGCAACATAAACTTTTTCCTTTTTGCTTTAAAGCTTTGTTATAACTATTTGCTGCGGAGTATTCTCATATTTGTAATTAACATTTTTCCTTTTATCATACCAACCAGACCTTTCGGGTATGACCGGAGCGACCGGTCTCCCGAAAGTTGGAGACTTTCATTAATGTAGAATTTTTAAGTTGCCTTTCATTTTTGTAGAGGGTCTCTTGTTTCAGTAACCTTTTAGTTACACTTTTCCACTTTCACACTCTACCACTGTACACATGGTGAGATCGTCGATTTAACACTCTACCGACTTTGAGCCGGTGAGATCGTCGGATTAACACTCTACTGCCAGGACGCTGACAGTGAGATCGTCGAATGAATTACACTACCATCGTTGATGGTAGATCGTCGGATACAAATCACTCTACCATGGCCAATGGTGAGATCGTCGGATACATTCTTTGTCTTTCTTTTTTGAAAAAACCCTTTGTTTCTTGTTTTGTGACGGAGAGAAATTGCGATGTTTTGTTTTGTCTGGAAACTTTATATATTATCATCGGCGGATAACATGCTTTGAAAACAAGATAACTGAGATCATGAAGCAAAATGCTTTATTGCCACTCTTTGCGCGTTTTTTACCAAGCGACTCTTTAACCTGCAGTTGAAAGAAGATATTAAACATAGAATTTCTTGAGACACTCCGCATGCCAGGAATGTGGCAGATCGTCTCCGTCCACATTTCGGAGCCTATAAGATGCTCGGTCAGTTTTAGCCTGAACAACATATGGGCCCTCCCACTGCGGTTGCAGCTTTGCCGGTTGTTTCACTTCTCGGAGCACCAAGTCACCTGCGGAGAAGGACCGTTCCCTTACCTTTTTATTGAAATGTCGTTCGATTCTCAACTTGTCTCTTTGATTTCTTAAGTCAGCGATCATCCGCCTTTCATCCAAGACGTCCAACTCATCTCGGATGCCCTCATCGTTTTCTCTTCCTTGTACCCCTCAACTCTTTTTGATGGTATCATGATTTCCGCAGGTACTACCGCTTCCAGACCATATGTCAATCTGTAAGGGGTTTCTCCGGTTGGTCCCTTGACAGTCGTCCTATTAGACCATAGAACCTGTGGTAGAACCTCCGCCCACCTTCCTCTTTTTCCTTCCAACTTTCTTCTTAGAGCTTTCACGATTTGCCCATTTGTATTTCTACCTGGCCATTTGCTTGTGGATGAGCTACAGAGGCAAATCTCAGGCCAATCTTCCACTCTTCGCAGAAATCTCTAAAGCTCTTGCAATTGAACTGCGCACCGTTGTCCGTTATGATTACCCTCGGTATACCAAACCGACATACGACGTTCTTCCAAACAAACTCCTCTGTTTTTCGTGCAGTTATGTTTACCACCGGAAGAGCTTCTACCCACTTGGTGAAGTAATCTACCGCCACATACAAGTACTTATACCTTCCGGGGGAAGCCTCTGGAAATGGTCCGACAATATCTAATCCCCACTTCGCAAAGGGGATCGGAGAGGTAATAGATTTCATTTCCGCAGGTGGGTTTCCAACCCTTGGACCATGTAACTGGCATTGCATGCATTTTTTGACATAGTCTCCGCACATCTTCTGGATCGCCGGCCAGAAGTAGCCCATCCTTATATTTTATGCATTACTGCCCTTCCTCCTTGGTGGTTGCCGCATACCCCATTATGGACTTCGGTGACAAGCTCTAGCCCTTGCTTTCCGTCAAACACTTCAATGATGGTACCGAAAGATCGCTTATAGAGTTGGCCGTTTTCGAAAAAGAACGACGCTGCCCTTCTTTTTATCGTTTTGGCCTCTTTTTCGTCCTCTGGTAGTGTCCCCTCTTGGATATACCGGACAATGGGAGTCATCCATGATTCGCCCAAATTAGTCATCTCAACTACCATTGTCTCCGTTTCTTCTATACTTGGGAGCTTCCTTAGTTGTAGCTGAACTTCTTCCGGTATTCCCTCCGCTATACTTGCCAATTTAGCCAGTACATCGGCCTCGAGTTTTGGTCTCTGGATACGTGTCGGAGATTGCACTTCGTAAATCTTGCCCTTAGATCCTGTACCTTTATCAAGTAAAGTTTTAGTTTTTCCTCCTTTGTTTCAAAGATATTCTCACTTTGCCTTGCTACAAGCAAGGAATCAGATTGCACTTCCAGCTCCGTCACCCCCAGGGCACAGGCTATTTCCAGCCCGTGCACTAATGCCTCATATTCCGCTTCATTGTTCGTTATTTCGAATTCCAACCTTATTGAATGATTCATTTTCCTTCCATCAGGAGTCTGGATCACGATTCCAACCCCCGCACCAGTTTTACACCTAGCTCCATCCACCCACATCTTATACGGGACTTCTCGCTCTTCTTGACGGAAAAAACTTGCCTCGGTGATAAAATCAACCAGGGCTTGGGCTCTTATTGCTGTCCGGGGAACATAATGAATTTCAAATTGAGTCAGCTCCACCGTCCAAGTAATCATTCTTCCGGAGGCGTTTGGGTTATTGGCGATTTGCTTTAAGGGCCAATTAGTTCGGACGGTGATTCGGTGCGACTGGAAATACGGTCTCAGTTTCCTGGATGCAATCACAAGGGCGAACAAAACCTTCTCAATATTGGAATATCTTGTCTCCGCTGCAGTTAAGATCTTTCCAGTAAAATAGACTGGGATTTCTTTCTTTTCCTCTTCCATGATTAATACCGCCGCTACTGCCCACTCTGAGACCGATAGGTATAAGAATAGATCCTGGCCTGGTGTCGGAACGCCGAGTTTGGGAAGTTCTTGAAGCATTTTCTTGATTTGCTCAAAGGCATCCATACACTCCGTATCCCACTGGAATTTTTTATTTTTGCGGAGGGTATTAAAAAATGGAATAGACTTTTCCTGGAGTTTGGAGCAAAATCTGCTTAAGGCAGTGAGTCTCCCATTCAAGGCTTGTACGTCTTTAATGTTTCTCGGTTGTGGAAGGTTGAGGACTGCTTGGGTTTTCTCCGGATCAACTTCAATTCCTCTCTGTCCGACTATAAACCCCAAAAACTTCCCTCGGGTGACTCCGAAGACACATTTTTCAGGATTTAACTTGATTTTGTATTTATCCAGGGTATTGAAGGTTTCCTCAAGGTCTTCCATGTGCTGAGCTATAGAATCGCTTCTCACTACTATATCATCCACATATGCCTCCACATTTCGAGACAACTGCCCCCGAAATACCTCGTCAATCATTCGCTGGAAGGTCGCTCCTGCATTTTTCAGTCCAAACGGCATAACCTTGTAACAAAAAATACCAGTTGAGGTGAAAAGATGTTTTCTCTTGGTCATTTTTGTTCATCATTATTTGGTTATACCCAGAAAACGCATCCAAAAAACTCATCACACTACTCTGCGCCGTTGCCGCTACAAGCTTATCTATGGAAGGTAAAGGATAAAAATCTTTCGGACAAGCTTTATTCAATCCGTGAAATCCACGCACATCCTCCATTTTCCGTTTGCTTTTTTAACCAAAACTACATTTGATAGCCATTTTGGATAAAAGACTTTCCTAATAAAGCCGGCCTCCAGCAACCTTTCGACCTCCGTCCGCGCAGCCTCGTCCCTTTCCCTTCCTATAATCCTCTTCCTCTGCCGGATGGCGGGAAACTTCGGATCGACGTTCAAGTTATGCTGGATAACGCTGGCGTCCACTCCGGGCATGTCCTTTGGGCTCCAGGCGAATGTTTTTCTTCTTTTTTCCAAAAATCTCATTAAGCGAATCTGCTCATCGTGGAGAAAAGCATTTCCAATTTTAAAAAATTTAGAAGGATCGGAGTTCAGGGGTACCTCTCTTGGCCGTTCCGCCGGTACCACCACCTTTTCGGAGGTTTCTCCAGACATCCTTGTCCTGGCTTCTCCTTCTTCGTACTCTCGACTGGAGCCGACCTCTTTGACTACGTCTTCCTCCGGAAAATCCTCAGTAATCCGGACTTCGCACACCCTTGCTGTTTTCTGGCTTCCAGGAATGGACACCAGCTTCCGCCCCTTGTCAAGTATTTGAGCTTGAGGTAATAGGTGCTACAGACAGCTCCGAAAGCATTGATCCCAGGTCGCCCCAAATAGACGTTGTATCCGGACAGATCTCGCATGATATATAAGGTTATCCTTTCTGTTCTCCGATCTTCCTTTTGGCCTAACGTCATTGTGACATCGACGCTGCCGCTGGCCTGAGCCGTGATTCCCCCAATGAATCCTCCGAAAGTAGCAGTAAACGGCTTGACCTTTTCATCCGGGATTTCCAGCTTCCGGAACGCCGCTAGGGAAATCACGTTTGCTCCCGCTCCGCTGTCGACAAGGATGTTTCCCACCATCCTATCATTGATTTGAGCTCGAATGACGAGGGGGTCATTGTGGGGGTAGTAGACTCCCTCTTCATCTTCTTCCGTGAAGTAGATAGGTGGTAAAGGCTCTCTTTCTGAACTTTCTTCTCTGGTAGCTTCTCATGGACTTCGTGTACGTGCCTTTTCTTTTCTTTTGCCGTGAACGGCCCCTTTTCTGAGAATAAACCAGTTATGACCCCAAAATCGAAAGATTTGCTATGGTCTAGCTCAGGGTGATCTTCATTCCTCATGCCCCCCCGTTATGCCCGTAACGAGATCGGTTTTGATAGTCGCTGTTATTCTTTTGCTGTTTGGGAGCTTCCTGTTTCTGCTTTTCTTGTTTCTTTCTTGCTCATCGATTTTGTTCAGTTCTCTTGATAATGTTACACAATTGGTCGTTCTGTGGCTGTAGTGCCCGTGGAATTCACAAAACGCCAATGTGCTCTCGCCTGAGGTAGGCTTCTTCGGAGGCGGAAGATAGCCTTCCCTTACCGCAGCTGCGTACCTTCCTGGAGCGATAGTAATCACCTTTGCTCCGTACGTCGTCCTACCCCCAGAATGGGTAGGTGCGACCAGATCCTTCCCATAGGGCTTGTACCTAGCTCCCCAAGGTTTCGGAGCGGATGTCTCCCCATAATTCGCGCCGAGAGACGCTCCTCCCTGTCTCTTCTCATTAGGCGGCCTGAAGCTATTAGCCAGTTCTTTCGCCTTATTCTCCGCAATCTCCGATTTCAAGAAATCGTGCAGCATTTCCGCTAACTCTCCGTGAGTTTGCGGTGCTTTGGTAGCAATTTTCCCTGCCAGCCTTGGATTCGCCAATCCATTTCCGAAAGCTTTCACCAGTATCTTCTCATCCACATCGTCTATTTCAGCCACCTGTTTATGGAAGCGTTCGCTGTATTCCTTCACCGTCTCTCCCCTTCTTTGCCTAACATCCATCAACTCAATCGTATCCTCTGGATCTTTTTACTTGCTGCGAAGTAAAGTTGGAATTCCTCTGTAAGTTGTTTGAAACTTGAGATGGATTGAGGTTTCCGAGAAGAGATCCAATTTAGAGCTCTTTTGGTAAGTGTTCCCGGAAACAGATTGCAGAGTGCCTGGGAACTGATCCCCTGAGTGTTCATCGCAAAGATGAACTTCTTGATATGTTGAGCGGGATCTCCAGTTCCGTCGTACTTCTCTATTGCTGGAGCGACAAAGAACGGTGGAAGCTTCGCCTTCCGAATGTTTTCGGTGAAGGGATACAGCGACATGTCGACGAGGTCTTCCTCTGCACCTTTCGGTGGTGACTTCTCTTTCCGGCTTTCGTCGCTTTTTGATCCGCTTTTCGCTTTTAGATCCTCGATTACATTCGCCATCTCATCGATCTTCTTCTGGTGCTCCAGATCTCTATCCGCCAGTTCCTGCTGAAACCGCTCATTGCTTTCAGCCATCTTCTCATTGACTTCTTGCGCAAAACTCCTCATCAGATCAGTGAGGTCTTCCTTCGAGAATGAGCTCTCCCCGGTCGCAGCCATCTTCCCCTTCCCTTTGCTTGATCGTGGTGCCATGTTTGAACAAAAGACAAGAACCGTGACTCTTGTGGATTGAATCGTGGTTATCGTTCGTTTCCCACAGACGGCGCCAAATGAGATCGTATCGAACTCGCACTCAGACTCAGATTGCAAAGAGAGCTCCAAGTATTGTATTGATAAAAGCGTACCTTATTACATAACTTATGGTTCTATTTATAGGCTCTTCTACAGTGTATAACCGTTTCTGTAGGCCTACATATTCTAGAATATTCTTAGTTATACAAGGCTTTTTATGTAACTTCACCCTTTTTGAATAATTACTCCCAACCCTTCGGAGGGGGTTTTGCTTTGCTTTGGAGGCGAATGACTCCTCCGCAGTCTGTCTGTGGTATAGCTTCCTTGTCGCAAGAGTCCGTTTGTTGGAGTCGGAAGGGGGTTTGGTCGGAGAGAGTTCCATCTATTGTCTCCGTAGGCAGCATATACTCTTCGCTCAGCCATTTGATTACTCCGTGTGGTGGAACTCCACTTCAATGATGATACGTTATAAACTGGTTGATAGTTCATGGCAGGATTCTTACCATGGGTAGCTAAATGAAGTGGAGTGTCACAAGTACCAATATTGAGGAAAAAGAATAATATTTAAATTAGTCCATAAGGTAAGAAAATGGAGATACAACTCAGAAGTTTAGGTTCCACATGATTTGCACCATTACATTACTCTGCAATATTTGCTTTCTAAACTCAAACATTTTTAAAATGCATTTGCTTCCTAGAACTTTACTTAGGATGCCAACAGAAGAAAGCCATCAAAATGACACAAGATTTTGTAACTTAAATTCATCATATCTTTGACAGTCAACAATCAGTGTGAAACAAAAATACATTCAAGATTTCATTTAACAAGGAATACAATAAAAAATAAGGATAACATAGAAACCTGGAAGACTGTTGTTGTCTCTCTAGCAGAGTTGTCACTCTAAACAATCGAAACAAGAAATTGAAAAGCTTCAGCTTATAACAATAGACAATGAACATCAAGGAGGAAGAAAGATTGCTATATACATCAGACATATTTTGATGATACTTTTCATAATTATATCAATGCATGTAGCTTATGAAGCTACAAATAATATATTTTGGTATGTATGTCTTCTACACATAGCAATTAAATCAACACAGAAGTTGGCAGAAAGTCTATTCAAATGAGGGATGGAAGGAGTGCAACTATAACATTTGGTCATTAACGCAAGGATGCCAGCTAAATATAACATGTTCCAAATAAGGACACATTTTCATCCATAGTTGTCAAAAGTGAAAGGGACTTACAATTAATCCAGAACCAACAAACAATTGATAGCCTGATAACAATCTAGGCCTGTTATGTTTAGACCGTCATGTTTTATAATTCTCATATTATGCCTTATCCTGAAAATACAAAAGCATAATTCATTGAGATAAGACTAGCGATAATTAGCCAAAAGAGTAAACAAATACAAAACTAACTTAACCTTTGGGATAAGTTGTGAAGTTTGGTTAATCTTTCAAAACCACAAGATATAAACAACTAATTAGTTCCAAAAAAACAAAAGGCATATACACAAAATGCACTGTAGTGCATCAGTTACGTTACCTGAATGGATGGAAAATAGATATCCTTTATTCGGCAAGTAGTAGCAAGTCTTATTTATGTTACTTGAATCTCAGTTTGTAAGCATTGATGTAAATCTGCGATAGCGTATCTAAAATGCCGAAGAACAGCTCCCAATTTACATACTATTTGCAAGGGACTAAGAAAAATGCCTCATTAAGTACCATGTCTCCCAGCTAGCATACTTGTCAGCACCCGTAATTAAAAAAACAAGAATTAATTAGTATGTCAAATACAAATTAAAAACTAGGTAGAATAAAAAGATTTTGAGTATTCAATCGGTTATAAATATCAGTGTCTCATCTGTAGCCTTTGAATCAAGCACATCTTTAATGTTAGGATCTTCTCTGATATCTCTCTACTTTGGTCAGATGGAGATGATAGACTCAACAAAGTAACTAATTCACATAAGGGGGTATAAGTGTGGCAAAACCTTCATAGATACTGTTGCATTATAAAGATCCTGTCCAAACCAGATTAGAAAACATCGTAGACTCATAACAAGTAACCTCACACCCAATACTATGGGGTACAATGATCAGCGCTAGTCTCAGAACATTCTCAACTCGGTGTAGCTTGAACCGTAATGATTGAATGTCAGAAGGAATATAAAAATCCATTAGTCAAAGTTGCACTTCATGTAGGGTATGAATCTCATTAAAAATTAGTGACACAAAGACATATTCTCTATATATTAATCATAATTACATTCCTGTTGTTTGTACCGAATAACAAACTAACGCTTCAATTAAAAAATGGAACTAGGAGAAAGGCTCAGAAGGGTTTACCAACGAGGAGCCCCCGAAACCCCCTGAAACCCCCGAAACACACGAAAAACCCCCAAAAAAAAAACACACCCCCCCCAAAACCCCCACCCCCCAAACCCCCAACCTCCCTAAACCCTAAACCCCTAGAACCTCTGCAACCCTACATCCCTATACCCCTAAACCCCTAAAACCCTAAACCTGGAACCCCTAGAACCCTAAACCCTGAACCCTAAACCCTAAACCCCTAACCCTAAAACCTAGTCATCTAGATAGTGCGACACTTCCAAGTGATAACCTAACATTGACGATACTCGTATCTTGAACAAAATATGCTTTCACACATATGATCGGATATTTTATCTCTAATATTTTATCTTCAAGTAAATTAATATCATCTAAACTATATTAATATTGTATGATTGATTAACACCCTTAACCTCACTGACACGATATAATCCTCACACAGCTCAAATCACTGATAAAGAGAAGAAAGAAAAATGATGTTAAGTTATAATATACAAGTGAGTAAAAGCGTTACTATGATGATACGTTATAAACTGGTTAATAGTTCATGGCAGGATTCTTACCATGGATATCTAAATGAAGTGGAGTGTCACAAGTACCAATATTGATGAAAAAGAATAATATTTAAATTAGTCCATAAGGTAAGAAAATGGAGATACAACTCAGAAGTTTAGGTTCCACATGATTTGCACCATTACATTACTCTGCAATATTTGCTTTCTAAACTCGAACATTTTTAAAATGCATTTGCTTCCTAGAACTTTACTTAGGATGCCAACAGAAGAAACCCATCAAAATGACACAAGATTGTGTAACTTAAATTCATCATATCTTTGACAGTCAACAATCAGTGTGAACAAAATATACATTCAAGATTTCATTTAACAAGGAATACAATAAATAAATAAGGATAACATAGAAACCTGGAAGTTACTACTATTCTTGTTGTCTCTCTAGCAGAGTTGTCACTCTAAAACAATCAAAACAAGAAACTGAAAAGCTTCAGCTTATAACAATAGACAATGAACATCAAAAGGAGGAAGAAAGATTGCTATAATACATCAGTCTTTTGATGATACTTTTCAAATTATATCAAATGCATGTAGCTTATCAAGCTACAATAATATATTTTGGTATGTATGTCTTCTACACATAGCAATTAAATCAACACAGAAGTTGCAAGAAGTCTATTCAAATGAGGGATGGAAAGGAGTGCACTATCAACATTTGGTCATTAACGGCAAGGATTGCCGGCTAAATATAACATGTTCCAAATAAAGGACATTTTCATCCATAGTTTGTCAAAAGTGAAAGGGACTTACAATTAATCCAGAACAAACAAACAATTGATAGCCTGATAACAATCTAGGCCTGTTATGTCTTAGACCGTCATGTTTTATAATTCTCATATTATGCCTTATCCTGAAAATACAAAAGCATAATTCATTGAGATAAGACTAGCGATAATTAGCCAAAAGAGTAACAAATACAACTAACTTAACCTTTTGGGATAAGTTGTGAAGTTTGGTTTAATCTTTCAAAACCACAAGATATAAACAACTAATTAGTTCCAAAAAAAACAAAAGGAATATACACAAAATTCACTGTAGTGCACAGTCTACAGTTACCTGAATGGATGGAAAATAGATATCCTTTATTCGGCACTGTAGTAGCAAGTCATTATTTATGTTACTTGAATCTCAGTTTGTAAGCATTGATGTAAATCTGCGATAGCGTATCTAAAATGCCGAAGAACAGCTCCCAAATTTACATACTATTTGCAAGGGACTCAGTAAAAATGCCTCATTAAGTACCATGTCTCCCAGCTAGCATACATTGTCAGCACCCGTAATTAAAAAAACAAGAATTAATTAGTATGTCAAATACAAATTAAAAACTAGTAGAATAAAAAGATTTTGAGTATTCAATCGGTTAATAAATACCAGTGTCTCATCTGTAGCCTTTGAATCAAGCACATCTTTAATGTTAGGATCTTCCTCTGATATCTCTCTACTTTGGTCAGATGGATGATCAGACTCAACAAAGTACTAATTCACATAAGGGGGTATAAGTGTGGCAAAACATTCATAGATATTGTTGCATTATAAAGATCCTGTCCAAACCAGATTAGAAACATCAGTAGACTCATAAACAAGTAAACCCCACACCCAATAGCTATGGTGTACAACTGATCATGCGCTAGTCTCAGAACATTCTCAGCTCGGTAGCTTGAAACCGTAATCAGATTGAATGTCAGAAGGAATATAAACATCCATTAGTCACAGTTGCACTTCATGTAGGGTATGAATCTCATTAAAAATTAGTGACACAGAGACATATTCTCCATATATTAATCATAATTATCATTCCCTATTGTTTGTACCGAATAACAAATAGACTAACACTTCAATTAATAAATGGAACTAGGAGAAAGGCTCCGAAGGGTTTACCAACGAGGAAGATTGATACTCCGATGAAGACAGGTTGAAAGATACGTCCCCATTTATGAGCAATGAACTCAATGAAGAATGCCAATGATCCAGCCAAGATAGTTTCTATACCTCTGTTTAGACCTCTGGACAGTGTTGCTCATGCACAAACAATACATCAAAACTGGTTGCCATTAATCAAGACATGTTAGAAACCTCGAATTGATCATATATAGAAGAAAACGAAAAACGAAGTTATCTATACCTACTGAGAACTCAAGAACTACAGCGACAGTTATGACAGCCACCACAACGATCTATCCAATGCCTTTAAAGAAAGATTTTAACAGATACAGTAATGAAATCAATTGTCAATTCAAATCCTACTTTAAGCGCATTAATTGCCGCCTTGGATCCTCTCTTCACACTTTACAAATTGAACTCCAAATTTAATTTCATTTTCAATCCAAAGGCGGTCAACCAACCATACAGTTCCATAGCTGGAGAAAGCTAATTTCCCAACGAACTAGCCATTCTCACACTCAAAAACCTATCACATAGAGATTCCACATCAAAATCCTTTTCTTGATAATATCTTTCACTATCATCTCATGACAGTTTTGTTGGTCATCTCCTTGGAGTGTCCAACACTTTATTAATGTGTTGTCTAACTCGTCCTGTACACCTTTTCTCTCGATAATAAAACACTGATACCATGTGTGGAGTCGCTACTTTCTCACCTAGGATTACCTTATAATTTATTTAGCTAAGTCTCCAAGTAGTCCTTACTAAAATATAGTTTATCTCAGTTTTCTTAACTTCACTTCTGTAAGTCACCAAGTGAGTCTCAAACTTTTCCAACCAAGTGATTATTAAGGTCAGACTCATATGCCAGTGCAAAATCCAAGATGTCGTTTCTTGCTTCATATTTAATACCACCACTATGTCCTCCATGCACACTCAAAATCCACAAAGCCCATTCTTTCTTATCTCTGGACACCCATTGCACCACCTCTTCTAGGTCATCTCTAAGAGCTAAGGATCCACCTAACCTAACTTATGGCGCACAGACACTAGTAATTGTTACGGTCTCATTTCCTTTCATCAAGTTAATGCTCATAATCTGGTTGTTCCTCCTGACCCATTCCACTAAGTCGTTAATATACTCATGCACATTTTTGTACATAACCCTTAATCTTAAAAAAAGAGATGTAAATACTCTTTTGCCTACTTATTAACATATTTTTGTATCTTTAAACCTTGTTAATGAAAACCTTAAGCCGGTTGAGCCCTCTCTACCTCAAGCTCGTCAACCCTTGTTTATGCCATCTTCCTCAAGGCCTTTTTCTCTCACATCTCTTCAATGCTCCTCACACAATCCCGGTTTACCATATACTCTATTATGGCAAGATAACCACATCTCGGATTTGGGTCTCATTGAACAGCGGGTCAAAGTGTGACTCCACCTCATATATTTCCTCATCCACAACCAAGACCCTTCAGTCAACATCTTTCACTAAATCTAGATTTCTCAAATTTCAGGTGTTGTGATCATAAATATCAGTTACATCCTTCTCATACTTTTTCATGTTCTTCATAATCCCTCTCATCAAAATTCGAAAGCATGCCCTTTTGTTCACATAGCTTGTTTCACTTCCATTCTCCAACATAATGTGTCCTTTGGTGGCATGATAATTTTACACTCTTCCGACACCTTTTTTGCCAGTTTATTGATGGGCTAGCTCCATTAATTACCACATAGAGACTCCACACCAAAATCTTTTTCACCATATCTCAAACATCTTCCACTATCGTATTATGCACAAAGTTTTGTTGGTCATTTCCTTGGAGTGTCCAACACCCTATTTATGTGTTGTCTAACTCGCCCTACACATCTTTTTCTCTATAAAGAAGCACCAACTTCCTATGTGGAGTGGCCACTTTCTCACCAAACTTTACCATATAGTTTCTCTAGCTAGGTCTCTTGAAAGTCCTTACTAAAATGTAGTCTATCGGAGTGCTCTTAGCTCCACTTCTGTAAGTCACCACGTAAGTCTCTCACTTTTCCAACCAAGTTTTTATCAAGGCCCAACTCATATGCCAGTGTGAAATCCAAGATGTCGTTTCTTACTTCATTTTTAGCGTCACCACCATGTCCTCCATGCACACTCAAAATTCATAATGCACATTCTTTCTTATCTCTAGACACTCATTACACCACCTCTTTTAGGTCATCTCATACCTAACCCAACTTAAGGCGAACATGCACTAGTAATTATTACGTACTCATCTCCTTTCATCAATTTAAAGCTCATAATCTGGTCATTCCTCCTAACCACTTCCAATAAGTCATTAATATACTCATGCACACTTTTGTACATAACCTTAATCTTAAATAAGGGGATGTAAATACTCTTTCTCCAACTTATTAGCATATTTGTGTTTATTCAAACCTTATTAATGAAACTGTTAGCTGGTTGAGCCCTCTTTACCTCAAGCTCTTGAAACCTTGTTTCTGCCATCTTCCTCAGGCCTTTTTCTCTCATAATATCTCTTCAATGCTCCTTACACAATCCCGGTTTACCATATACCCTCTCATTGAACAGCGGGTTTAAGTGTGACTCCACCTCACCTTTATATCATCATCCACAACCAAGACCCTTCAGTAAGCATCTTTCACCAATCGAGCTTTCTCAAATCTCAAGTGTTGTGATCGCTAAGGCGTGTGTGTCTATAAATAGCATTTTCTCCTCGTTTCATGACCACCTTATTTAGTTCCTTGATCATCTTTACTCTAGCTTCCCTTACCACTTTATTAACTTGATCAGTCGATATGTGAGTATTTGTATCATTTTTGGTTATGTTCGTGTGCAGTTTTGCGTGTCTAAGGTACTAAACGTGCAGCGTGTGACGGGCTCAGAACCAGGGTGGTTTTGAGATCATTTAGATGTCCTTTTTTGCTTCATTTTTAGTGCCACCACCATCTCCTCCATGCACACTAAAAAAAACACTACACCTTCTTTCCCGTCTCTGGACACCTATTGCACCACCTCTTCTAGGTCATCTCAAAACTATTGAGCTGAGGATGTATCTAACCCAACTGATGGCGCACAGACACTATTAATTGTTACGATCTCATTTCTTTTCACCAATTTAATGCTCATAAGTTGGATGTTCCTTCTAACCACTTCCACTAAGTTGTTAATATACTCATGCACACTTTTGTACATAGCCCTTAATCTTAAATAAGAGGATGTAAATACTCTTTCTCAACTTATTAGCATCTTTTTTATTCTTCAAACCTTGTTAATAAAAACCGTTAGCCGGTTGAGCCCTCTCTACCTCATGCTCTTCAAACCTTGTTTCTTCCATCTTTCTCAAGGCCTTTTCTCCCTTATCTCTTCAATGCTCTTCACTTAATCCTAGTTTACCATATACTCTGTAAGAGCAAGATAACCAACATCATGGATTTGGTCCTCATTCAACAGCGGCTCAAAGTGCGACTCCAAATCTCCTTTCTTTCACATCCACAACCAAGACCCTTCAGTCAACTACTTTCGCCAATCTCAAGTGTTGAGATCCCTAAGATACATGTGTCTCTTAAATATCATTTTCTCCCCGTTTCATGACCACCTTTTTATTTAGTTCCTTGATCATCTTTCCTCTAGCTTCCTTTACCACTTTCTTCACTTCTCATTCATCCTCCTTATACTACTTAATGTTCTTCACAATTCCGTTTTCCCAAAATTTTAAAGCATTCCTCTTTCTTCCTCATAGCCTGTTTCACTTCTATACTCCACCATGATGAGTCCTTTGGTGGCAAGCTAATTTAACACTCTTCAAACACCTTATTTTGCCACTTTATCAATGGGATATCTCCATTAATGACAACATATAGATACCACACCAAAATCCTATTATTGATAACATCTTTCACTATCATCTTATGCACAAAGTTTTGTTGGTCAGCACCTTGGAGTGTTCAACACTATATTTATGTCCTTAAAGTTTCCAACATTTTATTTATGTTTTGTCTAACTCGCCCTGTACATTTTCCCTCTATAATAAAGCACCGACACCCTGTGCTAAGTGGCTACGCTCTCACCTCAGAATACCATATAGTTTATGTAGCTTGGTCTCTGGGTAGTCCTTAACGTAGTCTATCTAATTGCTCTTAGCTCCACTTCTACAGTCACCAGGTAAGTCTCGCACTTCTTCAACCAAGAGTTTATTAAGGTCAAACTCATATGTCAGTGCACAATCCAAGATGTCCCTTCTCGCCTCATTTCTGGTGCCAACATCATGTCATCCATGCGTACTCAAAATTCATGATGCAATTTCTTTCTTATCCCTGGGAACCCATTACATCACCTCTTATTGGTCATCTCAAAATAGTTAAGCCGAGGATGCATGCAAACAAACATATGGCGCATAAGCACTAATTATTAGTATGGTCTCATTTCCTCCAATCAATTTAGTGCTCATAATCCGACCGTTCCTCATAACCACATCTACTAAGTCATTAATATATATTTGTACACTCTTGTACATCATCCTTAATCTTAAACAAGGGGATGTTAGTACTCTGTCGCCAACTTACTGACATATCGTCGTTTCTTCAAACACTGTTAACAAAAACTATTAGCCAATTGAACCCTTTCTCCCTTGAGCTCTTTAAAACTTCAATTAGTGAGTTATCTTGTTCGTTTCTATCTTCCGGCCGACCATTCTGAAGGCCTTTTCCCTCTCCTATCTCTTGAATCCTCCTCACACAATTCTACTTTACAATATAATCGGGTATGGTAAGATCACCTACATCTCGAATTGGGTTCTTATTGAACAACAGGTCGAAGTACGACTCCACCTCTCGTTTTTATCTCATCCACAACCAAAACCCTTCAGTCCAAATCTTTCACCGTCTAACTTTCTCAAATCTTAAGTGTCACGACCCGTAAGACGCGCGCATCTATAAATGACAACGGGGGTCATGACCGCCTTCTTAGTTAGTTCCTTGGTCACGTTTCCTAAAGCTTCCTTTACGGCCACACTCATATGTCAGTGCAAAATCCAAGATGTCCTTCTTGCCTCATTTCTAGTGCCAACACCATGTCATCCATGCACACTCAAAACCCACGATGCCTTTCTTTCTTATCCTTGGGAAACCATGGCACCACCTCATCTAGGTCATCTCAAAACTGGTTAGCTGAGGATGCATCTAATCTGTTGCAATTCGAGGAGCAACACCCTCCCAAAAGCTTCTCTGAGGTACTTCTTTATTAATGTGATGATTCATACAATCCTACTCAACAGCTTAAATGCTTTTTACTTAATTGAGTTGATCAGTAGATCGATTCGTGGATTAATGGATTGGGTTAGGATTGAGAATCCTAATCCGATCAATTGATGGGATGGGTTTGGATTCATAATTTTTTAAGTGGATTGGGTTAGGATTGACTGTAACCCGACCCGCCAATCCGATTTTCCAGGTCTACGGAGGGCATTACCAAGAACTCATAATGGCCTTCTTGAGTCCTAAACGTTGTTCTGGACATCCTCCTCCTTCACTCTTATCTGATGATACCCTGATTTCAGATCCAACTTTGAAAAAACACAAGCTCCATAGAACTCATCCAAAAGTTCATCTATAGTGGGCAGAGGAAACTTATCCGGAATGGTTATGTCATTAAGAGCTCGGTAATCCACACAAAAGCGTCAATCCCCTGTTTTCTTTTTGACCAAAAGAACTGGACTAGAGAAGGGACTGTAGCTAGGCTGGATAAATCCAGCAGTTTGCAATTCCTGGACAATCTTCTCTATCTCATTCTTTTGATAGAGGGGGTATTGATATGAATGGATAGTAGGCGAAATGGAATTAGGTTTCAAAGGGATATGGTGGTCGTGGAAGCGCTTGGAGGAATAGATTCAAGAGGCTGGAAAACAGAAGGAAAGGAAGTTAGAACTTCCTGTAGTTCCAACTCCCTCTTATCATTCAGTTCTTCACCTGAGACCATCGGGTGGTGCTTCCTTCCAAAAAAAAATAGACATCATTCACCCTTCTCATGCATGGCTTTCAGGGTAGACTTGACACCGCTTTCCACAATCGATAGAGACGGATCTCGTAGGAGGTGCACTGGTATACTACCCACTAAAACTTGATAAACAGCTTCCTCCAATTAGCTTGAGTGTCAGCAAGACCTGTTAACCACTTGAACCCCAATATTACACCCACTTCAGCAAGATTAAAGGGAAGACATTCTACTGTAAACATCATGCCTTGGACAAAAAGGGGCAGCGCTCTATAAATCCCTTGGCGAAAAATAGTTTCCCCGTTTCCAATGGTGACCCCAAATCGACAAGAATCGTCAACCGTCAATTGTAAATTCTTCACTAACTCATCAGAAACAAAATTATGGGAAGCTCCACCATCTATCAAGATAAGTACTTGCTTTCCTGCCAGCTGTCCCAACAATTTCATGGATTGCTGAGAAGGAAAACCCACTAATGACAATTGGGAAAGTTCAACCTTGAAGTCATCCCCCATGTCTGACATCACAAGACGTTGGGCAAATTTCAGAAGCGTGCTCCTCCTTGTCATCCCCTTCCATCTATAGGAGTTGCAGCCCTGCCACCTTGCACCGGTGGGCTACATTCCATTTAACCCCACACCTATTGACAAAGTGCCACATTGGGCCGACAGCGTAGAGATCAATTTAGGGATCAAAACTTCCCTAACCTGGTCGACTTGTATGGGCGAAGAATTTCCCCAATTTGATTTCTTGGCCGCGAACTCCATCAATCACGAGCTGGAACTGGCGTTCCATTTGTCGCCTTTCACATCCACGGAGCTTGAAAGCCTAGGATGGCAGAATTCGTTCCACTCCTCTATTTCTTAATGACTTTCTTCAAATCAGGAAGGTCATGGATCTCAAACAGTATGAGGTCTTTCTTGATCACCGCTCCAAAAAATCCCTTACAACACAGCATCCGGAACACCCAACAGATGCGTAGAATAAAACTCAAACCTTCTGCAGTAATCTTCCACCATCGTTTCTTGACGAAGATCGCAGAGGAGATCCATGCGATCGCCGCCCGTTGTGGAACCAAACAATCAGATGAAAATGCAACCAAGTTGAATTCTGCCAATCAAGCAAGCCAACATAGTTGTTGTACCACTCGTACCAGTGCAAAGCCACCCCATCCATACAAATGCCCGCCGTGCGAACCTCGTCTTCTTCACCAATCCCGCACAAGGAAAAGTACCGCTCCTCCTTGCAAAGCCATTCGAATGGCTCATCACCGGAGTAAACCGGTAATTCCAGCTTCCTAACCTTAACGTCTCTTTGGCCAGGCCTTGTCGACGTTTCTCCTATTCCTCTGTTCGAACCGTGCCCAAGATTCTCCCCCGAATCAGACGGTGATTGACGTAAGAAAGTCTGCAGGTCTTTCTGCATCTGCAACACCACCGCGGAGAGGTTATCAAACTTCCCGCCAAGATCATCCAAACGCTCCTTATACGCTTCATGCTCCTTCTCCAGCGGCTCTAACGTAGAATCTTTTCCACTCCTCATCATGACCATGTACTTACCGCCCTCCCACAGCTCAGGCGGACAACTGTGACACCAAAATGTAGCAATCCGAGGAACAACACCCCCCCCCAAAAGCCTCTCTCTAACGTACTTTATTAATGCGATGATTCGTACAATCCTACTCAACAGCTTAAGTACTAGCAACTAGTATTAACAACTAGCTTAATAGCTCACATAACAGAAAATTAGGCAGTTACAACTAACTGAACCGTGTAATTACACTTTAGCCCTCTGCTTATTTAATCCCCTCTACGAGTATAAACCTTGCCAAGTCTTCTCTTATTACTAATCTGGCAAGGCGTAACATAATCCAACATATGTCAGTGCACGGGGGTCATGACCACCTTCTTAGTTAGTTCCTTGGTCATGTTTCCTGAAGCTTCCTTTACGGCCAGACTCATATGTCAGTGCAAACTCATATGTCAGTGCAACAAGTGTTTATTAAGCCAAACTCATATGTCAGTGCAAAATCCAAGATGTCCTTTCTTGCCTCAATTCTAGTGCCAACACCATGTCATCCATGCACACTCAAAATCCACAATGCCTTTCTTTCTTATCCTTGGGAACCCATGACACCACCTCTTCTATGTCATCTCAAAACTGGTTAGCTGAGGATGCATCTAATTCAGCATATGGCACATAGGCACTAATTATTAGAACAATCTAATTTCCATTCATCAATTTAATGCTCATAATCCAACCGTTCCTCATAACCACTTCCACTAAGTCATTAATATACTCTTGCACACTCTTGTACATCATCCTTAATCTTAAATAAGGGGATGTAAATACTCATTGGCCAACTTATTGGCATATTGTCGTTTCTTCAAACCTCTTAAAGAAACCTGTAAGTCGATTGAGCCCTCTCTCCCTTAAGCTCTTCAAAATTTCAATTGGTGAGTTATCTTGTCTGTTTCTCTTCCGCCTTACCATTCTGAAGGCATTTTACTCTCTCCTATCTCTTGAATCCTCCTCACACAATTTTGGTTTACCACATACTCTAGTATGGTAAGATCAGCAACATCTTGGATTTGGTTCTTAATGAACAATAGGTCAAAGTGTGACCCCACCTCTCTATTATTTCCTCATCCACAACCAAGAGCCCTTCAGTCAGCATCCTTCACCTATATAACTTTCTCAATTCTTAAGTCTTGCAATCCTTAAGAAGCGCACATCTATAAATGTCATTTTCTCCCTGTTTCATGACCACATTCTTATTTTGTTCCTTGGTCACAATTCCTCTACCGTCCCTTACCGCTTTCTTCACTTCTCTTTCAGTCACCTTTTACTTCATGCTCCCCACAATTCCGCTCTTCAAATTTTGAAGCACTCCCTTTTGTTCCTTGTTGCTTGTTTCACTTCACTCTCAGCCACCTCATACTTCTTCATGTTCCCTACAATTCCGCTCTTCAAGATTTTGAAGCACTCCCTTTTGTTCCTTGTTGCTTGTTTCACTCTTTTTTTAGCCTCCTCATACTTCTTATGTTCTTTTCAATTCTCAAGTCTTGCAATCCCTAAGAAGTGCACGTCTATAAATGTCATTTTATCCCCGTTTCATGACCACATTCTTATTTAGTTCCTGGGTCACATTTCCTCTACCTTCCCTTACCGTTTTCTTTCACTTCTCTTTCAGCCTCCTTATATTTCTTCATGTTCCCCACATTCCACTCTTTAAATTTTTAACCACTCCCTTTTGTTCCTTGTTGCTTGTTTCACTTCTCTATTAGCCTCCTCATACTTCTTCATGTTCCCCACAATTCCGCTCTTCAAAATTTTGAAGCACTCCCTTTTGTTGCTTGTTTCACTTCTCTTTCAGCCTCCTCATACTTCTTTATGTTCCCACAATTTTGTTCTTCAAAGTTTTGAAGCACTCCCATTTGTTCCTTGTTACTTGTTGCACTCTCTTATTCCACCATGTGTCCTTTGGTGGCAAGTGAGTCTCTCACTTTTCCACCCTAAGGTTTATTAAGGCCAAACTCATGTTTGTTCAAAATCCAAGATGTCCTTTCTTGCTTCATTTCTAGTGCCAACGCCTCCATGCAAGCTCAAAATCCATGGGGCACCTGTTACAACACCTCATCTAGGTCATCTAGAAACTGTTGAGCTGGAGAGGCATCTAACCCAACTTATGGCACATAGGCACTAGTTATTGTTACTCTCTCATTTCATTTCATCAATTTTATGCTAATAATCTGGTCATTCCTCCTTAGCACTTCCACTAAATTATTATATACTCTAGCAGGCTCTTGAACATCACCCTTAGTCTTAAATAAGGGGATATAAGTACTCTTTTGTAACTTATTAGCATATTGTTGTTTCTTCAAACCCTGTTAAAGAAAACCACTAGCCAGTTGAGCCCTCACTCCCTTAAGCTCTTCATAACTTCAATTGGTGAGTTATGTGGAATACTGCTTTCTTCTATTTTATCTTTCTCAAGGCCTTTTTTCCCTGTTTCATGGTCACGTTTCCTTGAGCCTCCCTTACAGCGTTCTTCACTTCTCTTTAAGCCTCCTTATTCCACCATAATGTGTTTGTTGGTGGGAAGCTAATTTTACTCACCCAAAACACCTATTTTTCCACTTTCTTGATGGGTTAGCTCCATTGATGACCACACAGAGATTCCACACAAACATTATGTTTCTTGATGTCTCAAACATATCCCACCGTCATCTTATGCACAGAGTTTTGTTGGTTCTCTTCTTGGAGTGCAACACTTTATTTTTGTGTTGTCTAATTTGTATTGTACACCTTTTCCATCTCTATAGAAGCCACCAACACCCTATGCTGAGTGGCTACCCTCTCACCTAGGATAACCATATATTTGGTATAGATATGTCTCTAGGTAATTCTAACTAAAATGTAGTCTATCTAAGTATCCATTGGTTCATATAGAATCCATGTCCTAGGTGTATCAAAAAACATTCTTTCGCTAAACGTATATAATAAAATAGAGTGAAAGGGTCCACTCCGAAACAAGGGGGTACTAACTAACAGCTGAGTCCTCTCCGAACCGCAGGAGATAGTTGCCCATCATACGGCTCACCAACTTCACTTGCCTCTATGGGAGGCTCGCTCCGGGCAGGTTCGGATCACTTACAATACATGGCTCTACGAAGGTGGGTTAGGCGCATTTTCAATATGATTCTTTTCCAGTATTTGTTCGATGAAAATGCGAGACGAAAAGGAACCCTTTCGACTTGCTCATAGCTCCAATTTTGTAAGTAACCAACTGAGTCTCTCACTTTTCCAAAGGTGTTTATAAAGGCCAAACTCTAATGCCAGAGATGTCCTTCACACACAATCATAATCCATGATGCCCTTTCTTTCTTATCCCTAGGCACCCATTGCACCACTTTTCAAGGTCATCTCAAAACTGTTGAGTTGCATCTAATCCAACATATGGCCCATACACACTAGTTATTGTTACAGTCTCATTTCCTTTCATCACTTTAATACTTGTAAACTGATCATTACTCCTAACCACTTGCACTAAGTCATCAATATACTCTTGCACACTCTTGTACATAACCCTTAATCTTAAATAAAGGGGTGTAGGTACTTTTTCACCAACTTATTAGCATATAGTTGTTTCTTCAAATGTTGTTAAAGAAAACTGTTAGCCAATTGAGCTCTCCCCCTTAAGCTCGTCGGCACTTCAATTGGTGAGTTATTTGGTTTTTTGCTTTCTTCTATCTTTTCTTTCTCGAGGCCTTTTTCTCTCCTATCTCTTGAATTCTCATTCACACAATCCCAGTTTACCATATACTCTTGTAAGGTAAGATCACCAACATCTTGGACTTGGCTACAACCAAAACCTTTCAATCAACATCTTTCATTAATCTTTCTCAAAATCTCAAGTGTTGTGATCCCAAGACGTAGCGTCTATAGATGTCCTTTTCTTCTTGCTTCATGACCACCTTAATTAGTTCATTGTCATGATTCCTCGAGCTTCCCTTATAGCATTCTTCACATCTCTTTCAGCCTCTTTATAGTTCTTCATGTTCTCCACAATTCCACTCTTCAAAGTTTGGAAGCATTCCCTTTTGTTCCTCATAGCTTGTTTCACTTCCTTATTCCACCCTTATGTGTTATTGGTTGCAAGCTTGTTTTACACTCTCCAAACATCTCTTTTGTCACTCAACTGATGGGCTAGCTCAATTGATGACCACATAGAGAATCCACACCATCATCCTCTTTCTCGATATCTCAAACATATTCCACTATCATCTTATGCACTGAGTTTTGTTGATTATCTTCTTCAAATGTCCAACACCTTATTTATGTGTTGTCTAATTAGCTCTATACAACATTTTCCCTCAATAACAAATCACCGACACTCTATGTTGAGTGGCTACTCTCTCCCCTGGGATTACCATAGAGTTTCTCTTAGATTATATAGTGATTACTCCTTGAATGAATGTGGATCTTTTAAGTCTTTGATGTATACCTAGAAGTCATCTAGTGTATTACCGTATTGAGGTTCATTTCCTCTTAAGGACAGCATTCCCATCTCTCTTTACCTAAGGGTTGTATGTGGATCTTTTAAGTCATTGATGTATACCTAGAAGTCATCTAGTATATTACCGTATTGAGGTTCATTTCCTCTTAAGGACAGCGTTCCCATCTCTCTTTACCTAAGGGCTTCTTCTTAGGTTATCATAGGATAATTTAATTTAAGTTATTATCCTTCCATGAGTGATATTTCTCTATCATACTCATATCTTAATCTAAGATATATATATATATATATATATACATGTTTCGTTATATGTCCTAGTTTGAATGACTATCACATATAAATAATGGCGCACGTATTTGACAGAAAAATCATAAAGCACATTTGCATACAAGCACACATATCCTCTTATCAACCAGTTCACACATCCGAACCCAAAGAAATCCTCAGGTACAATCAAATCACAAAATAACATACCGTTCACCGCTGAACAATACTAGCGTGACGTATCACGCTTGTACTCTACTCTCGTATAGCTCATTTCTCCTAGCTCCTAGCTCGTATCCCTGGAACATACCGATAAGTATTAATTTACTATCATTCAACAGATTCGGTGTTCCTTATAATCACTAACCCCTCGGTATTAACCCTGTGATTAATCCCTGTCGTTTATTATGTGTAGCATAATTCTCTACTTAGGATTCTAATCCATATCATATTACATTTATTCATTGGTTATTACCCTTGTATTTATACATATACATATATATATATATATATATATATATATATATATATATATAAAACATAGTTTATTACTAAATTTTATAATTGACCTCTTGGTATTATTAAACCTTAAACTCTCATTTAATTACATGGTTAGCATAATTCTCTACTAGGATTCTAATCCATATCATATTACATTTATTCATTGGTTATTACCCTTGCATTTATACTATACATATATATATATATATATATATATATATAACAATATAGTTTATTACTAAATTTTATAATTGACCTCTTGGCATTATTACATGGTTTGGTCAACTTGATCCCCTTGGTCAATTTAGTTGTTTGATCGATATGATCAACCTATTAATTTGGTCAACATAGTCAAGGTCAATGTAATAACTCAGTCATTTCGTTTTTATTGACCTTGGTGATTTTCTATGTTATTTAATCTCCTTCATCAATTGATAAAATGGCATGTTTTAAATTCTTCTAACGTACCCTAACTTACAAGACTCGTGTGGATAAAGCCAACCCAAGAGGCCCAATTCACTTGCATCTTAACCCAATTATTTTTATTTGAAATTCTACAGGAACTACTTTTACTGAGTGAGGTTAGGAGTTCATCCATTTTGAAAATTCTGGATGGGTTATAGTTCCTAAATGGGCCTAGCCCTTCAAGCCCACGCATTCTATTTATGTACAATTTCTATATTACTAGCCCAAACCCCATTTTAGATTTAACCAGATTGGTCTTCGGCCTTCCCTTAGCTGGCTCAACCTTATTTTGGGTCAAAATCCTATCAAATATTTAATTAAACAAGACAATCAGACCGTTTGGTCAATGGGGTCAACACTCCAAATTTGGTCAAAGGTCAACATAGTCAATATTTTTTTTACTTGGTCAACAGGCCTACCAAGACCATTTTGGGTGTGTGTTTACAATTTTGGGATTGAGTGGCCTATTTATTTAGTAGCCCAAGTTTGCTTTACTTATCCTTTCATGAAAGTTCTATTTGGGTCTAGCCCAATAAGTGACTAGTTAGCCCATATTTCAATATAGTAATTTCAATAACCTAATTGAATTTGCCCATGTAATAAAACAGTTATGACATAAATTAATTGACAAAATAACTCTAAACTTATATCTGAAAAATAATACACCAATAACTATTAATTACAATAACCCAATTTTTCAAAATTACTAAAAGACCCTAAATAAACTTTTATTCTCGGATCCATCACCACCACAGTTTATGACCTAATTTCCAAATTTGACTCTAACTTCTCCGAATCACATCTCTTTTTTTTCACTTTGTTTAGTTAAAGCCTCAATTCTTAACTTAACAAATTTCTAACATCTTGAACCCTAATTTCTAGTTGACCTATACTCGCAATTTTCACCAACTGAATTTTGGTAAAACCCTGATTCTGAACAGTATAGCAATTTTGACCAATCTCCAGTTCTTGCCGAATTAACTACTTTGACCAATCTCCCAATCTTGACCGGATTACCAATTTTGACCAATATTCAACTTTGACCAAAAATTTCCAGTTTAACCCTCCTTCGATTGTTAACCAAATTTAAGACTCAAATTCGAAAATCTTCAAATTAAACCCCGATTTTGAACTACCAAGAAACTCCAAGTTTGACCATAATTATCCCTAGTCTTAATACAAATTTTCAGAACTTAATTCACCCACCAGAACTCTATTTTTTTTACACATTTAATAAACCTTAATTTTCACAGTTCATAAACACACCCAAATCTACTCACATGAAGCCTAATTTTCGGATTAAAAAAATGTCACAGCAACCCTAATTTTTCGGTTCCAACAACAACCCTCAAAACTCACTTAAACCTTAAATGTCTCGTACACAAAGTTACCACCAAAACCTTAATATATTTTTTTTATTGTAAAAACTCAAACAAAGCCCCAAAATTTACCAGTCACACAACCTAGTTCTTTCTGATCAAATTTACAACACCAAACATCCAACTTTTTCAGACAAAAATCAGAAGCAAAAACAAGAAACAATTCAACTGACATCAAACTAATACTTAAGGTTAAATTGATAACCTTTTAGGTTCCCAACCCCAAGTTTTCCTTAGGATTTTCGTAACTTGGCCAAGCAGACAAGCCTCTGGTTTACCCACATGCAAACAAAACAGAGATGAAAGGAGTTAGGGTTTGTTTCAGAAATGAAATAAAATTAGGACCATCTAGAGATTGGGCCTCTGGTATTGGGCCCAATTTTGTATCTATATTGTCTAAGATCCATGGCCCAAAAGGTTTACTAGATTGGGTCATATAGATAGCCTTTGATCTTGGTCTAATAATTCACGAGATCAAAATTCTTGGGTTTAAATAAAATAATAGGGGAGACTAATTTTGTAAGATTAGTACATACAATAACATTAAATAAATATGTTATGAAATAGTGAATAATTATCAAACAACAAACTCTTAACTACAGTATTAATTATTGTAACTTTAGAATGAAACTCTTAACTTAAGGTCTGTAATGTGTTACACGCATGTCACCAACTATTAAACTCCACTATTACTTACTTATATACATACTTATACTTGGTTAACTTTAGAATCCACTAATTTATGTTTAATTAACCCATGTGATTTAAAAACCAACTAGATTTACATATATCACTTCACTTTTAAAACCAAATAACCTTTCTTCTTAGTAATTACTAACCTAATAAACTAAAAGGTAGACGTCATAAACATTACCATAATCGATCTCTACTTTTTTTTACCGAAACCATAAACTAAACATAATTTCAAAGTTACCAAACCCCACCCCACCCCCCCACCCCCCCAACACTTTTCTAAATTACATATACACCCCTAATTTTTACAGAAATTATAATCTTAAAATGTAAACCCCCAATTTACCGTAATTTCCGATTTTACCACTTCCCCGCATCAGCTCTATGTTCGAATTAACCAGAACATCAAAATACTCATAGTCACCGTGATTTCAACTTGAATAATTTTCCAGAAATTAACCTAATTCAAACCAACTCTAATTTCGAACTATACTACCAAATTAACTCGTAACCTTCTTCCCCAAATTAACCTCAAACCATCTTTTTTTTATTCACAATTATCACCAAACTCATAACAAACCCAAATTCTCGGGTATAACCAGAAGCAAAGAAACGGATTTGCAATAACCTAATACAAGGTAGAATTTCCAACCATCATGGGTTTCCAAGAGTGGGTTTATCTCTTCAATTATCGGCCCCTGTTTGACATAAAAGAGTAGTTAAAACTAGGTTCCATAACTGGAAATATTGAAGATTCAAAGCTCAAAAACTACAAATCTAGACTTACACTTTCGGTTCTGGTTTATTCGGTTTCCCTTGAATTTTTTTCTCGAACCCAAACCCAACAAACAAGTCTTTGACTGTTTCCATATGCAAAACTACGAGCAAATAAAGGAAAGGTGGGGATGGGGTTTCGGAATTCAAACGATAAAATCTCCTGCGGAACCATCCAGTAGAAAATGGAACTTTACCTCAAATTTTCGGTTGAACCGAGATGGAAACACCACCACCGGATCTCTCAGATTTTTTTTGTCCCCAAGCTCTCTCTCAAATTGATGCGAACACAAGAAGGAACTGAGATGTATATTCTTGTTTCGCCAGTCGAATCTCCGCAAGGAAATAGAAGAATAAGAAGAGAGGCGCATAAATCGTTCGTCAGTAAGGTTTTCTGAGGAAGAAAAATGAGAGGGAGCAGCAGGGAGGGAGGCGATGTTCCTTGAGTCGGGATTGCAGAATAATCGAAAGTGAAGGAAAAGAAATTCGGCGCAGTATGAGGGAAATGAGAGAATAGTAGATAGTAGGGTTTCAAAAGAAAATAAAGAGAAAGGGCTGAGTAGAGGCGCCGAGCAGTTTGCTCTCTCGCCAGCTAGGGTTACAATGATAACTTAAGTTTAAAAAGGATAATTAAGAAAGTTGGGTTCTTATCAAGGCCATGGACTTGGTTCTATTTGGGCTTTGATTTTTTTTATCAAATTTGGGTCCTATCTAATCCTAAATTGTAACTTAATAAACTAGTATGACCCATCAGATTTATAATTAGGTTATATGCTCATAAAGTCTCATAAATTGAGTTAATAGGTTACTAACCTTTCACACTTCAACATATTAATTTCATCCTATTATTTAATTTCATCCTATTATTTCATGTAATAATATATATCACATGCTATAAATTATTTAATCAAGTAATTTCCCTTTATAAATATACCTTTAAATCTCAAGGTATATTGTAGCATAATTAAATCGATTAACTCTTTGTTAAATTATTTATTTTTCTCTTTTCCTCTATAATGTCTCAGGCCACATAATCATCTATACGGATATGATTAAAGTTTTATATTCCCTTAAGTTGTAATAATGTTTATATAAATTTATTTCTCTATTTATTACTTATACACATATATAGGAAATTAAATATAATTACCAAGTTAATTCATTAGGGATATTTCAGATGCATTTTAGATACAGTTCCGAGCATGCACCACGAAGAATCAACCAACTTTAGTTCCTTCGATGGCGTGAGAACAATGGAATCCTTCAACTTTTTATGCGGTTGTGTTCGGGAGGTGGAGTTCTCCAAAATAGATAAAAGAGGAAGATGCTAAGGAAGGAAGGATTGTGCGCTGTTGGGTTTCAGTTTAAGAAAAATTACCGACAGAGAAATCCGTCAGTATCTAAATGTATAAAACGATGTGTTTAAGTTAATAAGACACTCACTTAATCTCAAGCATTCCGTCATTACTTTTATTGCGGTAATCACCGACGGAAAGTGTGTGTCGGTACTTTATTACGGTAATCACCGACGAAAAGTGTCCATCATAGAAGAAAAGGTGAAAAATTATGGAGCAACACTATGAAAAGGGTAAGCTCTATATCTGATTTATTGAGCTTAAAACCTTCTTGTAACGCTTAGATATATACAAAGAACTCATTTACTCTTCATTATAATGTAGGGCCAAATTTTGGAGAGCCTAAACTGACCTTGGAGACTCTAAGGTTAATATTTAACCTTAATGCACATTTTGGTGCTTTTAATGTCTTGCTGTTGAATATTGATTATGGCCGTGATTAAGGGTTTAAAAATGAACTAAAATGACCTAAGAATGAACCTAACACTATTCTAACTTTGATAGTTTTGTTGGTTAATGATTCATAAGCTTCGAGTGTTCACAATGTTAAGTTAAAGTGGTTTTCTGTGTGATAAAATAACTTTGGCCTATACAGGTGTTGATCTGGTTGAATTTATGCTTGTTATTATGGACATTTTGGAGTCCTTAAAGTTAAATTTTAAGGCTTGTGTTGTGGCCAAAGGTTATTGCTATTTTTATGAGCATTTGGTGGATTTAATGCTTTTAAAAGCATAGGTATATTGGTATTATGTTAGGTGTTAAAATATGGTGTTAAAGAGTTTTTTGGGTGATTTAAAGCACCTCAAAAAGTTAGGGAAAATACTTACGGAATTAGGATGTGTTTGGATAAGGCTTAGAGAAAGAAGTGGGTTGAAAAGTGATTAGGAGAGTTAATTGGATGTTTTAGTGTTGATAGATTAAAGGATAGGTTTGATAATGCAAATAAACTGAAGTTAGGGTGTGTTAATAATAATATAGCCGAAATATGGGATTTGATTGGTTAAGGAATGGAAATATAAGTTTAAGTGAGATTTGGAGTAAATTGTAAAGTTTGGAAAACTTGTGCGCCCAAACTATAATTTTGTGGAAAGTTAGGTATATGCAGTATGATAAGGTCAAACCTATATGTGGCTAAGGTGTTGAGCAAGTAAGAGAAAGAAAAGTTTGAAAATTTGACTTAGGAAGAGTTTGTAGAGATGTTAAAGTTTGGAAATTTTGTGGAGTCAAACAGTAAATATGAGAAAGTTTGAGATGCAAACCGGATTAGACAGAATGTGGTATGTTGGTATTTTGAGGAATTAGGCTTGAAAATTTGGATTAAATTAAATGAGAAAGATTATAAGATAGTTGAATGTGGAGGTGATTTATAAATTTAGGAAAAATATGTGGTGTAATTGTAATAGTAAAGAGATTGGTTATAGCTGAGAAATATGGAAATTATAAGTTTTGACTCCATCTGTTCACATCTCTTTTGGGAATTCCATTCGAATTCATCCCTAATAGATTTCTCTTCGTGGTTATTGATAGATCGAAATCGAAAAAGGAAGTAAAGGTACGGTTTGCTCTCTGTGAAAACTGAAGTAAGGATTCGTTTAATTCTTTTCCTTCTTTGATACTCTTCTGGTGATTTCTGTTCAAACCAATCGCCAATCCTGACTTGCCAACCGAGTTTTTTTTTTAGGATTGGACAATTGAGGTTTAAGTGTTAATAAGGGTTCTGGGTGACTAAGTCTTCCCGTAAAAATTATTTGCTATGAACTTGTAATGTCTAGAGTTATTTTAGGAATTTTTTTGGGTGGATAGGATTGGTAATTCCAGAGTTCAAGAAGTCTCGGTGGATTTGGTAAAGATGAGAGAATAAAATCTACAAAATTTGAATAATCTGAGGCCAAGTAATTTAGAAATAAATATATATCAAACTTAAGAATAAAGTCAATAATTATGGTTGTTTTCATTTGATTCCGGCTACTGTGTGATGTAGTGGTGGCTGGTGGATTTGAAAATATTAGTGGTGTAGAGGTACTATGTTTAATTTGGAGGGTTATTGCTAATTTGGTAAATTACATAAGTTAGTACCATGTAATATGATATTATGGAATTGAAAGTTTATATTTAAGCTATAAATATGATGAAATGAATAATAAAATGGTAAACTGAGAGTAAAGAGTTAAGTTAGTAAATTGAAACTGTATGGTTGATAATGTAGTTAGAAAACTATGATTTTAATCATATAATAAGTTGGATTAAATTAAATTACAATTTAAGTACTTATTAGAGAATAAGCTCGGAAGAATGACATGACATCAAGTTCTATATTTTGGTTCAGAAGTTAAATGTAAGTTTTGGTTCAATGGTATGTTTGGGACATTAGGATAATTAAACTGACTAATAAAATATTAAAAGTAATATATATATATATATATATATATAATATGTCGGAGGTTTAGGAAGAAACATTGATGAATTAGGTTTAAGTAATTGGTGTACAAACTTTGATTTCATTGGTATTTAGGAGAAGTTTGATATAATGAGGAAAACAATTTATATTAAGTAAATAATGAATCATTAAGTAGTTGAGAAGGCATAAAATTTTAGGATGAAAGAAAAAAGTATATAATATATATATAATATATATATTAAGAAAATAGGATGGAATAAATAACAAAATTGTATTCTGAGAATAAAGCACTAAGTTGTTAAATTAGTGAATCATAGACTTTAGGCTTATCATATAAAAGTTGGATTATACTGTATTACAACTTCATGACTTATTAAGGGATCAATCGATGGGAACTTAGACGTGTACATAATGGGTTAACATTGGAATTGATGAGAATATATGTATGTATAAATACGTATACGTATATATAGCTAGAAGAGATAAATGAAAGGAATTTTAAAGTCATATAGAACTTAGAAAAAATTGAGAATATGAATGTATAGATTAGTGTAACATTAAAATCGATGAGAACATATTTATAAGGTATATATATAATTGGATAAATTATAAGTTAGGAAGTATTCAAGGAACAATATAACATTAATTATAATTTGAGGAGGTAGAATTATAAGTGAAAATCATAATTATTAAGAGTGAAGGTTGGTGTAAGTGTGGAAAATACTAGGAGGTTTAATGTAACATTGGTATTACAGTGGAATTGGTAAGAGCATACATGTCTACGTATATATACAAGTATACATAGTTAATACATTAAACAAGAAGAATTATACAAAGAGAAATATGTTATATATAGTCAGGAGTTAACTCATGAGGATTGGCATGGGAGTCGTTAAGCATGAGACTATATAGTATAACACTAAGAGAGACAACTTCATTATACTACATTAAGTATAAAGAACCTTAAGGCGGTGGAAGATGAATTGTGTGAAAACTATAATATAGTTGGTAAATAAATTAAGAGAATTAACTCAATTAACTCCGTATGAAGTACCGCATGGATAACCCAATTAATATTTGTGATTAATCAACGGTGTTAACTACAAAGGGTTGGTAGTTATACGGAATACGGAATAGTGCATGATATTATAAGGAATTAATGCATAGTGTATACATTCCAGACTTGAGGATTTAAAGAACGGACGCAGGACTTCACGTTAGTGTTCCTCCGGTGTACGATATGGTTTCTTGTAGCCTGCTTGCTACCGAGTTATACTCGGCTTGTGTGCTAGCTGTTTGTGTGAAAAACGACCCCAAGATTAAAGCATGTAAATTGAACTATTGTTGTTGTTGCTTGTGATCGTACGATGATTAACTCGATCTTATATTTTTTGCCCTGCTAACTACACGGTAGAGTAATCTAGCACGCGAAGGAATGAATTGGAATATGAATGGAGAATTCAAGGTGACTAAGAGATTGGTTTTATATGAGTGTGAGGATTAAATAACGACCTCCTCATTAGTTGCTTAATGACAACAAAGTGATGTTCCGAAGCAACAAAGGAAGAGATTATGAGAATATAAATAAAACTAACTATTGGAGGGGATGAGAGGATCCGGGTAGACCGGGCACGCGTGTTTATTGGATTGAGAGGCTGGTACTTGCATCAGGTCCAACCTCGTTGGAGTGCGTTTACGGACTGTGTTACCCCAGAGTCAAGAAGTTGGCTCCACATCTTTGGCTCATGATCATGGATGGGGGTGAGATATATGTACGCCACCATCGGCAAAGGTTATTGATTCGTGAGTATAGCACCCACTTGATACGGGTCACCTGCCCTAAGATTAAAAACTGTAAACAGTCTCAAAATTCAGACTGTCTTGAGAACATTAAGAGGTAGATGCGCAATCTCATTGTGTGGATTGCGAAGATAAATTATTTGAACCTAAACAATTCCAAGGAGAGGATTGTACTAATTGAAAGAGAAAGAGAATGGTATGGAAGGGCTGGAGGATTAAAACCTAAGTTGAGGTTGAGAGAAGGAAGAGTACTAACTCTGTTGTGACGACTTGATCCCATTGTGTAGGATCACTTGTTTGATTATTGGATGATTATGTGTTGGCATGTTGTATGTGTACAACACTTATTATATATGCATGATTTAAATAATGAATCGCATGTTCATCCGACCAATTAGTTGAGTGTAGCCCGGTAGCTTGTGGGCTACACGTTATCATACCAGCGTTGTTGCTGAGCCTTTGGGCACCCCATTTTCAGGTACTTAGCTAGAGAGCTTCAAGCGAAGCGTAGTGGGTAGACGACTTTAGGGTTATGTTAATTTTGGTTAGACACATTATTAGACTTGTGTTGTATTATTTAAGACTTAGTGACTCGGTATGTATTTAAGGAGATTGTAATGTATTTCCAGTCATTCGGACCGTAACAGTTGGATGGAAGGGCCTTGCCAGTCACAGGGGTGGCTGGCGGTGGTAACTCTGAATTTATTTAAGTTTTATTCCACTGCGGTTTATTGATTTTGTTGGAGAGTTATTAAACGTTAATTACGGGATTTAGAGTTGGGTGTTACATTAAGCGATTTTTGGGAGCTTTAAATCAAGTAAGTTTACTTAATACCCATTTTTAAGCCTTAAGACATTTTACGTTGCAAAAATACCTAGGGCCAAGAACATAAGGGTTTCTATGGGCTGTTATAACCTAAAAATGTACTTATAAATGATTGTAACATCTTTGGCTAAGTTACCTAGGTGGATGATAATGTCATAAAAGTGATAAAAGGGGTTAAATTGCAAATTATGAAAGTTTATGGGTATGAACTTAAAAAGCCAAGATTTGTAGTGTTATTATGAGTATTTTATGTCATTTAAATGTTACATTTGAAGTTTGTAATGAGGCCAAGTGTTTAGGCCATTTTTATGTATTATTTAAGGCTTTATATGCTTTAAAAGTTATGTATTTGGTTAGTATAAAGTTTGGCCAGAAACCTGATGTTAATGGGTTGTTTGTTGAGTTTAAAACCACCTAAAAATGTCAAGGAAGAATACTTACGAATTTAGTAAGTAATAATTGGATTAAGTTTAAGGCTAAAATTAAGTTTTAGAAACAATTATAAACTTAAATAAATCTCTAGTGAACAAAAGGGTAAAGTGTAGGTGTCTAAGTGTAACTAAGTTAAACTAAGGGTGTTAAAATGTTAAAAGTTAAATGGTGAAAACTAGGCCTAATTTGGAATTTAGATGAAAAATATAAGTTTTTGTAAAGTTCAAAACTTAAATGGTAATTCTAGGAAAAATTAGGGTCAAATATGTAATTATAGAAAAGTTATGGTCAAGGCAGTAGGTTGGTAGTCAACCTTGACCATATAGGGAGTGCTGGCCAAATTGGATAAGTGAAATAATTAAATTAGGAATTTAAACAAGTTTAGAAGTTAAATATAAAGTTTATAAAAACTATTGGGGTCAAAATGTAATTTCTAAAAGTTAGGGAAGAAGAAACGTCAAATAGAAACAACACAGGGATTGTAGGGAATTTATTGGAATTTTTGGAGTTAAATTTGGGATTAATTGATGAGATTGTATAAATATAGTTTAAGGATGATATTGTAATGTAAAATAAAGTGGGGTCAAATGGTAAATAAAGAAGGTTAGAGAATGAGGAGAATAAATGTAACAGCAAGGGGTTTGTTCTACTTTTATAATATATGGTTGAAAACATAGGTTAAAAACTAGTTAAGAGTGGTTATGTTATAACATAAGACATTAGGAGTAAAATTGTAATATTAAAAAACTAGTGTGGAGATTTATAATTAATGGGATTATATGGGCTGTTTCAAGAATGTAATAGATTAAGAAATAATGTTAACATATGGTTGAGAGTGTTATAAATGTTACACTATTATAAAGTTCACATGATATTAAAGGAGAAGGTAAACATAAAATAATGGGAATACTTTGAGAAATGGAAATTAAAAGGTTAGTTGGGGAATATAATAAAGTTAGGAAATTTAAATAGTGTATGCTATATGACATTGCAAAGGTTAGGAGTATGATCTTACACTACTACAGAAAATGCTTTAGAGAAATGTTAAAAAGGCTTTAGAGAAATGTTAAAAACAGTTCTAGTTGTTGGAGTTCTCTATAGTATGGTCTACTTTAGACTACTGTGATTAACAGTTCTCTATACTTACTTATAACTACTGTTAATGTGATGATACACACCTGTTATTAACAGTTATGAAACACCTTATCAAACTACTATTATTAACAGTTGTCTATTACACTTTTATAATCTGTTTTGGTATGATTTAAAAACTGTCAGTAGTAACAGTTGTCTATGGTTGGAAACACTTCATATATCAATATCATTAGACAACTGTTATTACCAGTTATCTTTTAACAAATACCAGGACATATCAACACTATTGACAACTATTAATAACAGTTTTCTATAGTCAAATTCAACAAAAAATGCTACAGAATTTACAACTGCATTTAACAGTCTCTTTATAGAATAACAGTTTTCTAAAGCACATTGTCTAAACAACATTACACCTATTTGGGCAATCCATAATGACAAATGTTTCAATCATAATCCTGTAGAAATAACATAATAATCTAGAAATACACATGTTCCAGCAATAATTATGTGCAAACAGCAATATATAATCCATAATAGCTAGCAACACCTACTAAAACACTTTCCATAAACAAAACATAAGTCTTTTATCACCATGTCAACAACACATACAACACTTTCAAGTGTACTTTGCCACCAGCAAATGCATATTCATTTAGCAAACAGTTCAACTAATCATCTAGATGTCTTGAGAGTCACCATTATCATGCTACATGCTACACTTGACCGATACTATCAGAAAAGCTAATCAAACTCTGAATCAAATACTTCGGAATATAAGCTGCCCCCGCGCTTCGTTCAGTATCTTCTGGAAGCACTCTTCTAGTCATTGCACCTTCAGTGAAAAATCTTCTTAACCATGTGGCTCTTGTTCATGGGACGTGGCTGAAGAGATGGGTAATCCAATAAAGATGTCAGTAGAGGGTATAAATAGAGATCAAACAACACATATGTCAGCAAAAGAATGCTGTGACAGATTGTTTATGCTCAGCAGAATTCAAACCAGACAACAACACATATTTCAGTTTATAAAACAGAGCTAAAGAGTGATAAAAAACTGAAGTAATAAAAACTCTTTTATAAGCAGTAGCAGCTAAACACACGTATTGTTTTTTAGTGATAAAAAAACTGAAGTAATAAGGCTCTAGATCATGTCACTCTGAAGTAGTAATAAAAAACTGAACTGCTGTGACAAATTGTTTTTACTCAGCAGAATTCAGACCAAACAACACACATATTTCGTTTATAAACAGAGCTAAAGAGTGATAAAAAACTGAAGTAACTAATAAAGACTCTAGATTCATATATCAATCTGAAGTAATAAAAACTGAACTGCTGTGACAGATTATTTATACTCAGCACAATTCAGACCTAACAACACATATTTCAGTTTATAAACAGAGCTAAAGAGTGATAACAAACTGAAGTAGTAAAGATGCTTTTATAAGCAGTAGCAACTAAACACACGTATTGTTTTTGAGTGATGTTCAAAGAGCAATTATTGACTGGTTTACCAAAACTGGGTAGTTATCCTGTTCAACAGGACTAGAGTGGAGGTGTTTGGGTGTTGACTGTTTGACTTATCAGTCTGATAATTGCTTATATTTATCAGAGTAGCTACTAACTACTTTTTTCATCAGCATAGAAAAACTAACTACTTGGCACTTCTCGCTGATAAGTAAAAATATTATTAAAAACTATTTATATATGAAAAAGGCAGCACCATGTTTAAAAACATTGTCGGGTACATCTTTTACTATACAACCAGAGGCAATGTGATTATGTGAATATTGACTAAACCAATTCCAAATAACTAACTAATTAAGAAGGCAACTGGAAATTTTGAACTGCAAATCTGCAATCCTATTGAATCTATCATTCGTAACTCGTAAGCTTGTATAGAACAAAAACCAGAATGCAATTCCACTTCCACAGAGGCACAAATCGAAATATGCAATTATGCAGTGCAGACCATAATAGAATTATGCAAATAGATTCAGAATTGCATACCTGCGTGGCTGCGCCTGCGTCTGCGGTCTGCGTGGAGCCGTGGACTAACGAATGGCGAAATACAGAGGCGCACCGCGCACGGTGACGGGACGGCGCCGCGTGACTGAGACTCTGAGGTGCGCCTACTGTCTATGGAGTGACCATTGGAGTCTGCAGACTGGAGCTTTTCTTTTGTCGAAGGAAGGAGAAAGCAGTACTGCAGGGGAAAACGAAACTGGCGGACTGCGTTAAATTTTTAGGGTTTTGCATGTACTGAAATTATGTTGATTGATATTGCAAGGTTTATAGCCTCTTAAGATGGTGATTGGTTAATCAGTAAAAGAAAACTTTGTTTCTAGAGGAACAAAATATAGACACGGTTTAACATAAGAACTAGCAGTAGAACTGAAATCTTCAATGAACTATTCTTAGTGGTCCCCAATGAGTGAAATCAAGTAGAAAAAAAGGAAAATAAGACGATAAAGAAAAAAGATAAGAAAGTCACTTTCGAGAAAAGCTTACCTCCTGTGAAGTTCGCCTGTTGAGAGAATGCTCTAGCCTACGAGAACAAAGAAATATGGTTATAAACTTTATAGCATCTATTTTGACATTCTCAGATAGCAGTTTTTAAAACTGTTTGCTCAAACTGAAGTCAGAGCTATCGAATAATTCAGCAACTATAGGTAAAATTTAGGTTGGTTAAGCATTCACAGAAATTCTGATCTCTCAAAAGCAGAATTGAGTTCCTTACTGCATCCTCCTATCATGCATGCCTTCCTTTAAGCAATCAAAAGTGTCTGGCATGCTTACTCTTCCCTAATTTTTGTAGTGTTGGTTCGCTTATCGCCTGTGCCTAGTACCAGTTCGAACAGAACCAATTTGATGATCACTAGTTAAGTTATAGCAGTTCGTATGGTCAAAAACAAATTAACCACAAATCTGAAGAAGAATGAATGCAAACAGCTAATTGATTGCAGGGAAGAAGAACATCAGAGCAGTATAAGTGAGGAGAGAGCCACCAAGAATAGGTTGGATGGGAAATATGATGGGGAAATTAGTTAATGTAAGGATGCAACTCACCAGTTAATTGCAGAAGGAACACAACATATATATAATTAATTGCAGAAGAAAGAATGTGACCAGAGCAATTGAATTCGATGGGGAAATGACAAAATGTAACATAGAAATCAGAGTTAAGGAACTTATCGATTGCGACTTAGGCAGTGGAGGCACCTGGTTTCGGTAGACGAGGAGACTGTGTGACTTAGGTTAAGAGCTGGACATCAATGGCTTACTGATTATAACTTTCAAACCATCACAAGAAACCTCTTTATCATTCACATATATTGTGGTGTATCAAGAATTCAAATATTTATACCATTACAAAAGCACGCGTGCAGAGGTATCAAATTCTACAAATCAACCCCAACAAGCCAAAGATTGAAAAGAAGAGTAGTACCTAAAGTATATGACCCTCTACTATTACGCCAAGGAATTGGGTGTATTTGAAAGAATGAAAGGATGTCAGAGAAAATAAAAAATGAAAATTATCTAAGATGCATATACTCAAGGAAGTAAGATCGTATGAAAGATCAATTCAATAAAAAAAGTCACATGAAACCATAAAATCAGTTTATAATGTCATAAGAATGAAATGTCCTTCATGGTAGACACAATTGAAATCTAGCCAAGAATCCAAAGCATGTTGCAGTAACATCCCCAATAGGGGTCCATGCGCCCCCAGCATTAGTACCTATCACCACCGTTTTGCGAAGGCGGAAACGTGGAACAAGTAACAGGCGACACTCCACAGCATTAGTACTGTGTCGGTCTTGTTTCACGTCTCGTTTTTCCTGGTGGTACCTTTGATAAAAAGAATGTACTGCAATAATGTTTAACAGTTATTGATGAATTTCAGCTGCTAAAATATATACCCAGTACATTAGCAAAAACAGATTAAAAATGAGTAGTATAGCAGCAGTACAAAGTATGAAATACAATGAAAACTGCACTATATTCAATCAAAAACACGAAGCTGTTCAAAAACTGTAACAACAGTGCGACCGATGTGTTTAAAGGTGGCTTTATGCCATATTTCTCATTTTACAACATATTTCAGCAGGGCCTAAAAGGGCTAATCAAGAATATAAGCAAATATGCTTTGTTGACTTATAAACAGAGGCATAAACTTGCAGAATCCAAATTAGTATTTTGGTGGCTGAAGAACTGTTATAATTGGCCTATTGATAACAGCAAAGTGATTGCCTAATCTCTCCTTATCTGTAAGGACTTATTCGGTGGAATTTTAAAGCTTAATACACTAAGTAAAAAGCACCAAAATAGAAGGAAACAAAGATCAACCATGCATCATTGTACACTACAACTAAAGACTACCAGACCTTCTGTTGAATACCATTTGTTGGACATCCAACAACAAGCAAGAACGGAAATAATATATATGATATACCAATAATATCCACTTTTAAGCCTATAATAGAACTACATTTTATCACCAGAGAAGCAGCCAATTTCATACTTACGACAATCTATTACTTTTTCCCTATGTTGTACCTTGTTATACAAATAAAAACTGCACTTCCTTGTTGCATTATTGGAAAAGTAGAACTCGAAAAAAAGGGCAATCCCAACACAAGGCAATACAAAATAGCAATAACAAGATTTTGCTAATAACAAAGAGGAGAGTTACAATCTAACTTTTATATATTATACCTTCACCACCATTACCAATCAGTATCAATATGTTCATTATTTCTCCAGTCTCAAACAAAGCAAAATGTGGAACCACCACTTCCTCAATAAAGGCAAACCAAGTACAAAAACGAGTGTTTGTTGTTTCTCACATAAGATAAGAGCCAACCCAACCATTTACAATGGAAATGAAACATGCGAATTCAAGACACAAAGACTACTGCGTGAAGTGGGCTTACCCATCGGATTTCTCCCACTCGAAGAAGCGGATGAGTGTAGTACGTTGAACAGAGGGTTTGGTTGGCTGAATCATAAAATACCGCCAACACAGATTTGAGAGAATATGGGAGATGTTTCTTATGGAACTAAAGTCACGGCTTATGCTGAGCCGCAAATTCACAGTAATAGTTTACCTAAAGAGCAAGCTTTTCTTATGAACAACCAAGAACAAAAGTTAGGGTTAAGGAATAAAGAAGATGATATCAATTAATTACCTTGTATTCTGATTTAGGTTTTCTTGTGTTCGTCCAGCGATCCAACTAGCAAGGACGTGAAAAAAGAATCATCGATTTTGAAGACAATGGAAGGTGAACTGGTGACTTAAGTTCGCTGCAAACTGCTGGAAGAGCATCGATAAATTTCTATAGATGGAGATGATACAGAGAAATCGAAGGAATTTCTCAGCAAAGCACAAACTTCTTCTCAGACTATCGAAGAGGTTGACCTAATTTAATCTCCAAAATCCAAGCTTTCCAAAGAGCGCGCCAACGAAAATAGGGGAAGAGGTGAAAGGGAATGAGAATGCTTTCAGTGGAATGCCGGGATAGTAGCAGTAAATTAGGTTTATAAGTATTCTATTATTTATCTTCTGTTTACAACCTCTAGAACGTTGATAGTGAGTTTCGAACCTGGAACGTATTTGTCGGTATAAGTTGCTCCGTGTGTTTTATTGCCTGAGGATGTTCAAAGACAACATATATATTTAACAGTTGTCTTTTAGTTAGTAGTTAATTGTGAAATCTGTAGTAGTGTTAGTATTTAATTATGGAAGTAACACAAATAAAAGAATTAAGGGTCTCACATGAAATGATAAAGAATAGCAATTATATAAGGATGTTATAGTTCAGGTAAACCTAAATGAATACAAGGAGTATGAAGGATTATACAATATAGTGTAGTAGTTATATAGTGTAGTATTTAAAGTGAGGGATTTAATTATACACAATAGTCATATGAACTAATGTCAAATTGTAAAGAAATTGAACAAACAAATGAGCCATATAAATAGAAGGTTATAATAGAGATTTCCTAGACTTGTTGACTTGGACACATTGACCAAGTCAACCCAAACCGACCAAGTCAACCCAAATTGACCAAGTCAACCTAATTGACAACAGAGAGCCAAGATGACCTACTCACAACTTAAAGAAGAGTTTCAAGATAAACAAACTGTAAAATAAATTAGAACATGTAGTAATAACACTACAGGAAAAAAAAATCTTTTAGCGATCAACAATATTGGTTGTTAATGATTATAATTTTTGTCGCCAATGATAATAACGACAAAAAATGTAGTTTGCCACCAGTGGTCGCTAAAGGTCCGTCGTTAATAGTATTTGCGACCAACTAAAATTGATGGTCGCTAGTACATTAACGACTAACTGTATAGTTGTCTCTAATGAAATAGCGACCAACCAAATACCTTGGTCACCAATGCATTAACGACTAATGTAAAATTGATCGTTAACTCTTTAGCGACTGCAATATTTATAGTCGATAGCGTTTTTGTGACAAACAATATAATTAGCCATGAATGTCATTTGCGACCATTATTTATGTCTATTTGGTAATAGAGCAAATTTGTGCCAAATTCAATGGTTTCAGTCCGCTGATGATATTATAGACCAAATTGTACATGAAACTTTAGCCACCAAAATTTGTATTTGATATGCTTCTTTTTGTTTGAGTATATTTTTTCACCTTCCGTATCAATCTAAGAATCATGAGATTCTTTATATAAAAAACAATTAGACATTTTTCATTGATAACAGACTAACAAATTATTAAAGTAGTTCAGTACAATATATCAAACCCTTTACAATATGTTTTGCAACGCAACAAGAAAAGTAAATGAAATAACATGTCAAAAATGTCATCTAATGTGACGAAACTTCATAATTTGTTTCAATGTCATTGCACTAAAAAAAATCCATAGTAACTAACATCTAATCTTTTTGTCAAATTCCTTACAAAAATAGTCTCACCATTCATATAAATAGTTGCAGCTGCAATAGATAATAAGTTAGCATTGACAGTACAAAATCTAAAAAATAACCATGAATTTCTATAATAATATGTACACCAATAGAATTTCTTTGAAAACACACCAGAAAAGAGTTCTAATATCAGTTCTACAACAGATGGATAAATGCCCAATGTTTTAGATCATGGTATCTATAACTTTTGTGAACAAATATAGGAGCAGCAGCATAGCAAATCAGATGAAGGCATAATTTTGTCCATAAAGTGAAGCAATATTGCTGTAAACAAGTACATCAACAACATTGTTCAACTGATACAGTTTTAGACATTTATGAGCAGTAAATAGAATATGTCATAAGCAAACAAGTACGATAGATTAAAACAAATTAGAGGAAGAAAAGAGATAACTAGCAAAAAGAAGTATACATGCTGAACCCAGAATCAGTAATAATAATGCTATGATTATAAGATCATCAATTTATCTCGTTAGTCAAGAAAGAACAAGCCACATCTTGAGATTAATTTAAGTTGCAAACAAATTCATTATTATTCATATTGCTGAATAAACTAAAACAAACATTGTTTCATTTTGGACAATGATAATGGAGTAGAATCAATAATAATAATGCTATGATTATAGAGCCATCAAGACCAAAAAATGACTCTCAACACAACTGAGCAGTGGGTGAGAGGTACAGGGAGGTTTTGGACAAAGTTGTATCTGCTGATAGATTAGGTAGTGAGGTCATACCTAATTGTTTGCAACAGTTGTGAGAAACTCTGATAAGTAGGGAGCTTCTCTCCAGATGAAAACATTGGCTTCATAGCACTACTTGCCTGTATAATGATATGTGTATTGATAATATTAAAGCAACCAAGCTAACTAAAGCCAAACAAATCAAGCTAGTACAAAATTCTTGTGTTGTTAAGCAAAGCGAAGAAAGATGAAGGTCCAACTTTGTTACTAAGTTTAGCATTAATTATCTCCTTGGCATTCATTTTCAAAATCAGAAGTTGGTTTATTTGGAAATGATACTGGTTGTTAACATTCTGAGAAGATCCAACATAGGAGTTTTCTGCAACTGCTACTTCATTGGAGCTATTAAGCAATGATCCAGGTGTTCTCTTGATATCTGAAGGCATTTTTGAGTGCAACATGTTGAACATTCTTCAAATTTTTCAAAAAATGGAAAACGTATATACCTTTCAAAGGTTACCTCCTTTGGAGTAGAACCATGACGTAGTTGTGTGAGGGTTATATGGTGTTCATCAAAATTGGTCTGGTAATCTGGAAGTGGAACTTTTCTCACTAACACAGTGTTCCCTTTATTGTATGCATGATTTCTTCCATAAACATGCAATAAAAGGAATAGTTATAGATATTGGATAAAACCAAATACAATAAGCCTTTACAGTTCACTCGATATTTTGAAGACATTGGCCTGAATCAGTTCATAGAATAGGCTAGACTACAGCTCGAGCTCTTTGAATTTGAAGAAAGTATTATTCATCTCCCATCAGGTTCAAGTACATCATACCTTTTACACTTTAACTGGCTGTCTTCCACCGACCCCTCAGATTCTTCGAGCCTCTTCATAAATAAGTTCTATATTGATATAGAGAAGTCGGGTATTTTACTTGCACTTATTTTTTTTGGAAATATTCTTAGCTGTTATTAACCAAAATATTCGTAATCAATCGAATACTACATAAAACATTCAAGTGCATAACAAAACCATAGCCCTTCAAAAGGAAGCTTTCCCCTTTTTGCTAATAAATTGTACTAATCCTAAAGCCCTCAAACATATGTATGGCTTAAGAATTTTACAAACAATGCACAATCATAACAGATAACGAACAAAGTCCCATTCTCCATCCAATTTCTCCAAGAGATAGTCTGACTACAGATAGTTTTGGTAGAACAAAGGGAATATATTTTCAACTTACAAGTAAAACCTCATGTGAGCAGCCATATCCGCGAGAGGGCCTGCTGATCTTCACGACTGAAATAGTGCTTGATTAGTAACTCTTGCTCCCTGCTCTCCCTAATTGCTCCAACTTACTTCACCACTAATTTTCATCCATCACTTCCACCCCAACAGCTTAAATCTGCAGAGAACATTACAAATACATACATACATGTAAAAATGGAATGAACATGTAGAGAGCATTCAATTGCTATTGCGATTAGTAAAGCGATACACTACATACAAACACATACTTTATGACGAGTCATGTCTGAACTTCCTTAGAATCGGTTGTCTCACACTTGCATTTATCAGAAGTAGAGGGAAACAATACAACATTTCACTCATAGACAGCATTACAAGGTCGTAACACATACTTTACCTCAACAAAGTAGGTTACCTTGACCTTCAAGTACATCCACATGCGACTAGCAAAAATCTACGATGTCTTTTCCCATTCATTTTTGATAAACTGTTAAACCCTCTTGCGCAAGACAATATTGAAGCTAAGTAAACAGAAATCAAAGGAATGCTACTCGTTTCATTGAATGGTTGAGAAGAACATTCAACCTGTTGTGTTTGTGCTTACAGAGAAAGAAAGAGTGAGTTTCTTACTGGAGCCCTACCCTCTTTGTAAAACTAAAACACACAGAACAATGGAACAAGTGACTAAAGTACTTATACCCTAAAACCTACAACGGAAATAAAGACCATACAACTTAAAATAAGTTAGACCGGACTACATAATAATATGACTCGTAATATACTAACAACCCCCCTCAAATCATGCAACAATGCATGATTTGAAACACAAAAAGTAATCAGGTATTCGTCCACTGACTCAGACCCATCCTTCTCAACAACAATGGGTAATGCCTTCCTGGAAGCTCGACAGAAATCAGACCACTCCGAAGCTTTTCTCTCACAAAGTGCACGTCCAATTCAATGTGTTTGGTCCTTTCATGCAGGACAGGATTCTTTGCAATATGAATTGCTGTCTGGCTGTCTGACTTGACTGGTACTGGAACAATATCAGAAACTCCAAACTCATTCAGCAACCGTGTTAGCCAACTCAGCTCTGCAGTTACTTGCCTCATAGCTTGGTATTCTGATTCTGCAGAAGACAAAGCAACAGTTGTTTGTTTCTTAGATTTCCAAGACAAGGGACTGCCCCCTAACATATGAAATAACCGCTAACAGATCGTCTAGTATTTGGGCAGCTAGCCCAGTCAGCATCACAATAAGCAGTGATATTAAAATCCTGTTTTCTATTGAATAAAAGACCATAACCTGAGGTTCCTTTTATGTAACTCAATGTATGTAAAGCTGCCTTAAAGTGCAGATCAGTAGGAAAATCAAGAAACTGACTCAAGACTTGCAAGGCAAAACTTAAATCAGGATGGTTGTGTGAGAGAAAACTCATTCTGTCTATTAACCTTCTGTAATCACTAAGGTTTTCTAGTGGCTTTCCTTCCCTTCTCCTTAATTTGACATTCATATCCAGAGGCGCTACAGCAGGTTTAGTAAGGGGACAACAAAACTCTTCAACTAATCTCTCACAGTAAGCCTTTGTACAAGTATGATGCCATCCTTAGTGTGCATAAATTGCATTCCCAGGAAAAGATTCAGCTCACCCAGATCCTTAATTCTAAACTTATCATTCAGATTAGCCTTAATGGTATCTATCAGATCAATATTGTCACCAGTAACTAAAACATCATCAACATATACAACCAGAAAGCAAAACTTACCATCAGAAACCTTAATAAAAAGAACATAGTCATTCATTGATTGCCTAAAACCTAGGTTTTTAAGAAAATCACTGAGTTTTTGATGCCACTGTCTAGACGCTTGCTTTAATCCATACAATGATTTTCTTAATTTACAAACCTTTCCAGAACCTTCCAATTCATGCCCTTCCGGGATTTCCATGTAAACATCCTCAAAAAGGTCACCGTGCAGAAAAGCATTATTAACATCCAGCTGGGTGACTTTCCAATTTCTTTTGGCTGCTACTGACACTAAGGTTTTGATGGTGGTGAATTTAACTACAGGAGAAAAAGTTTCAAGATAGTCTACCCATACTTTTGTGTAAAACCCTTAGCAACAAATCTGGCTTTATTTCTTTCTAAGCTCCCATCAACATGGTACTTAATTCTATAGACCCATTTGCATTTTACTGTTCTTTTTCCTACAGGCAATTCAACTATATCCCAGGTTTCATTCCTTTCTAGAGCATCAAATTCCTTTGACATTGCATGAATCCATTTGGGATCTTTGACAGCATCAAAATATGAAACAGGTTCAGTTTCCTTATGCAAATTCACATTGAAACAGGCATGAACAGAGGACTTATTATGCAAACTATGAAGGTTGTTGTTACAGTCAGGTATGATGAAGCTATAGTATCATTTTCATCCAAAAGGACATGATTTGCACAAAAATCAGAATCTGCACAATTCATGGAATTATCTTAATCATCCTCTTGGAGAGGATATGGGAGAATAAATCAGAATTGTACTTATCTTTTTCTGTTTTTGTTGCTGTGGACTGGCCCACAATGTAGTCTTCTAAGTACTTTGGAGGGTTCCTTTCTCTGACAAATCGTCTCAGGCCATCATTTTGTTTGTATGTTGCTGATTTTCAGATTCTGATAAGGTTTTTGGTGATCTTGGCTCACTATCTGTTACTTGAGGATGCAATAGAGCTTCTGGGTCCAGTAATTGCTGCTCTGATGAGCTGTTGGACTCCAGTTCTGCCCTACTAGAGTGTTCCATTCCACCAGAATGTTCCTGTCTCATATTACAGTTCTCTCTGTTGCCTTCATCAAAGTCACTCACAAAAGGGTTAGACATGCTTTCAACATTATAATTATCCTCTTCCTTGCTGAAACATTCATCTCTAAAAGGAAACAGATTTCCATGAAATATGACATCCCTATTATAAATGATTTTGTTGTTATCTAAATCAAGTAATTTGTATCCTTTCTTACCTTGTGGGTAACCAAGAAAGATGGCCTTGACAGACCTTGAAGTGAACTTGTCATATTGTGGTTTGTTGATGTTAGCAAAGAAAAGGCACCCAAAACATTTCAAATCATGATAATTAGGCTTGACATTGTAAATAATTTCAAAGGGACTTTTGTTTTCAACACTACTTAGAGGCATTATATTGATCAAATAGGCTGCAGTCTGTACACAGTCACCCCAAAACTTTAAAGGGAGATTGGAGTGAAACATAAGACTTCGAGCTGTTTCAAGAAGGTGCCTATGTTTGTGTTCTACAACCCCATTCTGTTGTGGGGTGTAAGTGCATGATGTTTGGTGTATGATTCCATGCTTGTTAAGGAAGTCAGCAGCATATTTGGAACTTCCTAGTTCATATGCGTTGTTTGTCCTTCAAATTTTGACAGTCCTTTTAAATTGAGTTTTAATCATGCTGAAAAACATAATTATAATGTTGAAAGATTGCCCTTTGTTTGAGCACAGATGTATCCATGTCGCCTTGCTTTTATCATCAACCAATGTAAGGAAATAAAATTTCTCATCATAAGTACCTACCTTATAAGGCCCCCATAGATCTGCATGTATTAATTCAAACAAATCATACTTTCTATTTATGCTGGAATTAAAAGGCAGTCTATCACTTTTGGACCTACAACAGGATTCACAAACAAACTGCTTACCTTTGTATACAGAATCAACAAGATCAAGCTTAAGAATTTTATCCTTAGGAATGTGCCCTAATCTGTGGTGCCATAGATTCAATTTGTTACCACAGTCAAATCCTAAACTAACAGATCTGTTCTTACATGCCAAAGAAAAATGATTCCCTTTTATTCTCCTATCACATTCACAATCCAGGATATAAAGGCCATGCCTGAAACTTCTAATTTTGACTGGATCTTTCCTCTTAGAGTCCTGATAAAAACATGAGTGGGAATTAAAATGAATTTTCCTTTCAATGACTCAGATAACTTACTAATAGATATTAGATTAAATTTGAAAGCGGGCACATGAAGGACATCTCTTAGTGCAATCAGGGTATTAATCTTTACATCACCAATAATTTTCACAATTTGGGGGTGACCATCTGGCATTCCCACTGTGTGGCATTTCTCAAGGGTGTTATAACTATTAAAGAGCCTCAGATCCCCACAAATGTGATCTGAGGCACCCGAATCTAAGATCCAATATGTGGGTGTGAAAACAGCCTGTTTCTCAGTATTTAGCAGGTTATCGGTTTTTCTGCCTGTTTGGCCAACAAAATGATCATTATCTTGCATACAAATTAAGACGTTCTTGTTTATGCAAGGCACACAGGAATCATTGCAGAGAATCTTTATACAAGTTAAAATAGTTTTAGGATAGAAATCATTACCAACGAAATCACCTTGAGGGACATCAGAACCTTGGCCTTCCTTGTTTGGGTTGGCACGGCTCATGTAGCCATACAATTTGTTCATTTGTTCTTGGGACAGAATTCCTCCAAAGGGATCTCTTGGAACTGTCTTTGTGTCTTCATCCTTTCCATCCAAGGTTCTTGCGGCATTCGCATTACCTCTTTATCCTCTACTGTTTCTCCAATTTGGAGGAAATCCAATTTTCTGATAACAATGTTCCTCTATGTGCCCTAATTTATTACAATGCGTACATTACAGATTGGTGCGTCTAGGGTTTTGACTCATGAATCTTGCCCCTGGCTTCTTGTTCTGCTCAACGGAGAATGATAGCGAGTTGATCTCATTCGAACTGGTAAGGTGCTTCTGTCGTTCTTCTTGAACGAGGAGAGAAAATACTTGGTCGATGCTTGGAAGAGGTGACATCATAAGTATGTTCCCTCTAATCACACTAAAACGTTCATTTAACCCCATGAGAAATTTTATCAACCTCCTCTGTCGAACGTAGTCAGTAAATTTCTTTGATGCTTCGCAGGTACAAGAATTACAGGAGCAAGCGGGAACTATGTTGGTGGCGTCGATTTCGTCCCACAATTTCTTGACTCTTGTGAAGTAGTCGATGATAGACTCGGTTCCTTGAATCGCTGTGGCAAAACGGTGCTCTCGATCGTAGATTCGAGTAGCGTCTGAATGTTCCCATCTACCACATAATTGCTTCCAAGCCTGGGCGGCGGAAGGTGCAAATAGAATACTTTCGCCTATTTTCTTCTCGAGGGCCATTTGTAGCCATGATCGCACCATGGAGTCGCAGCTGTTCCAGGCTTGGACTTCGGCAGCATTTCCGGTTGGCTTCTTCAAGGTTCCATCCAAGAAACCCATTTTGTTCTTGGATCCCAGCGCGAGAGTGATTTGCATCTTCCAGCAGGCAAATCCCTTGAAAATACATAATTTGGTTCCTCTAATCCATAAACTAATGAAACGAGAGTTATAGTGGTTCGGCCAATAATCTGGTCTACATCCACTTCTAAACAATATCTTTATTCCCTTATTTAGTATTACATCTTTAGAGAGCTTTCTAGTATTTTCTCTCTCTTCTAATAATGTGTCCCTTTACAAATGAGCCTCCCATCTCTATTTATAGACTTTTGAGAGTGAGGCCTATCTCTTAATCCTTATACATGTGGTATTACTTCATTGGAGCCACCCTTCTAGTTTTGGCACTTCTTTCCTTATAAAGCCTTCCGGCCTCAAAGTGTAGGGTGCGGGATCCGGTCATGGAGTATGGGGCCGGAACATGGGTCCCGGTCATAGAGTGCGGAGCCGGAATACGGGACCCGATTATAGAATGCGGGCCAGAATGATATTTGGTGCCCAAACTGGAGCCCGAACAAGGTCCTGAAGGGGGCCCGGGGTCCGGATCGGGATCTGTGGCCTGGACCGCTTTGACCCTCTTGCCTTCGTTATATTCTTGCCCTTGTCATCAGTCCCACAAGTTCTACTTTTTGCTACTTAAAAAAGTGGAACTTACAAAAGAAAAATTGAAATTTACATTCTTTCTTCATTCTTTCTATTTCTTCCCTTCTCCTATCTTCTAGTCCCACAAGTTCTTTTTCTTTTAGCTCTTACGAAGAAAAATGAACTTACAAAAAGAAAGTTGGTACAGTGTAATCAAAGTCCCACAAGTATCTTCCTTCTGACAAATTGGAAATTCTGGGACATAAGTCTTTGAAATGATATATCTTGATGGATGAATCCCATGACATCTTGATGGATGAATCTCCTGATGTCCTCATAAAGAAGACCAATGGTTCCTTTGATAAGAAACATTCCTTTTTGAAAGGGCTAAATATTTTGATGATAAAGTCTTTGCTTATACTAGCCAAAGGATGATAATTCCCTTAAAGGGAGAATAAAGATAATATATTTTCCCAACTTTGCTTATGCTAGCCAAAGGATGGTACTTGTGATTCAAGTATGGTGCGGCGTCCCACACCTAACAATGCACCCATTACAGGCGACCAGAGCTCCTGATGGGTCTAGAGATGGGTTTTTTTGTTGGCTCGATGGCCGGGTTTCTTTTCAACCCAAGGTGGCTCTGCGGCCGGGTTTCATTTCAACCCAAAGTGTTACTTTTCAAGGCATGATAGCCTGTAGGAGTTACTTTCAAGGCATGATAGCCTGTATGTGTTACTTTCAAGGCATGATAGCCTGTAGGTGTTACTTTCAAGGCATGATAGCCTGTAGGTGTTACTTTCAAGGCATGATAGCCTGTAGGTGTTACTTTCAAGGCATGATAGCCTGTAGGTGTTACTTTCAAGGCATATAGCCTGCGGCTCGTTGGCCGGTGCTTTCTTTGAATACTTCAGGGGGTGATCAGTCCCCAGGTAAAAAGTACCTGCACTTTCCTTAAAGACCTTGTTAGCTCTCTTGAGGCAGAGTAGGACATGTTGCATATGATAAGTATTTTAAGATATCAAATCAGTTTGTATTTGAGCATAAATCAAGATCAAGCTCAATAGACTCATGTAATAATAGACAAGTCCGGTAATAATATTTAGAATCATGCATTTAGTTAACGCTGAATGAAGCATTCTATAACCAAAATACTCAAGGTGGTTTTATGAGTTTCAAACATTCTCATCATGCCCGTCTGCCAGCTGAAAACATAGGCAATAGATTAGCCTAAAACACTGTTTATGCAGCAGCTCAATATTCGTGACACAGTGCCCGGGAAGAGAAAGACAAGTGGGTGAGTTATGAACATTATTCCCAAGAAGCATGACAGGAGTAGACAAGGCATTTTGTTTCCCTAAGTTGGATTTTAACAGCAATATCATGATGCAATAAAACAGAATGATGTGTGTGCGTTTTTAAGAGATTGGTCACTTTCAAGCAGGTCTTGTCATGTTTTAAGAGGTAGCATAAAGTCAAGCAAAACTGTAGCAGATATGAACCGCTTGCCAACTCATAATAGATCACGACTAGAGGAGTTAAAACCTTATCATGCAGTATCTGCAATTTCAGAGTGTAGAAACATAGCACCAGTGCGCTTTAGATTAGCAAACAGCAGCAAAAAGGATTGCTGTATAACAGCTCCAAAAGTGCAGAATAACAGAAACAACAGTAATTAAAGGTGTGCACCGCACTAATTTTTAGTTCAGACAGACCATAATTGTTCAGCAATTGCGGCAGCAAGAATACTTAAAACAGTAGTCAATCTGGGTAAAAGCTGGACTTAATCTTGAAGCAAACTAGGAGCAGCAAACTAGGAGCAGATTTTCTGAGCAATAAGATAAGGTATATATTCAGAGAACTGCTGGTAATCATGTCATGCAGTAGATATAAAAGCACAGTATTACTGTCTTCTTTGAAACAGCAAAGGGATTGTTTATCTCAAACAGACCCTATTATGTCATGACAGTGCAGAAATATTTGGCCAGTTCCTTAAAAAATAACTTTCATAGTAGGTAATATAGTGCAGATTTCAACAGATTATTTAACACTAGATCAATGTAGAAGCTGCTGTAAAGAGCTATTCAAATCTTAATCATGTAAGCAACAGTAAGCCCCAAGTGGCTCCATAACAGCTCAAAGATATGAAAAGGCATGATGTCTTAATATGGAATTTTGAACAGCAGTGAATTTTAAGAGCAGAAAGTTGAAGCGTGATCAATCTATATATTTTTTCCTTTGCGGTTTTCAAGATTTTAGAAGAACGTAGAAAGGTGCAGCCAAATATTGCACTAGAAATGAACAGAGATTCTGTGGTAGTAATCAGAGGAGTAATGCAGGAAAAACAGATTGTAAAAGGTTTTAACCTAAACCTTATAGGAGCAGGCTTATAAAGGATAGTAGTGTCATCTTTGTTTTTACAAAAGGCTGAAGCAAAAAGATTTGTGCTGCTACTGTAGGTACTATTTAAGGCACATGGTAACAATTCAAATACTCGTAATTTTCAGAAAGACATAATATATAATTGAAGTTGTACTGTTTAGTGAAGAAAATTTGAAGTTGGTACTTTGTTAGCAGCAAAGCCGGAGCATTACTTGAGGTATCAAACAGACAAAATTTTATAGATTTTAATGTAAAAATGAACCAGGCTCCACAGGTACCAAACTTCTCTTCATAGCAGGAGCTATCAAAGGATGATTTTCGGCTCCCGGATAAGAACATAAGGCACAGTATAAGATTTGGTAAAAATCAGACTTATATCCCTCACAGACCATATAGCAGAGATAAACAGAGGCATAATTCCCAGAGTAAGATTAACTGGACTTAGAAGCCTAGCCAGACTGACCAAAGTTATAAGCGAAAAATTGGTCATGAAACTTTCCTGCAATTCAAAGTAATAGCGCAGAAGGCAGTATATGCGGTAATCAAGGAATCTGTTTGCACATTTCCAGCAAATCAAGAGTCTGTGATAGTAGGCCTTCATATAGTGGTGTTCAGCAGAAAATGTGTGTTCTTTTGAGAAAAGTTTAACAGCAGGTAACAATTCTCTTTTTTTTTATGATAGTTCAGAGAAAACACACTTTAAACGCGAATGCGCTTTACCAGTAGATAAAAGAAGCAACCAGAAGTTTTTTAAGCATAAATTTCAGGATGAGGTGTAAAAGGATAGCACAATTCCGGACGCTAAACTGTAGAAAATTTATACTGTCCGAGTGTTCATGCAGCAGCAAGTAAAGGATTGTATTGCTTTACCAGTAACAGTTCAAGGCTTATGAAGTCAAACAGAAGCAGTCACAACCATCAGAGCAATAAGGCATTAGAATCTGATCATGAATGCGCAACACCTTACATAAAAGACAGGGAGAGGATGATATAGTTTTAAGATGAAAAACTGTAAGAGGAGCTTGCACTTGTTGCTTTTAAACAATCAAACAAATTATTACTCTAGTTAACATGTGTGCTGAAGTAACAGTATGAATCATCTCTTCTTTGATGGAAACTTGTAAAAATAAATAGTAAATGGCCTCTAAGATCATCCATGAAATACACAATCATTGATCAAAAGCAAACAGAGGCAACAAAACAGCTTATGATACTTAACAGAAGATATATTGAATATGCAATCCTGAATATGAATGTTTCTAGCCCATGTTTGACTAAACCTCTGAAAACAAGAACAGGAAGCTATGTGGAGCCTCAAAACAGTTATGCACAGTAGTATACTTCATGCTCAATTCTTTGTGCAGTAGTAACAGATTTTGGTTGTACTGAAATGTGTGAGAAACATAACACAACAACTATTTTAATGAAATGAAGCAGATGAGAGGTTCTGTTCGTGTTTTTGTTTAGTATGAAATGTTTAATTCTCAATATGGAGCATTTTGAGCAGTAAAAAACAACAGCAGATTGATCATATGATGAGATTAAAAGAAAAAGAGCCTAAAGTTGGTGTTTCTGTGTTTTGAAAAGTGTCGTGACAGACCTATCAGATTGCAGCAAAGAGGCCTATGCTTGAAAAGAGTCAGGCCGACCTTAGTACTAAATAATCAACTCAAACGAGACAACTAACATTGTAATTCAGGTAGGATGCATCTCTGAAGACAGTATATTATATAAGAAAAGCAGTAGATTGAAGCTCTGCATTTATATTCTTTTAAGTGTGACAGTATATGCAAAAGCAAAGTAATATTGTAGCAGTCGATCAGCTATAATCCAGAAGCAAGAAAAGGTCTTAATCAGAAGAATTTTACTGCTGATCTAATTGAAATAACACATTAGTTGTCTTTCAACTTTTTCATCAAATTCTTTGAATACTCTCAGATTTCAGGCATTTGGAGTTTGCACAACCAGTAGAAAGTGACAGTAGAAAACAAATGAGTATGGGCATTACTTGAGATGTCAAGCAGACAAAGCTTTGCTATGGTATTTAAACAGAAGCAGCACCTTTCAAACACATCAATATCGTAAATATCCTCTGAGTTTTAAGATTAATGGACTTATCTTAGCGATTTGCGTCCTCAGCTGTCTATAGAGTTTATCATCCCTTCTTCATTTGTTTTGCCAGCAGTGTCTGTTCATGCGCGGACTGTTTCGTGGCTCCACTATCTCCCAAAACCCACTTTTGAAAGAATTTCAGCTTGCCTCCCGTGTGATTCTGTTTGTCGCGAGCCTTCACCCTTTTAGCCGGAATGCTAAGATGGCGGGTTACTGCTTAACATCTTTGTGCATTTGTGCCTTATGTTAGTGATGAAGTCACCAAGTGCCTGCAGTTACTCATATCAGAATAGAATATACAGAGAAGTGTAATAATAGATTTAAACCGTGCCGAAACAGATTACACAATACGTTTTCATGATTGACGCAGTAGCACAGATTTTTTGTTAGAATGAGCAACTTTTGCGTAGCCTGGCTGCTGAGATTTTAAAATACTCCAGATAATGCATATCATGCAGGGAATAAACTTGTTCTTGAAACAGACACCCAAAGTTTGATCCAAGAATCCATAGAAGAAGCACAATCAGAAGTGGCAAGTTAAAATGAGTAACTTAAGTGGTACCGCTTGTGAGTACTTTGCTATAAATCGCAGAAATTGATTTGATGCTGCATCAGCATTCATGTGTCAAACATGAGGAATCAAAACAACAGCCAGTCAGTAAAACCTTAATCAGATTAATACAGAAATGATCTATCTTCCGCACATTGGTTTTTGGATTTTCATAAAGTTGAAGTGATCCAGACAAAACTAGTTCAGCCTTGCTGCTACCAGAGTTTTGACAAGAGATGAGTTAGTAAAGTTACCTTAAGTCTGCAACTTGTAATTTTACATTACCAGAGCTTCTACGAGCTTGAGTTTGCATCTAAGTCTGATCTGCATTTTTAAATGCTTGCTCTCGGGCGCTTTCATAGGCTACCAGCCATTTTAGCAAAGGTGTATGTGGATCTCCATAGTGTGGCTCAAAACAGATGTGTACAGTGGTTGCGGCAGACTTAATACATGGGAGCATGTCACCTCAAGATGAAGTATGCACTACCAGCAAAGTTGAGCATCCGGAACCGAATAAACGGGTGTAAATTCACTCCAAGTATCATAGCGAAAACGTTATTTCAGAAATTTTCGGACAGAAATCAGGAGCAACCTAGGAAGCCAACTACAATTACGCTACACACAGATCAAGTTTAAACATTTGAATCTTCTGCACAACCATCAAATTAACAGTTATGAGCCACAGAGAATTGTATGTCAGGTGATTAATAACGATAATGTTGAGAATAAAAACAGTTTACTTTCATCACCGTATATTTCCTTTTTTTAGTAGACCTAAAAAGGTCCGTTGATTCTAGCAAAATTGGACTCATTATAGTCTTACAAGAGCTCACAAACAGAACCGAAGTGCGGCATTACTCTAAGATACACCAACTGCCGGAACAAACTCATCACCAACAGTACAGGTTGTAATCCAAAATGCATGAGTTTCATAATTTCGGAGCAGGATTTTTGACACAGACAGATGAAGAATATAACCATTCAAGGATTTAAGCTGCTGATAGCTTATTCGGGCAATAAAAGGTAAGTAGATATAACATGCATTCCTATCATATTCCTAGCTTGATGGTTGTTCCTACATATTTGTATCGTATCCAGGTTGCTTAACTGTCTAACCTATTAACCATCTAAATAGTGCAGCAGACTGTTATTAAAACAACTCGAAACAGCCCACGGAAGATAATGACGTTATTTATGTAGAATAACTCATATGCCTGGCCAGTATGGAAAATGTTAAATACTTTATATATAAGCAATGATTCCATAATGGCAGCAGCATAGTTAGCAGTAAAAACAGATTAGGCCACCAAAACTCAAGTGCTTCACACTGTAACAGGTTCTGGAAACACATAATTGGTCAAGACAACATGTTCCCGCATTACAAATGGTTGAATTTTTTTTTTTAAAAAAAACCATGAATAGATAACAGCAACAGTTTGATTTCTTGACATTTAGAAAAGTACTTAATAAAGGCTGAATTCAGTTTACCCATATAGTAGCAAAAGAAATCAAGCTGCATCATGTTTGGGATGCGTAGACTTAGAATCCGTTAATTAATACACAAATAGCAGCAGTAGTGAATATAACATATAGTCAAGTTATGCAATCAGCTTTGTCAACCAAACCTTTATCTCAAAACAGACTAAAAGAGAATTATTAAACTGAACCTATGTAGTCTTAATGCGGCCTGCAGACCGACTGAAAGTAATATCATAGTGGGGAAACGAAAGCAAAGTACCGATCAATTTTACATCTATTAACATGCTATCTTGTTATAGCAGAAAACAATGTGAAGCAATGCCCTGAATGACCTTATATCTGCTCATGGGTGTAAGAGTATGGCGCTTAATAGGGAATGCTTTAAACAGCAGTACAACTCAAAGTTACACAGGCTTAATTATGTTCCTACGGTGGGGCAACAGGAAGCAAAAGCTGAAGTACTCTCTAAAAACTGAAGTACACTTATATTTCACATAAATTCAGCAAAATGACAGAGGTGAAAGGAGTGAATAAGGCTTACAAAGCCAATCAGAATCGAACCAAGTCATGATACTGCAATCATGAAGAAATAACCGTTGGAAGTATGCACTGCTCACAACAACAGGCTTTATAGCCCCTTTTTAGAAAGGATGCTTTCTTAGAACTTTGAAAATTGACACAACAAGTCTAGCCAAGTACAATTCAGGATTGAAATCAATATGTCTTGACCCTGCTCACATAAACCATATAGGAAGCAATAAAGCTGAAACCAAATGCAGATTCTGTTTTTTAGAAACAAAAGTCAAAGTGAAGTGGCGACATCTAAAAGATTTATGTGAAGTCTGGAATTTAGACCACAATTGAAACAGAAGCAATTATATAATAAAAACAGACACAATCCAAGCTTCAAAAAATTTTTTTTTAGGGGCAACATCCTGGTGCAAATGTCTATCCAATCATTGTAATTAGTAGTTTTTTTGTAACACAGATTAGTGATAGCAAAACAAAAAGATTCAGGCAGAACTCAAGAAATATAGGCCTTGCTTAAACCTAGGACACAGTTTATGAGATGCAAAATGTGATAACACAATTTTTCAAAGATCGATTATGGCCCCTGGTAAAAATTATTACAGTTACGCATGAACTGTCCGCGCATGAACTGAGCAAAGTTGAGGTGAAAATAAAAACAAAGGGAAAGTGTTGACTTAAAAAGACCCTTGTATCCTGGCATACCTTCACCTAAATCATTTCAGTCAGAGGAAAAATTCTCTCAAATGAGAAGTGCAAAAGCAGCAGATGAATCATTTTGATTCAAGTCTTCTAACACGGAATGTAATAAGCTATTTTGCGACAGTGCAAACCAGATGCTAAAGTTTCACCTGAAAGATCACTTTATAAAATTTATCAGCGCAGTAATTAGAGACAAACTGTATAGAAGAGCTACTAAGTTTTTAAGCATTTGTACCGTACTATACTTTGCCAACTCATGATAATAGCAAGCAAGGTTTCACAGATTTTATCAAGCCGATCAAAATCAGACGAGATCCGACATATATGTTTTTGCAATGAACAAGGTAATCAATAGCGTAGACTACCAACCACTCAGATCAAATCGCAACGATATATTAGAAGTGTTCTCACAGCAGCAGTGTAAGCTTAGATAACTTTATAAACCAGGAGAATTTAGTTTTTAGGGTCGATGAACTTATCTTTAATGATTATCTTTGGATGCTTGTAGCTTGTTCCAGTTGCTTATGCCTTCCGGTGGATCTGTGGCCAAGAGTTTAGACTTCGGTGATGCCTGGGGGTGCTATGCTTTGTCGTCGTCTGTCTGTTAGCCTTAGGGTGTTTGTTTTAAATTTTATCGATTGAGTCTAACCTTCCGGCCACGGACTGAGATGCGGCCAAGGAAATCGATGCGGCTAAGAGAATCAATGCGGCCAAGAGAATCAAGGGATGAGATGCGGTCGGTGAAGTTGCTGCGGCCAAGGAATTGGATGCGGCTAAGGAAATTAATGCGGCCAAGGAGAGTTGATGCGGCCAAAGAGAGTTGATGCGGCCAAAGAGAGTTGATGCGGCCAAAGAGAGTTGAGCCAAGGAAGCGGCCAAGGAGGTCCGGCTAAAGTCTGAGATGCGGCCAAAGCTGCATTCGATCGATGTCTTCACCTTGCCTGGATTTGGTTCCGGAACTTGTTTGGTCGTCCTTTGCCGTTGGTTACAACTACTTCAAGAAGCCGGTTGTTGATAGTTGCCCTCTGATCGAGTTTTGAGATTCTGCCTTCTTGCTTTGAATTGAAGACGTCGCCTGGCTTGTCTGAGACTGCTACCCAGGACTAAATGTGACCGGTCGCAAAGAGAATGACCCGGTCTTATATTGAAATTGTTGCCCGGGGCTGAATACTCCTGGAACACCACTTGTGCCCGATGATGTAGCCGGAACAGTAGCCTGTGGCGCGTCTGTGTTCTCAATGGTGATACCAAAAACTTGATGGCCTTGAGCCACCGGGACGAGATGCCGCATTAATATGGAAGCAAAATTCGACGCAGCTCTGCCTTCTTGAAAATGCAAATCATCATCCTTCGCTCAAGAATTAACCTCTCTTCATGTAAGCTCCTCGCTTGGCTTTTCGATCTGACTCTTTTTAGTCTTCTTTTTGTATTTTGCTCCTTCAACCTTTAGGCTGTAAGAGAATCCGCATCTTGCCTCGCGGCGAATGTTGAAGGTTTCAACTTCTACCTTCTAGCCAAATTCCGCGGTTAACCTTCGAATCTCTTGATGAATTCTCCAGCGGCGTCCTCAACCAAAACAATTAACTTCGATCGGACCGCAAATTGCTTTTTGACCTGCCTTGAGCTCCGTCTTTGTGAATTCCGCGATTACCTTTCGTCGATCTTTTTGTCAAACGAACTCCCAATCTTGTGGTATAATCGCACCGATTCTGGAGCTTCAACTGCTTCAGGATTTTCTTCCTTCCCCTTTTGATATGACCGGATTGAAAATCTTCGGATCTTGAATTCTCTTTTGAGTTGGATCTTTCAGATGGTTTAGAGCTCTTTGTCACTCGATCGAAGATATCCCCTCGAACTGAGAGCGATTCGCCTTCGGATGGACTTGTGCTTTGAATTTCGAATGTTGATGTCGTCGAGTAGATTTTCGAGCAAGTATGTGCACCTTGAAGCTTGTTTTCGAACGAATTTGTACCGATTCTTCGTGGATGAACTCATCGATCGTCTTTGATTGTAGCGAACTTTTGCCGGAAGGGGGATCGACTAATTTTATCGTAAATAACTTTCTCATTATCGACTTAATCTCCTCTTTCTTTTCACAAGATCGTCGTACGTCAAATCTCAAGAAACCAAAAAACTTGCAATGCAGGACTTCTCTCGAACCTGTGGATGGATCGTGGTTGATGTTCGTTTCCCACAGACGGCGCCAAATGAAAATACATAATTTGGTTCCTCTAATCCATAAACTAATGAAACAACGAGAGTTATAGTGGTTCGGCCAATAATCTGGCCTACATCCACTTCTAAACAATATCTTTATTCTTCTTTAGTATTACATCTTTAGAGAGCTTTCTAGTATTTTCTCTCTCTTCTAATAATGTGTCCCTTTACAAATGAGCCTCCCATCTCTATTTATAGACTTTTGAGAGTGAGGCCTATCTCTTAATCCTTATACATGTGGTATTACTTCATTGGAGCCACCTTCTAGTTTTGGCACTTCTTTCCTTATAAAGCCTTCCGGCCTCAAAGTGTAGGGTGCGGGATCCGGTCATGGAGTATGGGGCCGGAACATGGGTCGGTCATAGAGTGCGGAAGCGGGAATACGCGGACTGCTGATATAGAATGTGCGGCCGATGATATTGGTGCCCAAACTGGAGCCCGAAAAGGTCCTGAAGAGCGCGCCCGGGTCCGGATCGGGAATCTGTGGCCTGGACCGCTTTGACCCTCTTGCCTTCATTATATTCTTGCCCTTGTCATCCCTGACCATTGAACTTATTTGCGAGGATGAGACCTGGATTGTCTCCACTGGCTAGGTATAGAGGATCTCCAACTTTCGTTGTGAAACTTGCGGAAGGATTAGGGTTATCGCCTGAGGGATCGTCATTCTTCTTCTCGTTCGCCATTCTTGTAGCTCTTTTGGGCGGAATTTGACTACAAGATGAATGTTGGTGTAATGGAAAATCACCGAAGAAGACGGAAAAATCAAAGAACACAAAATCGGTGCTTTGATACCATGATAATCTGTTAAACCCTCTCGCGCAAGACAAGATTGAAGCGAAGTAAACAGAAATCAAAGGAATGCTACTCGTTTCATTGAATGGTTGAGAAGAACATTCAACCTGTTGTGTTTGTGCTTACAGAGAAAGAAAGAGCGAGTTTCTTACTGGAGCCCTACCCTCTTTGTAAAACTAAAACACACAGAACAATGGAACAAGTGACTAAAGTACTTATACCCTAAAATCTACAACGGAAACAAAGACCATACAACTTAAAATAAGTTAGACCGGGCTACATAATAATATGACTCGTAATATACTAACAATTTTTTTATACAAAGCAATTGCCCATTCATTTTTCATATACAAAGCAACCACCACTGGGTTTATAGCGTCCACAATGAAAGTAACACCATGAACAAAGAAAAACTAGAGTTCAATTATATTTCAAAAATTGGAGGAATCAACAAGTTGTATCAACGGTTTTAATATATAGAAAAAAGTATCAAATTTCTAACCTGCTAGATAAGAATTCCATACACTTAGCAATGCCGCCATGAAGTTCAACCTGGTAGAGGTCCTTTAGCCACAAATATTTCCCATAAATAATGTTTGTGAAGAGTCAAAACACTTCATGACATGTGTATGACTTTATTACAAGTCAGAGGGACAAGGATTTACACTATCAAGTTTGATAAACTTGTTAGATCAATTAGCCAAATCTAAACAAGTTAGGTTTCATCTAAATCAACGTTGGAATATAAATAACGAGATTTTGCCAAGGAAGTATTCATCAATTATTCTTCTTTTACATTTTTTAAGAAAAAAAAGCTTACAAAGTAGAAACCCAAGTCCCCCAAGATAAATACTTAGAAGAAAAAAAATTATGACATCAAGATTCAACATATTCGTGAAATAATTTCACCAAAAGCTGTTGATAATTTAATTCAACTTTGATTCCACTTCCAAGACATTCTCCCATATAAACAGCTCATTTTCTTCATCAAAGTAACCACACCATCTACCAGGTATTCCAGACTGCATCAGGCATATACATCAGTCTATTTGTCTTACATGCCAGAAAAATTCTACAATTTCATTAAAATAAACAAATTAAGTCGTTATGGTTATGATGCCAGTATCCTTGAAACGAAACGCAGTGCATATAGATCAACACCTAGATACATCTTCATTCCATCAACAATATAATCTACAATAATATCAACTTCGCTTTTAAATCAAACTCGTAATGGGCGCATAAAAATAGATGTTGAAGCCTACCTGCTCGTATTTCAACTTTCTCTTCTTGTTACTCGTGGCCAGAACCGGCGTAAATTCATCTCTGACATATAATCGTCATACTCCTTCAGAAATGCGACTGATGCCAGTCTCCGTTATAGGACACTCTGATGAAAATATTCCAGTAGCTTCATCACCAGTTTAACAATGTCCATAGTCGTTGGATTCCTTTACTTTGAATCGGGAATGCTTCGTATATGAACTTGTATAGACCATGCATGTAGGTGATGACTTCGTTGATTATCTTGCCCTCTCTGTACACCCATAGCCCCTAGGTGCACATCTCTAACGATTCGATGAACGTATTTAGTCGTGATAGTTAGGGATTTGGGAAGAGATTAAGGAGAAGGAACGGGCTGGGAAAAGGTGATTTTGAGACAGGATTAAAATTTTGGTAGAGCGATAGAGAAGACAACTAGGGATTTGGGAGTTGGAGCAGAAGGGAAGGGCTGCGAGGAGATTTGGTAAGGTAGCAGAGTTGAAAGTCAGGGTTTTGGAAGAAGAAGGCCCCGTTCTTTCGTTGGCTTGCTATATTTTATTCAGAGTCAGCCCACATTAATGTGGGTGGATTAAGCCCACCTTAAAGTCTACCACTGTAATGTACCGTTCTTTCGCTGGCTTGAGTTTTTAGAAGCTGTAGTAACCTCATTTCCACATTTGCCCCTGGCTGATTTGACGTATCCCCATCTCCCTCACCATTTCCCCGTGCATGTCATCGATTAGCAAAACCACCCCTACAGCTTCTTTCAACCCCATTCGAGTCTTCACGTCGATCTCCCTCGCCACTCTCTCCTTGCACATAGTAAGTACTATTTCTTCCCTTTCCGCCACTCTGTCGTTGATACCCAGTTCGCACTCGTCAAAGCCATTGAACTTGAACACCAAGCTTTGTATTTTCACAGTTACCCACACAGGAATCGGAGACACCAAGGTGGACATGACTACTCGGCGTAGTGTAAGTGCAGTGTTCTTCCCGAATATTTGCTATTTTGTTCGTATGACAAACCCAATTCGCATTTCTCTTTCTCGAATCACAACTTCGTTGATGTATATATATTTGCCCTCTAAAGTACCAACCGACACAGAAAGACAATCTTCTGGTGCTGTTCCTTCTGGGGTTACCGATGAACGGGTTCACTAGGTTTTTAGTTGTCTTTTTGTGGAAAATGACTGCTCTTCTGGCTGTGCTGTAACTGTGTTGTACATTTCTTGATGGGTTAGCTAAACACCAAAGGTATTATCTGTAGCATGATGTCGATTGTTACACTAATATGTTAATGCTGTATTGATGTTGAATGAAACCGGTGTCATTTTCTGATTGTGATTCAAGTTTTGGAATTAATCAGTCATTTAGTTAGACGCCAAGATAAATGTCTGTAGAATCGGTTAGCTTACCTAAACAGGATTGGTTAACAATTTGCAGTCGTCTTCAACTGGTAGAAGTGTGAACCTACTGAACACTGCCTACATCAACTGTGACTGTCAACTCCCGGCTATGTTACTGATTTCATACACTCCTAAAAACTTTGGTCGTCTGTTTTTCAAATGTAATACTTGCGGGTTCTTCAAGTGGTGGGATGCGGTCAACAGGCCGACAACTGGTCCCAACATGGAGAACATAGCCAGAGCAAATGTGTTCAATGATGTTCAGAGGCTGAGTCTTCTTATTAACCTAACTGATAGGAACAATGAAACTGTTGCATCAGTGAAGGCCAAGGTTATTGAGATGGCTATGAAAATTGACAACATGGAGAGAGCAATCGTTATTGTGGAGAAGGGTCAATCTGATGCAATAGCCACCTTGTCTAAGATAGGATATATGGTCTGTGCTCTGTTAGTCTTTCTAGTAGGACGTTCCTTGTTTGGTTAGGTTCAAGTCTATGTTGTAATCCCTTTTGCGTCGTACCCAGTGTCTGAACTTATAACACACATGTTGGGGTGGTCTATTTCAATTAAGCTATGTATTTCAGTCGACATTGATTGGTGTTTAATTCCAATCCTTATGTTGTAATATCAGTTATGTAATGACTTAATTACTGTAATGAATTATTATCTGATTTTGTACTGTTGGTGGTGTAGTTGCACTTGAAATCAGCCAATGTTGAACTCTTCAGTAACATAGTCACTTATCAGCATTTGATTCATATAATATTGAAATGTGTATATGATTTCAGGGGCAGATTACACCAGAGAATGATCCAATTGTGTTGTTTGATTTGTATTCCCAAGGTCTTGCAATGTCATACGCACTTCCAACTGTTGAACCCCATGACCTGTCTATTACAGTACCACTGTTGTTACCAAGTCTTGATTCAACCCATGTGCGAGGTGGTGTAAAACGAAAGCATCCCTCTTGGTACAATTTATTGCATGTTTTTAGATTTGTTACATCACAACTTGAATATGTTATCATATATGAAGTTATACATTGTTATGGTATTAACTTTTATACAATTTTGCAACTGCCAGTGAGTTGGAGGTTGATTGTCAACCCACTGATGTGTGCATTACACAACAATCACATGATGCAGAAGCTAAGGAGGATTTCGGCATCCGTTATGTTGGATGGGCAAAGGGTATGCATCAAAAAAGACAAATAGTTATGGCTTTGGGAGCAGTCAAAGTCATTCAACATTCTTCTTGTGATGTGAAGAGGTGCTATGAAGTTGGTGGTGCAAGTAGGGCTGTCCCTAATGCTCCAACTCACTCTGCACATACAAATAGCTTTGATTATAGTTCCAGCAACGGATCTGACTGCATGATTCTTGAGCCATCTGATGAAGAATACAACACTGAATCTAGCAGTTACGAAAGTGAAGATGTTATTGTTATAGATTCTGATTAGTTTCTTTTATGATGTTGTGGTGATGTGCACAACTATCACTTATCTCTACTGTCAATGTATCGGGGTTTTTGTTGTTGAAATCATGTACAGTAAGGCAAACATGTTGTACTAGATTAACCTTGTAATATAACTATTTTTACATTAATCCAGACCCTTAATGACAATAGTGTCTACCTTGCACAATTGTTGCTTGTCCTCACCACCACTGTATGGTAGCTTGGTTTTCCTCAAAACATATTTTGTTGCAGAATGAAGAACTTGTTGTTAAAACATCAAAACACAGGGGCTTCTTAATATATGCTTGAATGATTCATTTTAACAAAATTACAAAAACTGCACCAATGTTGACAGTACATCATACAACTTAACGCAATTGACAAATACATATACAACTTCAATACCATAAAATAGTCAGTATACTGACATCAAACTACTGCTCTTCCCCTCCTTGTTAATATCTGTGTTGTCAACTCAGCTCTAAGTCTAACCATGTCTTGGGCTCCATTTTGAGATGATGTGTTGTTGCCTTCAGAGCATCTTCCTGTAGTGGATGGATCTGATTCTGTGTCATCTACCAGTGGCACAAAATTTGGGGCAGAATCAATAAGTGTGAAACATGGATCCCCGAACTTGCTAATCCTTACAAAGTTATGCAATGCAAAACATGCATTTACTATTTGAATTTGCTTCAACAAAGGATAACTTGGTATTTTTAATAGAATCTGCCATCTAGCCTTTAAGACTCCAAATGCTCTCTCTATAGCAGATCGTAGAGATGAATGACACTTGTTGAATAATTCTTTACCATCTCTTGGATTCTCGGCCCTAAATTCTGACAGATGATATCTTACTTTTGTGTGTGGGGTCATTAACCCTTCCCAGTCTGGATATCCCTTATCGCCTAGATAATACTTTCCTGTAACAACGTTTCTGTTAGCATGCATACAGAGAAGTGACTAATATCCTTTATGCTCAAGTTGTGAAGTTCAGAATCACTTAAAAACTAGTAATAAACCTGGAGGTGGTTTTGGAAAGTTCTGAGAAGGTTCATTGATTGAATTCATGTAAACTCTTGTGTCATGAGCAGATCCTTCCCAACCAGCACATACAAATATGAATAGCAAATCAAAATCACAAACAACAAGGACATTAGTGGTTGTAACGCCCTTTCTGTTTATGAATCTAACTCTTTCCTTCTCTGGTACCGTTAGCTCAACATGGCAACCATCCAGTGCACCCACACAGTTCTATTATGCAATTCCATATTGTCAATCTTTCAAAAAACAAATACAACATATGAAATAACAATCAAACGGATATGAACAATCACCTGGAAATAGGGGAAGTACTTAGTGTTTTCAGTTATCTGGGTAGGAGTTACGAAAAGTGGATCCCTAGGTTTCACTAGATCCTTACCTAATTGGCCAACCGCTTGCAGAATATCACCAAAATGAACAGAAACAGATGAACCTGAGTGTTGAAACCTCTCCATTGTATCACGATTTGCACATCTATGGCTTAATGTTCTCAAGAACCAAGCAACTCTCTCTTTGACTGATATAAAGGCTTTGTTATTAACGTAGTACTTGTACTCCAGCAAGTGACATAGTGTCAAGAATGTGTCTTTGTTCATCCTTAGGGCATTGAAACAACGAACAGGATGGCCTTCTAATAGCTCATTAACCCAATCTTTACCAGTCAGTCTAGAAGTATGCATAGGAATTCTAGGGGGTATGTTCAATTTCCCTGTGAACATTTCCATAACTGCTACGGCTTTCAGCTCTAGTTGTATTATGTTCAAGCAAATTGCTCTGCATAGCTTCGTTAATTGGTGTGGGTCATCTCCAATTTCCTCGAGTATTCGGTATACCTGTTGTGCAGTCAGTCTGATCATGGCAACCTTGCAACAGTTATCAAAAAGTGAGTGCTACTGGACAAGTGTACTAAAAGAAGCTGCACTTTTAAGCAACAACACAATGGATACTAGTAACACAACAAGTGCAATGAAAATGAATTTATATTACATACTGTTTTGAACATAGTTAAAAGTAACTAGCATTACAATAACTAATCACTCACTCACTGCAATGGCACTGCTCCCTAATTTCATCTTCATTCTAACTACATCAATTATTTCATTATCTTTTAAAATCTCAAACAAATCCCTATAATCGTATGTTTGTATCATACAAGCTACATGCTGAAATTCCTCTCCAGTTAACCCTTTGATCATACGTAACTTTGCAACAACCATACTTTCTGTAGCCTTCCCTTCCCTCATCAGCAACTCCTTGTAGTTAGGCTTGTTGCTTCCAACAAGAATGTCCTCTATATGGTTTGCAAGGGACAAATTCCATTTCATCTTCAGTTCTATGAACATAAGATAAATTTTATCTATGAAGCCATTTCTCATACAGAAGTCGCAGTAAGTTCTCTTCATATTGTTCATCACGGATGATGAGTGATGAGCCTCTACATGCTTATTCTTCTGTGTGGCTAATGTTCTAATGAAAGCAGTGTAGTACTGATCAACTGCATACCGAATTTTGAACTTAATAAAGTCTCTTTTATTCTCCTTCAACCTCTTTCCTAGCAACCTCATCATTTGCAATTTGGTTGTATGAGTGGCCATCCTATGACGACAAACAGTAAGAGCAAATATAAATGAAAATCAAAACATTAAACCGTGGGATATTATGGAAGTATGCAAACAATTGAAAGCTAGAATGATCATATAATACCCAACCGCAAACAACTTGTCTTTCAACAAAATCACAAACATCAGACATGTTCTTAACTACAATACATAATAGACCATCTGACCATCTGCCACTTCTTGGAATTAAATACACACCAACAACAAAAACATGTCAAAAACAGTTGGTGCTTGTGGCATCTTACTAACATTCTACTACACTAAATCTGTTAGTGATAGTCACTAAACAGATGACAACCATCCTACCTAGTAAACATGATTTTAAGCAGTTACTTTACTGCTATAATAAGGACAGATACAACAACTTATCCCAAAAAGTAATATGAGTTGTTGCATAACTCTTAAGGCTTGTAGTGATCAGTGCTTCTGTTGTTGTACAGATAACGAACCCAGTTTGCAATCTCCACCTCATCAATTAGTGTCATAAGGACTGCTCTATGGCTTCTAGAACCAATCATAACCATAGCATTTGTAAGTTCATCACTAGTTAAACCTGGTATGCCCCTGATAACACTTGCAGCTTCTGGCACAGATATGATAATTGAGTGCTGCCCAAAGTCCATAACATCCAATCCTACTAACATCTCGTTACATCGAGCTAAAGTTGCATCGATATCAGTTTGAAGATTTTTTAGTTCTTCAATATGAGCTGAATGCCCTCTACTGCCTTTGGAATTTTTCTTAACTTCACCAGGTTGCTGAGGACATGGAGCATGTTTTCTCTTACCTCCATGTACTACCGCACCAGCAGTAGTGCGCATCAGGTTATCCCACTGTGGTGGCTTGTTCTCCTTGTCAGTAGATAAGTCTATTTCATGAGGTTGTGCATTTTCCTTCTCTGTTTTTTCAGCCACCGGTACTTCATCACCAGGAGTACCACTTTCATTACCAATCCATGTGATGAAGCCATTAGAACTACCAACAACTAAACCTGCAAATTCAGACCCTTGAAATGCCGAGGCAGTGAGATTAGCACCAATCTCAGCTGCTGCAGTAAGGTCAAAAAGGGAAGAAGTACCACTGTTGCAACCAGTATATGGTACTCCAAAGGCAGCATTATGATTCTTATCAGCAACAGTAGTTTCATCAAAGAGACCTTCATCAGAATCAACAATTTCAAACTGCACTGGTGCAGTTCCTCCTGGGGTTACCCTCAACTCTCCAGTAGCATAAGACTGACCCCATATCAGCTCCATGTCATCTACCAAATGAGCTGGCCATTTTGAGTTTATTAACTTGTACATGGATCTGTTTTCCTGAAAATGTAACAAAGCAATTGTCAACCTTGAATGTTAGATGTCTAATATAAATATTTGACATTAAGTGACTGTTTGCAGTAAATAAGTAATGTTAATGTACCTGAGCCTTTCTTGCAACCCATTCTGGTGGGTAAGTGCAACAATTTCCTGCCTCATTCCAGCCAAGACCAGTTTGCTTGTGGGTAAGATCTTTCCATTTTCTCCACCCTCCCTTAAGTGTGTCTCCCTTGTTCTTAAGTGCAGCTCTATCAACATGGTCCATACCTTCTCTGGCCTTGTTAAATCTTTCAGTAATGTTGCCCCATCTATGTTGAAAGCCTATTAAACTACCACCTCTACCTATCTGGATCTGAGCTTCCTCAACTAACAATCTGATCAGAAGCTCTACATCTTCATTTGTCCAGTCATGCTTAATTCTCCTAGGTTTTTCATCATCCTTTGGTACCTTCTTACCTTTCCCTTTGTCACTATCATTTCCTCTCCCCATAGCTAATCTATTTTAAATATGTACACAGCATGATTCAAACAAGGACAACATTGACTAACAGCACATGAACAACAACAGATGCAAAACGAGTATATATTTTTAGTTTCACACAGCTATATTCACATCATGATTCAACCAAGACAACATTCACTAACAATATATGAACAGCAAAAGATACAAGTTCTGTTATGCCTATCTTAATGTAATAAAATAGAAATTAGTTGACTAACAGCACATTACACAACAACAGATGCAAAACGAGTATATATCTGTAGTTTCACAAATTATGTTATGACTAGCTATATTCACATCATGAATCAACCAATACAACATTCACTAATAATATATGAACAACAACAGATACTAGTGTACCAACGCAGTGACTGAAAATGGAAAAAGGAGTTACCTCCGTTCAGATTCCAGCAGTAGTAGGACAAGAGGGTAGTAAAACCTGAACGTTGCACACAGATAGAGTTAGAAAATTGCATAGAAGTTGTTTTAAGAAAATTACAGAGAAGCAAAGAACTGTTTACCTGGTGGCTGCAATGTGTTTTTTTACAGTCGAGTTGGTTCCCTTTTAAGGAGTAATGTCTCCTCAAATGCGCAACAATGGAAGCTACTGGAATTTATTGCTCCAGCTAGCCAGATTCGGTAGATTTTAAATGCAGATTTGCCATTCGCTAGAGAACATTCAATGAAGTGCGTCAACAACTCCAGTACTTCCGCTAATTGAATGCAAAAAATGATAACCATGCCGTTCCAGGATCTTAGAAGATAACAGCAGTCTCAACATTGATGCTGATGGACGCTTACTGCTCCCTGCTGCAAAAATTCGACGGCGGCTACCATATCTTGCTGCTCGACCTCAATGGTTCGTTGAGGCTGAGGGGAGAGCTTCATCAATGAAGCCGATTGACAGCTACTTCTCTGCATCTTCAATAACTTGGAGCGATTGATGTAAAAGTACCACGAGGGTACAGATAGAGCTAAAGAAGGGGCAAGCTTGTAATTGGCAAAGGTTTCAAAATTGGCTGGAGATGGCTTAATTTCCAAACGCAACAAAAGTGACCTCTATCTTTCAGCTGGGTAATCGACGTTTCATGAGGATGGAGATGGCAGAATCGCGTGGACGTCACTATCACACATTGACGATTTAGGACATTAATCTTCAGTTTGCAGCATTAATCCTGCGAATGAACGACCCCAAAATGAAATAGATAGCAACAAGTAATTAATTGATTTATTTTCATTTGAAACTATTAGATCAAATTTGAAGTAACTGTTCTTTTAAATTCTTTCTAAATAAAGTGGTTCCTTTTTTTGGCGGTAGTGTAGAAAAATACACGGTATATTGAAAACGAATTTGATATATAATTGCCAACCAAAAAAACTAACTTTTTAACGATGGTTAAAAGATTGTGGTCATTGATATGGTAATTGTAGCCACAGACGTCTCAGGTCATCATAATTAATTATACATTCACGATCACACCAGGTATTTGGTCGTGTATTTTTTTTTTTTTGATAAGTATGGCCTTAAGCCTACATTGAAATTAAAACCATCACCAAAAAAAGAGTCACGCAAAATCCAGATTACAAGCCCTAACTATCTTAAGAGGAATATCATTCCTTTTCCAGATTTTAAAGTCTAGTGTACTATTATACAAGCTAGAAACTAAAAACAGATTGAAATCTGTTTCAGATTTGTCCAAAGCATACTTAAAAGCAGATAGCTCCCTAACCGCTAAATACAGATTTTGTATCGCATAGCACAAATGCTGAACACGAGTAAAGCCATTCTGTAATTTCTTCCTCAGCAGCTCAAAAAATTGTTGATTTTTCAGATCAACCTCCACTTGTTTCCATCATTCTTCACGTACTATTTTCAGCCCAAAGATAATTCCTTGTATCTCTGCTTCTTCTTCAGTAGTAGAGAACTTCATAACCTTGTTATAAGCCACTACTATAGAATGATCACTCTTCCTTATGGATCTTGATAGCACCATGTTTCTCCCTTTCTTCCAAAAGCTTCTGCAGTTAATTTTCAAGTAGCCCTGCATAGGAGGAGACCAAGTGTTTATGAACCTAGAGTTACTTTTTTCAGATATCATTATTTTCTTACAAGAATCAGCGAAAACCAGATTGTAATCAATTAGGGGAAGTAGAGGCAAATGTTGATTATGTCTCACTGTATTTTTAGCATCATAAATAGCCCACATAGTATTCAAGACCTTTTCCAGTTTATCATCAGGCCACTTTTCAACATTAGCAAAAATCCAATCTTGTATACCTCTTTCCTCTGTAGGAAGATTTCCTTGAAGATTTATGATTCCGTGCCAGAGAGACTTAACCATCACACACTCAAAAAAAGTGTGGAACATCGTATCTGTTTTTGAACAGAAACAGTAGAGAGAAGATCCCCCTATTCTTCTTGCTATGTTAGCAACACAAGGAACAATATTTCTCATGACCTTCCAGTATAATAGCTTAACTCTAGGACTGCAACTGAGATTAGTAATTCTCTTGCTCATAACAGAAGAGACTTTCCTTCCTGAAGAGTAATCCGCAGTAACAGAGAGGTACTCCAGATTGTAGGCAGATTTCACTGTGAAACTACCATCTTCAGTTTCATTCCAGATCCAAGAATCCTTCTTCTCCTTGGAAGTTTTAGTTCTGATAATATCATCTATATCAATCTGCCAACAATTCTGATTCAGAAGACTTATATTCCACTCACTAGAATCAGGAGAAATATAAGTGGCTACTGTCTCATTCTGAGAACTAACAAGAATAGTAGTATAAGGTTTACTACCAGTAAATCTAGAAATCCAGGGATCTAACCAAAAACTGGTTTCTTTCCCATCCCCAATCTGCTTTCTGATGCCTTTCTTAACTAGGTTCAAAGAAGCAACTATAGAAGACCATATAGGGCTATCTTTTTTACCTCTTCTAACCTGAAGGATCGAATTGTTAGGAAAATAAATTCCTTTTAGAGAGCAAGCTACCAAAGACGAAGGATTAGACAGAATATTCCATACCTGTTTTACTAGCATAGCCTTATTGAAAGAAGCTATTGATTTAAAACCATACCCCCCTTCTGTCCTAGGTTTACAAACTTCTTCCCATTTCAACCAGTGTAAACTTTTCTTTTCGACCCCTCCTCCCCCCCACCAGAAAGCAGCAAGCATAGAGTTGATTTTCTTAATGATACCTTTAGGGAGAAGAAAGAGTGACATAGAGTAAGTAGGAATAGCTTGTAAAACACTAGCCACTAGAACAGTTCTACCAGCATGGGAAAGGGGAGTTTTCCAACTTGCCACTTTATTCCTGATGGTTTCAACTAAATAGTTAAAGAACTGATTCTTGTTTCTCCCCATCTTCATAGGTAAACCTAGATATTTGTTAAAAGAAGGAGTCTCTCTGTAACCCAAGATATCGCAGATTTGAGACTTGATGCGAGGATTAAGCTTCTTGCTGAAAACCATCTCTGACTTTTGAGAGTTAATTACATGCCCTGAAGAACTGAGAAAGGAATCAAGAGTATTCTTAAGGAATTCAGAGTTTCTGATATAACTACTGCCACAGAAAAGAATGTCATCAGCAAATGCCAGATGAGTAATACTAGGTCCCTCTTTAGACAGTTTGATACCTTGGAAGATACCTTTCTTGTCTGCCTGATTCAAAAAACTGGTCAAAGCTTCCTGAGCCAGGATAAAGAGAAAAGGAGAAAGAGGATCTCCTTGTCTTAATCCTCTTGTGAAATACCCCGTAATTAAAAATAGTGATTAATTAGGCTAATAAATAATTTAGAAGCTTAATTATGTGTAAATAATCATGAGGGAACAAATCCCGAAGAAAACGGATCCTTAAAATGGGTTTAAAACGCTAATGAACCTTAAAGCACGTTTTTCGAGGAAACCGGGAAAACGTGACTTTAAGCGGGTCAAATAGACTCGTAACAATTTTGGTCAACTAATTAGTCATTAATAAATATTAGTGAAGCTTTAGAACCAATAAAATCAATAAAACGAGAAATTAGTAAAAACTGTCAAAAACGGGAAGTTGTGGGGTAGAAACATAAATAGACCAAACTTATGTGTCCACTTTTGAAAATAAAAATGTGAAATCTGTGTGTGTGCAGTGGGGGTCCGATTTTAAGCCTCTCTCACACTCTCTCACACACTCACTTATTCCCTCTTATTTACAAAACAACAAAAACAATAAAGTAAACTACTTTATTTACTTTACCCCACTCACTCACTCTCTCTCCTACCTTATTCTCTTCACTCACGTACACAGCCCCTAACTCCCTCCTCTCTATTTTCTTCTTCCTCCAACCTGACAACAATGGAGATTTGAGCTCCCTCCCAAAATACTCACTTCTCTCCTCTTGTTACCCTCTTAAACCTTCTCCAAAAATTATAAAAATTACACCATTGTCTTCCTCTCATTAAGGAGAGTATTCCCCTCCTTTCAAAATTCTAAAAGGAACGTTTTCATCTCCATGAGTGTGGAGCATTTGGAGCTTTAAGACTACCACTAGAACCACCTTCTTCTCCTCGTCATTTTGAGGTAAAAATCTTCTTGAAACCTCACTGTTTTTCTAGCCTTATGGGCAAAACGAAAATTAAGCTAAAACCTTGTTTGGTTTCCTTGTACTCTAGCCAATTTTTGCTTCCTTGGAGAGAGAGAAATATTGTTCTTGAGCCCCCTCTAAGCTTCACCTACTCCCTTGGAAGGTAACGAAATTTCTAAACCCTAGAATATGCATTAAGCTTAAAAGAATGGTTAAGGGTTAGTGTATTAAAATGGTGTATATGAATAGGTTGTAGTTTTAGATTGTGAAGTGCTGTAACCGGTGGGAAGAGAAGAGAAAGAGGAAGGGAAGAAGCAAGAAGGAGAAAGGAAACTAGAAGAAGAAACAAGGTAATTACACCTATCCTTCGTGTAGTTTAGTAATGCATAATGTAACAGATTTTAGTGGTGTAAATGTGTAGTGTACAATGGTAATGAGTAGGGGTATAATGTAGGAAAGAACCAAACTGTTTTAAACCTTTAAAAGACATGTAAAACTGGTTGAAACCTAGTTGGGATTGGGATGTTAAGTGCAGGAATTCTTAAGAGTGTTTTAGTGTTGGTTTTTGTGTATGGGAGCTTTGTATATCTATGATTGATGAAAACAGATGAGATGGATAGAAATGTGTGAATAAACAATGTGGTGAGAGTATAGAAATATAGGGGAGACTATGGCAAAATTTACTTAGAAACTAGGTGAAAAATATGTGTTTGTAACAGATTTTGTTTGAGATAGTTAGAGGGTAGATTGAGAGAGGTAACTAATGTATTGGAATGCATTAGAAGCTTTAAAAATGACATTAGAAGAGGAAACTATGGATGGAGAGAGTTAGAGTAGAAATCTGTAGCAAAATGCAACTAGAGAAGAAACTATGTGAGTGTTGAAATGGAATTTGGGAAGAACAAGAGTGTAAGTTAGTATAGGATTTGTGTAATGAATTAAGGAATGAAATAACATGATTTAGAGTGTTTAATTAGTACTAAAACATGCTAGGATGTATGTAGGAAGATTAGGGAAGAAATTGGTGAAAATGGGAAAGAAAAATAAGGTCTGTAGCATATTCTGCTACCGACCGACCCAGAGACTGGATCGGTCGGTGGGTCGGTCGGGGCTTAAGCAACGAAGAATAACCATTCTGGAACGGACCGACCCAGGAGCCGTGAGTCGGTCGTGGGTCGGTTGGACCAAAATTCCCTGTTGTCGAAGTTTCTGACTTCGACCGACCCAGAGGTGGGTCGGTCGGTGGGTCGGTCGGAGCTTGGACAACGGGACTGAAACTTACTGGAATGGACCGACCCAGAGGTGTATGGGTCGGTCGGAATAGTTCTGGGTCGGTCGGGAGAAATTTCAGAAGACGTGAACCTACTGGAAGGGACCGACCCAGGGCTTGGGTCGGACGGTGGGTCGGACGACCCATAACTTACAAAAAAAAACTATATGATTATAATTATATATATATATATATATACCCACCTATACATATGTGCATATATATATATATATATATATATATATATATATATATATGTAAGTACACCATTGTTAAGTAATGAAAAGTAAGTAAATAAAATATAAGTGCAAGGTATGTAAAGACTTAGTAAGTATGAGTAGGAACCGTAAGAGTAATCGAGTTAAGTTAATGATAGTTAGATTAATCACTCGATTGTATGTATATCATAGGATTTGATTTGTGAACACCGGAGGAACGTTGGGACACAAGTACAACGGTGAACGGTATGAATTCCTCATGCCCATTATGCTATCTTGGTTACTCTGATTTGTGTGTTGTGTGCTAATTGACCACCAAATAAGATAAATGCACGAATCGGAGTTATTATGCTTACTTGAGAATATGTAGTGTTGTATTTTGTTGAATATTTTCTTTAAATCATAGTTTGTATAATTCATGAAATGTATGGATGAATATGAGTGTGTGTATGTATGATGCATTGTACTGTGACCGAATGTGTTTGTGATTGGACTTCTAACTGATTCCTAACAAGCTAATCAATCTAACTTAAATTGGTAATTAAATTGGAATGAGTAGAAGTCCGATATAGTTTCGGCCACGCGTGAGGATGCGGAGACACAAGAGGTTGGATCCAAGTCCTGACTCTTAAACTGGTCCGCGGCCCAAACCCCTTAAATGGGTAGCATCCCGGATTGGTGAGTCAAATAAATCCCGGTGGTGGGACGGTGTAGTCCCCGGGCTGGAGGTCATACCGACTTAACATGAGTAAAAGTAGGTAAGTAAGAATGAGTAATTGTTGGGAAAATTACAAACATAGTAATTAAACCTAGCCAAAATGGGCAAGTGCACCCTATTCGTTGTAATAAAACAAGTGTCGTATCCACAAGGAAATTGGATTCTAAATCCCGAGCTTCGGTATAATAGTTAAGTGCGAAAAAGCAGTAAAATGGGGGTTTAGCCAGAGGCAAGCTTGGTTGATTGTTAATTGAAATGCAACAAAAACAGTAAAGTGTTTGTGTATGGAATGGATGGGGGGAAGTACCCTAGGATAGTGGGAATCACCCAACTCACTCAAAGAACTTCAAAACCATAACTCATCATTTCAGTGCCTATTAGAGTTTAGCTCATGAATCCCCAAATCATGGGGAGTCCAATTCTTACCTAAATAATCAAACCCCTTAATTAAAGGAGGTTCAAGTCATCAAGTAGCATTAAGCAAGCACTCTTAAACAATAGCCCCAAGCATTCACTTCCAGAATCAAGAAAGCAAAAGTTAGGGTTTACTCCCTTCTTGGTCTAGTTCCAAACTCAAGCTCAAATATTGAATGAAACCACCATAAGTGCAGTAAGAGATCAGTTTAGTGCATTAATTGATATTGAAGGGAATAAAACGAGAGTAATTAATGAGTTAGGTTTCTAGCATTCAATGAGCAAAATGGGTTCAAACCCTCATCCTAGGATACAAATGGAACTACTCAGACATATCTAAAGGAAAGAGCAAGGAGAAGGAAGAATTAGCCATTAGAGGAGCTTCCAAGCTTCAATGGAGGTAGAAATCTTCACTTTCTTCTTCCTCCTTTCTTCTCTTCTTTTCTCCTCTTCTTTTCTCCTCTATTTTCGCCTCTCTCTCGTCTGTTTAGGGTTGTAGTCATGAGTGTTTGATAATGGGGAAGGAAGCCCCAAATAATAGTCTTTAAATAGAAAATTCTGGGCAAAAATCCCGTCCGACCGACCTTGCAAGGTTGGTCCCAAGGTCGGTCGGACTCTTTTAGGCGGAAACACGTGACGGGTTTTAAAGCTCGACCGACCTTGCAAGTTCGGTCGCAAGTTCGGTCGATTCCAGTGAGTTCTGGGACGGCTTGAACAGAGCCGGGCCGACCTTGTAAGCTCGGTCCCAAGGTCGGTTGGCCCCAGAATGTCATTTTTCCTGTGCCGGAATTCTCCCGATGCTTCCCGTTGGCTAGGCATCCTTCCCGAGGTGCTCGAACGTTGATGCATTCTCAGATTAAGCTCTCGAAATGTACTCAAACAAGTATTTACCTAATCGAATATGCCAAAGGTATAAGATCACTAATAAACACAAAAAAACTTCATAAAGTGGTGAAATAAGTCATGCGCTAAATAAAATGACGGTGAATAAAGACCTTGGGAGAGCACTATTTCACCACTTATCAGTAATAAGTATGGAAAAGTAAGTAAGTGTAAGTGAGAGTAAGTAATGTGTAATGAGTAAAAGAGTAAAAAGCATTCCGATTAACCCGGATGCGTAATTTGGCTAACCCTTGTGAAGGTAAGGATCGTGTATGCTATTGTATTGTTGCCTTGGATTGTGTATGGTGTTGAGCATGATTGTATGATGTATGAAAAGCATGTATGTATGAAATAAATGAACCGCATGCCTATTCGACCTTAAATAGTCGGCGTGCCCTAGCTAGCACGCGGTATATGCGGAGTTTATGCGCAGCTTTTGCTGAGCCCCTTGGGGCGATGTTTTTACTACACGCAGGTACACGAGAAGGGTGAAGACGATGAAGACCTTACTTGATTTCTTTTTGGTTGTAATTAATGGATTGTGAATGGTGTACTGAGTAGTACACGGCTGTAGCTTTTTGGTAGCCGGTGTACCATGGGGTACACCCTTTTGGATATTGGTAGGATGGTGGAATGGTATAGATGAGTAGATGGTAGAAACTCATTGATTTTTGGTAAACTTGGAAAGGTTGTAAATTGAATATACTTGTCACTCGGTAATCCAGGAATGTAAGTATGTTATATTTTTGGTACAAGTAAGTAATGTAGTAGCTCGGTATACTTTGATCATCAGACCGTAACTGTATGTAGTAATAGCCTTGCTAGCCGTATGTGCGGTTAGCGGCGTTGTACCACCCGCCGTAGTAGTAGTAGTAGTCTTCCGCTGCGAACTGATAGAATTAAGGGATGATTGGACGGTAAGCATAAGATTAACGATAGGAGTGTTACATCTTGTGGGAGAAAAGAAAATCCCAGGAGCTCCATTATTAAGCACATAACATTTGACTGATGAAATACAATTAAACACAGGCTTAATCCACTCATCAGGAAATCCCATCGAAATCAGAATTTCAACTATGAAGTTCCACTCCATCCTGTCATATGCTTTGTTTAAATCAATCTTAAGAGCAAAACTTCCTTTTTTAACAGCTTGACTTCTAGCCAAAGAATGCATTATCTCTCCAGAAATAATAATGTTGTCCGAAATCATTCTATCTTTGACAAAACCAGATTGACTAGAAGAAATGATGTCAGGAAGGAAGTATATAATCCTATTAGCAAGAACCTTATTCACTATCTTGTAAACGAAGTTACATAGTGCTATAGGTCTGAAGTCACTAATATTAACTGCTCCTTTCAATTTTGGAATCAAAGCAATATAAGACTGATTTAAGGAATCAGAGAGGGGATTACCTTGCAATATCTGGAGCACAGTCTCTGTCACCTGCTGACCAACAAGATTCCAATAGGTTTTATAGAAACATCCATTAAAACCATCGGGTCCTGGAGATTTATCAGCAGTAAGCCCTTTCATAGCATAAACTATCTCATCTGCTGTGTAAGGTTGTTTTAAGCAAACAACTCTCTTAGAGCTTAGTCTATCTCTCACCGCTTCAATGAAAATAGGATTAATCTTAGGAGAAGTAGTCTGAGACATCTTCTGAAAATGACTCCTAGCAATACTCTCAATCTCCTTCCAAGCATAGCAGACTTCTTCATTCTGATTATAGAGACCGAAAAATATAGTTTCTTCTCCTTCTGGCATTAGCTCTGGAATGAAAGTAATTGGTGTTCCTGTCACCATCTTTAATCCAATTATCTCGAGACCTCTGTTTCCACCAGGATTCCTCTTTAAAAGCTAGCAACTCTATATCCATCAGAACCCTTTTTCTGTTATTAACATTACCCAGAGAAGGATAAGTTAAAGTGAGAGTTTCAAGTTCTTCCTTTTTTTTCCTGATTTTCCACTTTAATTTCCCAAAAGACCACCCTTTCCAATGAGACAAGGCTCTCTGACTATCAGAAATCTTTTGATCAAAGTCCCTATGCTGTTTCCCTCAAATCTCTGACACAATGCTATGACACTTCTGATCTTGAATCCAACTGTTCTCAAATCTGAAACACCTTCTTGCTTTAGTTTGAACTCCAAAGAGTCTGATAAAGAGAGGTTTGTGATCCGAGTGTTCCCTTGTCAAATGTTCAACAGACAACAGAGGGAAAACCTTGACAGCTTTACTACATATAAGAACTCTGTCAAGTCTACTTTCAGAATGATGCTCATCCAGTTGGCCATTCGTAAAAGTTCCAGGTTCTCCAAAGAAACCCACGTCTAACAGATCACAATCATCCACTACTTCTCTAAATAACCCCATCTGACTGTCTCTTCTTTTCCTACCACCTGTTTTTTCGTGATTCCACATAATTTGATTAAAATCACCTGCAACCACCCAGGGAATAGAAACTTGATTTCTAAGCACATTCAGAAGCTTCCACGACAGATGTTTCAAGGACCAATCTGCCCAACCATAAAAACCAGTGAAGTGGAATAAGATTCCTCTTGGTAACAAAACTTCAACTGCAATATGATGTTTAGAAAAATTAATACTAGAAACTTTCACTTCCTTGGTCCAAAGCAGAGCTAACCCACCACTTCTTCCTACACTAGGAACAATCAGACTGTTATATCCATTAAAATTCTTATTGATTCTCTCCATCTCCTCCTTCGATCTGTGAGTCTCCATAAGGAACACAAGCTCTGGGTTTTTAGATCTCAAAAGACCTTTAACCCAAGCTACTGCCTGAGGGCGACCCAACCCTCGGCAGTTAAAACTTAAGCAACTCATTGGGACTGGCAGCCTTGCCCAGAAGCAAGGTCTGCCTGAGACTGAGAAAAGGAGTCCTCTTGAGAGTCCTTGATTTCTTCTTCTTTCCTAGAAGAATGAATCTTTGGAGACTTAAGATTCTTGCTCTTCTGCTTACTGATTTTAAAGCTTATTTTAAACTTCTTCTTATATGATTTTCTAGGATGAAATGAAATACCTTTTCCTTCCTTTTGACTGAAACCAGAAAGGTCTTCCTTTTGTAAATCTAGCTGATTGAAGCCAGATTTAGTCTTTCCTTTAGAGTCAGCTTCTTGCATAATCTGAGAAATAGATATATCTATGTCTATCTGAGATTGGGAGACTATTTTCTGTTTTTTCACTGATTGAGAGCTGAACTTCTATATTGCTTCAATCCAGTTGAAACTATGATACAAATCCCTCTTATTTTGGGCTCTCATGTCTGTAGTAATATGTTCAAAACCCGGAGGTCTTGTGGTTTCTGCACTCCCCTCCTCTTCATGATTTTTTCTTTCATCTTCAGAATCTTGAAAGGATATTGTTCCTAAAATCTTGTCACTATAAGGAATACCTCCAGAGCTCTGGGGTTCCTTGATACATAACCCTTTACTCGAAAAAACCTGAATTTCCATCAAAGCCTGAGCATTCTCATCTCTTATTCCTTTTCCTTTATCTTTCTCCTTCCGATTCCCCTGTAGGTCTGCATCTTTGCTTCCAGAACACTCCTTCTGAGATTTCTCTTGATCTGTAACCTCCTGAATCGAGATAGTGTACTTCCTGTTACTTTTTTCCTTAGACAGAAGCAATTGACAGTTTTGCTCAAGCAGGAATTCATCTGATAGAGCTGCTGTTGATCCAGCAAATTCAACTCTCAACCATGCACCATATCTCTCAAGAGAGTCTTTATCCTTTTTCTTCCAGTCACATTCCACAGTCATATGATCTAATCTACCGCACCTAAAGCAGAAACTAGGTAGATTTTCAAATGACAATCTACTAGCTCGATCTTTCTGACCATCATTCACCACTAAGACTCTGCACAGTGGTTCTGTAATGTCAATCTCCACTCTTATGCGAAGGATCTTAGAAGTAAGAGGATTGATCTTATCAGCACAACCCACATAAGTTCCTATCTTGTTGCCTAGGATGACAGCAGATGTTTTATTAAAAAAACATCATCGGTAAATTATGAACTCCAACCCATATCTTCACCTTCTTTGGGTTATGTTCATCTATGTGGATAGAAGGGTTGAAAGGCATTAAAACCAGAAGCCTATTATGGAAGTGCCAAGGACCATTGGCCGTTATAGACTTCATATCAGCTCCTGAAGTAAAGTGAATCATAAACTTGTTTTTTCCCACATCTGTTACCTTAATGTAGCTTTTCGGTTTCCAAAGACTAACCAAAAAGTTTTGAAGAGCTTTAGCTTGAACTTTGCTAGGATGCCATATCTTCCCAAAGAGAGAATTACATATGTCTGAACTAGCTGTTTCAAACCGAAGAGAATCCCCATCCACTTTTTCCAACTCTCCTAGGTGTATCTTCATCTCGTTCCATTTGGATAAAACTCCATCCATACTGAACATGCGTACTCTTTTCTTTTTCTTCTTCCTAACTCTTTTTTTTCTTCTTTTTGACAAACTAGAGGAATGTGAAGAATGTTCAGTATACCAGTATCTACACTTGGGTTTAAACAGGAAGTTTGCTGTGTAACTGAAGAACTTCTGGTTATTAACCTTGCTCAGGTCGATATTGTCATTGTAATTGAGCCCAAAAACATCGGGAATGCTTACCTTGATACCACTCAGAGTATCTATTAAACCACTATGATTTCCTTTAACCAGGTAGTTGAATACCTCATAACTACCCCTCATCATCACTTTCTTCTTACGTGTCAATATACTACTAGTGTTTGAATCTCTGTTGCAGAAAAAAGATCTCCTAACTCTTGAAAACACCCCTACGTGTATTCTTCTGTAGCATGCATTTACACTCCAACGCCCACGTCCTACCACTAAACTCCTCTCCATACCCCTTCACCGTACTAGTACGATATAGAAAACCAATTTAGAGGAAAGAGCCTAACAGCTCAAAACAAAGAAGAAAACCAAATCGCCCTGGAAATCGCCTTTGCTAAAAGAGAGAATCATTAATGGAGACTGGCGGTGTTGGTTTCTACGTTTATTTGGTCGTGTATTTGATCCCAAATGACTTATTTTTTTTAGTGTAAACTGCACTGTCAGGTTTAAGACGGTATATATATATAAATACATGTCTAGGAATAATGACCTAAGACTAAACGGGATATTATAAGGTTTAAATATCATGAATAGTAAACCAATACCACATGCCATACATACATGTAACGCGAGTAAAGTACAAGCCGAAAGAATCCTGAGTACACTTTAAAACCCGAGTAACAACGACAACCGATTACAAGATTAATCATGGGGTCAATACCGAGAGGGTTAATAAATATTAGAATATTGACCCAATCAAACCAAATGAATTAATATCTAGTGATATGTTCCAGAGATACACACTAGGAGTTACGAGCGGTACGAGCATAGAGGATAAGCGTGATACGTAACGCTAGCATTGTACAGCGGTGTACGGCACGTTATTGTATGGTCTGAGTGTCCCTAAGGACTTTCTCGGGTTCAGATGTTTGTGTGAATGCATGAAAAAGATGGATACGTGTGATATATTATATGCTTGCGGATTTAATTGCCTGTTATACCGCGATGTTAATTGTGCGCCACACCTTTCAAACTAAGGCAATTTTTTCATTATGTAAACTCGAACCGAGTATGGATCATAGAAAGAGAAAAATCACCTATGAATGACTAATGACATAGATCATATTGTCCTTGAACATGGAAGTAACCTTGGCGACGTCTAGGTGAACTTTAAAGACCTTAAAGGTCCCCTCATGGAGAACATCACTCTTTATCACCTAAGCATAGATCTTAGGTAAAGGTTACGAAGCTAACTACATGGCGGGAACAATTAAAGATGATGAATAATCCAGGGTAGTCACAGACTACATGGTTGCGCATTGGTGATCACCAGGAGGCAGGACGACCGAACCGGGTCCTCTCCACATGGAAATCCGACGAGTCAAATATGATCGTTAGTCAGAGGGCACTGCTGTTGGTGCATGGCTACGACCATTTAAGGATGCCCTAATTGGGCTAAGCAAAAATATCCAACGAGTTCTGTTAGCACGTTGGTACAATGGTTACACAAACTGTCTGATGCGGGAAAAGATCCCGTTGGATGTGCCTGTCCGTTTAGTACCAGAAGCATGGAATGCATTCTGTTGAGAATTGTACATGATAATTGATAACTGTAAGTATATACACGGGTTGTCCTGACATGACGCCCAGCAAGATTAAGTAAGATACTATATAATGATACTTAAGAATTATTCTTGGCCATGGATGACGAATAAGGAGCCTTGAAGGTCATAAAACGGAAACCGTTCAGAAGACAACGACTCTCGAATCGTTATCGTATCCCTTTACGCATTGTAATATATGCTTGTTGTTGTGTGTGCTATTGTTATTGGATGGATTCCTGGTTGCTTTATTTATTGCTTTATAGTTACTATAAATGTAAACGAACCAGCATAAACTTGGAATTGCATGTTAACAATTGGGCTAATTAACCTGAGAAGTTTAAAGGTCCATAAGGATCATATAGTAGCATGCTCAACGGTTGTGCTGAGCCTTTATGGCCACCAATTACAGGTAGCTGAGTGAAGATGAACCGGAGTGCATGACTGTTGGGGATAGTTAGCAGTAGACCTATCTGTATTACCGTAGACCTTTGTTTAAACTTCACTTGAATTTTATGGTATTGACTTAGGTAGATAACTCACTGTTCTATTGGGATTATTGCGTTGTAAACTTCGGATTGTATTATGTCTCTGTCATCACTGCAAATTTATGGATTGTATTATTGGTAACGCATCATTACTCACATGGGTGAGTAATGGCGAGTAACACCTGGGTTTAAGTTATTATCGGTTTTATTTTCCGCTGCAACTCGATTAATTATTTATGTTAGGCACGTTAGATTATCCAGATTTTGAAGTAGGTGTGTTACAAAAGTGGTAGCTATGCATGACAAGAGACAGTAGGATAGAAACAGTGAGACATAGGATTTTGGGTATACGGGAAAAGTCTGTGAGTTTCATGACCTAGGTGGTCGCACGCAATGCGAAAGCTGCGAATATTAGCAGGGAGGGCAATTCACATACAAATGACCGTACTTACGCTATGTTAAACGATAAGAGTCTAATCCACCCTTCTGACAGACGTCGGAAGTGGTGAGGGAATATATACTGGCAGGGGACGAGGCTGTCAGGGAGTGATGGAGGTCCTGCAACCCCAAATAACGTTGAAGTGGTAAACCGTCCTACTTGTGGGAGCATACCCGGGAATAGCAGTGTTACCCCCACCCGCCGCTGCCCGTACCTCGAATACCGCCCAGAAAGGCAATGAAAAAGAAAGCGCCAAGGGGCGGAAAATTCCTCCATTCTAGAGAACCGATGTGGTTGCTAGAGACATGGGACATCAAAAATAATAAAGAAACCAGTGACATGATGAATTAAACTAGGACCAGAAGTCCAGATAGTTGCATAATATCTAAAAGACGTACCTATACACAGTAATAAGAGAAACATAAACCCCTGCTTTGAATAGGGATAATCCTAAGCACAATTGGGTTGACCTGATAAGCAGGAAGCATAACCCGGTCCAGTTCACGAAGGAAGCAAAAATAATGCAGTCCTAAACCCCAAAACCCCCAAAAACCCCGAAAACCCCCTAAACCCCCCTAAAACCCCTAAATCCCAAAACCCCCCAAAACCCTAAAAAACCCAAAAACCCAGAACCCCCCCAAAACCCCCAAACCCCAAAACCCCAAAACCCCAAACCCCCAAACCCCACAACCCCTAAAAAATCCCCAAAAAACCCCTCAAAATACACCCCCCAAAACCCCCAAACCCCTAAAAACCCTAAACCCCCTTAAAACCCTAAAAACACCTAAAAATCCTAAATAAAACAAAAAAAACCCTAAAAACCCTAAAAAAAACCCCCGAAAACCCCACCCCTAAAACCCCGAAAACCCACTAAACCCGAAACCCCCCTAAACCCCCCAAAAAAAACCCAAAACTCAAAAACCCCCCAAACCCTAAACCTCAAACCCCCCAAAATCCTCAAACCCCAACCCCAAACCCGAAACCTCATACCCAAAAACCTCAAAACCCCCAAACCCCCAAAAAAAAACCCCAAAAAACCCAAAAACCCCCCAAAACCCTGAAACCCCAAAACCTTCAAAACCATAAAACCCCCAAAACCCCAAAACCCCATACACCCTACACCCACACTACACCCACCTACACTCTACCCTATAACCCCAAACAACCCTCAAACCACCCCCTCCCCCAACACCCCCTACAAAACCCCCTGAACCCATCCGAACCCATCCTAACCCCAAACCACACCTCAAACCCCAAACCTCGAGGCCCCAAGGCCTCAAGCAACCCCAAACAACCCCTACACCCTACTACAACACCCCAATACTAATCCCCACTAAACTCTCTCTCCCCCAGACCCCAAACCCACCCTTAGCCTCACTGACCCGATATTGTCCTCACACAGCTCAATTACTGATACAGAGATGAAAGAAAAGTGATGTTAAGTCATCATGTACAAGCGAGTAAAAACAATATTATGATGATACGTTATAAACGGGTTGATAGTTCATGGCAGGATTCCTACCATGGATAGAGCTAAATGAAGTGGAGTGTCACAAGTACCAATATTGTGGAAAAAGAATAATATTTAAATTAGCCCATAAGGTAAGAAAATGGATATACAACTCAGAAGTTTAGGTTCCACCTGATTTACACCATTACATTACTCGAGAATATTAGCTTTTTAAGCTCGAGCATTTTTATATTTTCTTCCAAGAACTTTACTTAGGATGCCAACAGAAGAAACCCATCAAAATGGCACAAGATTGGTAACTTAAATTCATCTTATCTTTGACAATCAACAATCAGAGTCAACAAATATGCATTCAAGATTTCATTTAACAAGGAATACAATAAATAAACAATGATAACATAGAAACATCGAAGGTTACTACTATTTTTGTTGCCTCTCTAGCCGAGTCGTCACTCTGAAAAAATCGAAACAAGAAACTGATAAGCTTCAGCTTGTAGAAATAGGCAATGAACATCAAAAAGAGGAAGAAATAATTCTGTTATACAACAGTTTTGATGATACTTCTCATAATTATATCAAATGCATGTAGCTTATCAAGCTGCAATAATATATTTTACCTTGTATGTGTTCTACACAAAGCAATTAAATCAACACAGAAGTTGCAAGAAGTCTATTCAAATGAGGGGTGGAGAGGAGTGCACAAGCAACATTTGGTCATTATCAGCAAGGATTGCTAGCTAAATATAACAATATTTTCCAGATAAAGGGCACATTTTCATCCATAGTTTGTCAAAAGTGAAAGGAACTTACAATTAATCCACAAAAAAACAATTGATAGTCTGATAACAATTGGCCTATTACGTCTTGGACTGTTATGTTTTATAATTCTCATATTATACCTTATCCTGAAAATACAGAGCATAATTCATTTAGATAAGACTAGCGATAATCAGCCAAAAGAGTAACAAATATAACCAACTTAACTTTTGGGATAAGTTGTGACCCTTCAACCCCCTAAACCCTATAAACCACCTAAAACCTAAACCCCCCTAAACCTGAAACCCCTAAAACCCCTCAACCTAAACCCCCCAAAACTCGAAACCCCAAAACTCAAAACCTGAAACCCCTAAACCCCAAAACCCAAAACCCCCAAACCATAAAAACCTTAAGCGCTAAACCCAAAAAAATGCTTAAAACCCTAGACCCTAGACATCTAGAAAGTGCGACACTTCTAAGAGATAACCTAGCTTCAACGATACTAGTATCTTGAACAAATATGCCTTCACACATATGATTAGATATGTTATATCTAAATTTTATCTTCAAGTTAATTAATATCATATAAACTATATCAATATTCTATGATTGATTATCACTCTTAGCCTCACTAACATGATACTATCCTCACACAACTCATAATCACTGAAAGAGATGAAAGAAAAATGATGTTAAGTCATCATGTACAAGCGAGTAAAAGCGATATTATGATGATACGTTATAAACTGGTTGATAGTTCATGGCAGGATTCTTACCATGGATAGAGCTAAATGAAATGGAATGTCACAAGTACCAATACTGAGGAAAAAGAATAATATTTAAATTAGTCCATCAGGTAAGAAAATGGAGATATAACTCAGAAGTTTAGGTTCCACCTGATTACACCATTACATTACTCTGGAATATTTGCTTTCAAAGCTAGAGCATTTTTAAAATGTATTTGCTTCCTAGAACTTTACTTAGGATGCCAACAAAAGAAACCCATCAAAATGACACAAGATTGTGCAACTTAAATTCATCTTATCTTTGACAATTAGTGTCAACAAATATGCATTCAAGATTTCATTTAACAAGGATTACAATAAATAAATAAGGATAGCATAGAACCTGGAAGGCTACTACTATTCTTGTTGTCTCTCTAGCAGAGTCGTCACTCTGAAAAAATCAAAACAAGAAACTAATAAGCTTCATCTTGTAGAAATAGGCAGTGAGCATCAAAAGGAGGAAGAAAGATTTCTTTAATACATCAGTCTTTTGATGTTACTTTTCATGATTATACGGCAATAATATATTTTGGCATGTATATCTTCTACTTCAACACAAAGCAATTAAATCAACACAAAAGTTGCAAGAAGTCTATTCAAATGAAGGATGGAAAGGAGTTCACTGACAACATTTGGTCATTAACAGCAAGGATTGCTAGCCAAATATAACAATATTTTCCAAATAAAGGACACATTTTCATCCATAGTTTGTCAAAAGTGAAAGGAACATACAATTAATCCAGAACAAACAAACAATTGATAGCCTGATAACAATCTAGGCCTGTTACGTCTTGGACCATCATGTTTTATAATTCTCATATTATACCTTATCCAGAAAATACAGAGCACAATTCGTTGAGATAAGACTAGCGATAATCAATAATCAACCAAAAGAGTAACAAATACAACCAATTTAACCTTTTGGGATAATTTGTGAAGTTTGGTTTAATCTTTCAAAACCACAAGATATTTAAAACAACTAATTAGTTCCAAAAAAACAAAAGGAATATAAACAAAATTCACTACGCCCAATGTATATTAGGAAAGTAGGGCACAGTCTACGGTTACCTGAATGGATCGAAAATAGATAACCTTTATTTGGCATTGTAGTAGTAAGTCATTACTATGTTACCTGAATCTCTGTTTGTAAGCATCCATGTAAATCTGCGACAACGTATCCAAAATGCCGAAAAACAGCTCCCAACTTTACATAGTGTTTGCAAGGGACTCAGTAAAAATGCCTCATTAAATACCATGGCTCCCAGCTTGCATACATTGCCAGCACCCATAATTTAAAAAGCGAGAGTTAATTAGTATGTCAAATACAAATTAAAAACTACTAGTAGTATAAAAAGATTTTGAGTATACAATCGGTTAATAAATACCAGTGTCTCTTCTGTAGCCTTTAAATCAAGCAGCGCTTTAATGTTAGGATCTTCCTCTGATATCTCTCTACTTTAGTCAAATGGATGATCAGAATCAGCAAAGTACTAATTCACATAAGGGGGTATAAGTGTGGCAAAACCGTCATACATACTGTTACATTATGAAGATCCTATCCATACCATACTGGAAACACCAGTAGACTCATAAACAAGTAAACCTCACACCTAATAGTTATGGTGTACATCCGATCATGTGCTAGTCTCAGAACATTCTCAGCTCGCTAGCTTGAAACCGTAATCAGATTGAATGTCAGGAGGAATATAAACATCCCTTAGTCAAAGTTGCACTTCATGTAGGGTACGAATCTCATTAAAAATAAGTGACACAGATCTCCATATATTAATCATAATTATCATTCCCCATTGTTTGTACCGAATAACAAACAGACTGGTGCTTCTATTGAAAAATGGAACAAGGAGTGAGGCTCAAAAGGGTTTACCAACTAGAAAGATTGATACTCCGATGAAGACAGCTTGAAAGAAGGAGGAGATCAATGGAACGAGTTCACGACATCTGGTGTGTGTTGAAAAAGGAGATGGAGCGCTCAGTGATGTACAGTGACAGATTGGACATCAAGTACCTAGAAGGGGTCAATAAATTTTGCAAAGTCCTTGTTGACAATCTTAAACCAAGGGATAAGGGATATATTCGCTGTCCTTGTGTTGATTGCAAGAACGACTTCAAATACCGAGGTGTGGACAAGATTAAGGATCATCTAATTCGCAGAGGGTTTACAGAAGACTATGAAGCCATAACAATACTGCATGGTCAACATACAGTACAATGTTTGAATGTGCTGATAACGTCGTTGCAGAACAATCAGAATGGATGCTTCACACGATTTTGGGGATACTCAAGATGATTCACTAGTTGTGATTCAGATGATCAGAGGACCTTAATGCGATGATGGAAGATGTTGAATACATTTTTCCAACAAACCAAAACATTCAAAAATCTGATGCAAGCATCAAAGGAACCGTTGTACAGTGGATGTGATACGCAAAAGCAAAACAAATTGAGCGTTGTCTTAAAAACTATTCAATCTAAGGTGAGACATGGATGGAGTGATGTAGTTTTACAGATCTTTTACAACTACTGAAGGATGTACTACCAAGGACAATGTGATACCCACAACACTTATGAGGCAAGAAGTTAATGTGTCCGATGGGTATGGAATATAAAAAAATACATGCTTGTCCAAATGGTGTATGTTGTACTGGAAGGAGAATGATTGGATGACCATTGCTCTGAATGTGGGGAATCACGCTATGTAAAAAAGGGTGACAGAAACCACATAAGCACTAACGTGGGTTCTCCTGCGAAGGTGTTGTGGTATCTACCAATAATTCCCCGATTCAAACGTTTGTTTGCAGTTCAGAAAGATGTTGAGAACCTTTGATGGCATGCTACCCATAGAAAGGATGATGGTAAATTGAAACATCCAGCCGATTCACCACAATGGAGAAACATTGACAGAATATACCCTCAATTCGGTACAGACCCAAGGAACTTAAGACTTGGTTTATGCACTGATGGGATGAACCCTTATGCCACTTTGAGCAGTATACACAGTACTTGGCCTGTTTTATTGACAATATACAATCTACCACCATGGTTGTGTATGAAACCCGGACATATTCTCCTCTCTCTGTTGATATCGGGTCCAAAACAACCGGGAAACAAAATAGATGTGTTTTTGCAACCACTTATTGACGATTTACAACTGTTGTGGAATGAAGGTGCGACAGTGTATGATTCATACGGTATGGAAAACTTCACGCTCCGGGCTATGTTGTTTTGTACAATCAATGATTTCCCTGCATACGACAACCTCTCGGGATACACAATTAAAGGAGCTCTAGCGTGCCCTATATGTGGAGATAGAACTTGCAGTATATGGTTAAAACACAGTGGAAAAATGTGTACATGGGCCATCGGAAATTCCTCCCGAAAGGTCACAAATACCGTAAGATGACAAAAGAATTTGATGGAAAAACGGATCATGCAGTCGCACGACCACCACTATCTGCTGCTGAGACTTACAATCAGTTGAAGAATGTTGTGAACAACTTCGGTCCACCAATTAAAGCCACTGAAAAGAGCATCTGGAAGAAAAAATCAATATTTTGGGAACTTGAATATTGGCAACATTTAGAGGTGAGACATTGCATTGATGCTATGCACGTGGAGAAAAACATTGGTGAAAGTGTATCTGCGACACTACTAGACGTGAAAGGAAATTCAAAAGACCATTTGAAGGGTAGAAAAGATCTGGTTGAATTGGGTATACGAGAAGAACTCGCGCCACAACAAAGAGGGAAAAGAACATTCTTGCCTCCGCTTGTCATACATTATCCAAAGAAGAGAAAATAAGTTTTTGTAGTTCTCTTCGTCATATTAAAGTGTCATCCGGTTACTCATCGAACATATCAAGTTTGGTATCAATGTCTGATCTTAAATTGGTAGGGATGAAGTCTCACGACTATCATGTGCTGATGCAACACTTACTTCTGGTTGCTCTCCGTGGGATCCTTCCAGCTGATGTCAGGAAAACTATTACAAATTTATGTGTTTTCTTCAAAGGAATTTCGTGTAAAGTGCTTGATGTGGAGACGCTGGATAAACTACAGAATGACCTTGTGATCACCATGTGTCAGTTGGAAATGTACTTTCCTCCTTCGTTTTTTGATATTATGGTGCATCTACTTGTTCATCTTGTTAGAGAGATCAAACATTGTGGTCCGTTATACCTTCGATACATGTATACGTTTGAGAGATATATGGGTATACTGAAAAAGAAAATGAAAAACCGTCGGCGTCCAGAGGGAAGCATAATTGAAGGGACAGTAACAGAGGAAGTAGTTGACTTCTGCACTCACTACTTAGACGGTGTTGATTTATTGGATTACCGAAAGCAAGACATGATGGCAGGCTTAAAGGGGTTGGTACCTGTGGGAAAAAATTATGCAGAGTTGATATTGATACATTGAACAAGGCACATCTGGTTTGTTGAATCATTCTGAAGTTGTTGAACCGTATTTCGATGCACACCTAGCCTACCTCAAAACAAAACACCCAACGATGAGTAATGCCAAATTAAAAAAGAGCAGAATGCAACATTTGTTAAGTGGTTCAGACATAAGGTGTTGTATGAAGATTCAAGGAATGTGGATGAAATGATCTAGTTGTTGGCACTTGGTCCAAATCTCGATGTGTTGTCTTATGAAGGATATGATGTAAATGGATTTTCCTTTTACACTGAACGTCAAGATTGTAAATCGACAAACCAGAACAGTGGTGTGCATCTTATCGCTTCACAAGACATTTTCACAGGAACAAGTCGTAATACACTGAAGAACGAATATTATGGTGTTATTGAGGATATTTGGGTCTTGAATTACACTAGTTATGAAACTTGCGTATTTCATTGCAAATGGGTGGACACTGGACAACAAACAGGGATATCGTGAGGAGGATCATGGTATGAAGCTAGTTGATTTAACGACCGCGGCTCCTACTGATGAGCCCTTTATTGTTGCATCAAAGGCAAAACAAGTATTCTACTGTCATGGTCAGTCTAATCCCAGATGGTCTATTGTAATGCAAAGTAAAAGATCGATAGTTAGGATTGATAATATTGTTGATGAGGATGAATACGACTGTGAAGATGAAACAGATGTACCTATTCGGTTGCCGATGGAGGTAAATAATGTAACTAATTTTGAATATCGAAGGTCCGACCACAATGAAGGATTGTGGATTGAATGATGAAATGTTATTTTGTAAGTTTGGTTGACAATATTATATTATTTCATTTTTGTCATGTTTCAATATTTGATTCATTAGATGTTCGTATTAACCTTGTTAATTATTGATTATTTTTCAGATTATGGATCCTGACGATAGAGTCGAAGAGGACTTACTGTTGGGGTTGGATGATATTGACGATGACGTCCCTACTGAAGAACCACCAGCTGCATCTACTTCGCAAAACCCTCGGAAGGGACGTGGACAGACTCGTGGGTTGAAGGTGAAGAAAGATTCTCCCATCGATTTGATCTGGGACAAGTACCTCCGACATTCTGGTGGGTCGAAGCAACAGTTTGCTTCTTACTTGGGATTGATGGTAAAATCCCATTGCTCGATTAATAAGGATTGGAAGGAAGAAAAGGTAGACAAGGACATCATGTGGCAGATGGTGCAGAAAAGTACAAGTCGCGGATGAACTTCGGACGAAGATTGAATCACTTCTAGCGACATCGCTGCGACAATTCAAGCATCGGTTGGTAGATGGTTGGATTACCAAACTGGGCTCCAAGAGGTCACCGCCGTGGGTAGTGTATGATGGTATGATCACGGAGGAGGACTGGAAGATATTCTACGACCATCGCCAGACTGAAGAGTTTAAGGTACTTTTACAATTATTCTTTCTTAATTATTTAAGGAATAAAATTTAACAAATTTTTTTTATTATGTATAACTTACAAATATACAAATTTTGTAACAGTTACGTCAAGAACAAGCGAGACGTAACCGGGCGAAGAATATATATAAGCACTACATGGGGCGAGCTGGATATACGGGGCGGTTGGAGAATGGAAGAGCGAGGGCTTACTGACGAAAACTAATGAAGACGGCACTCAGTCAGTTGTTGATAATGTTGACGATGCAAGTAGGGTGCAGACATTTATGCTGGGTCGCATGAAGAAAAATGACGAGGGAGTATATGTTCCCGCAGAGCAAGACTGCTGAGTTGGCTTCAAAGATTGTAAGTATATATTTTTAAAAGTTTTGTTTACTAATTAGTAACTTCATTTCTAATATTTTTGTAATTTAAAATAGTCTAGATCTACTGAGCGATGGGAGATGGTTACAGCCCCTCCGTCTCAGGATGATCCACTGAATAAGGCCCTTGGGCAAAAGGATCATCCAGGGCGAGTGCGGGGGCTTGGAGGGGAAGTTCGCCAAAAAGACGTGTTTTCTACATCTCGATCGAGAGTACCATAGGCTGAAATGATAGAGAGAATGGTGGATGAACGGGTGCATGACCGGTTGGAGGAGTCGGAAAGACGTCACGCTGAGTCGGAAAGACGTCACACTGAGGAGCGTCAAGCCTACGAGGAGCGCCTGTGAAGACTTGAGGCTTTAGTATTGGGCCAGGTGCATGCTCCTACACCGACACCTACTCCTACACCGGTGTCTGCTTACCCACCCCGCGACGGCGGATACATCGACAGTGGCCGCGTCTCCTACACCGGCACCTACTGCTAGACCGACGTCTGCTCCGGATCCTACCACGACGGTGAATCCTATGATGGTCGATGATCCTACACCGACGTCTGCTCCTACCACGACGGCGGATACTCCGATGGTGGATCATCCTACACCTTCTTCTTCTACCAGAGACACATTTCCTTATCAAAACCTTCTGGTTTGTTCTTTTTTCCTCCTTAGTTATTTTAACATTACTTTTAAAACAATATAATTTTATTACCTTGCTTACTGTTGTGAGTTGATGTAGGTGGCGAAATCATGCCATCTGTTTCAAGTGTTGGATGGTGAGACTGTGCATGTTGCATACGGTCGGGTTTTAGCGACCGGACCGAACAGTATAGTACATTTCAAGCTCATCCCACCTCTTCACGCTCGTGTGATGGTAGACGACATTGTGCGAGGCCATGAGGACTCTCCGCTTCCGTTGGAGTGGAATCAGTGGAGTAAAATAGGTCAAGCACAATCTTCAGTTGTTCCATGGCCATATTCTCTCATTGATGTCAGTGACAAGGTAAACTATTTACATGCTTACTGTTTAGTTTTTAACTTGACTGTTGACTGATATGTTTATTATTTAAATTTTGTATACTATTAGATTGATAAGGAATTAAGACCGGTTAAGAAGAGGAAAGTGGATAAGGGGAAGGAAGTTGTGAAATCAAATGAGGAGAGTCAGAGTGTGAGAAAAGGAAGTGGTGAAACCTTTCGATATGACTCCTAGGAGATCCCCCATTCTGACACCCAAGTATCTGAAGAAGCTGACAGCCAAACAAAAAATGTTGTATGACTTTTTCATGACGAGGCCGCAGTCTGTCACCAACTTCAACATGAAAGTGTCTAAGCATGTTTTCCTCTCCCCTGAGCCTAGAGATCTGATGATTACTGTGAGCGATCTAAGAGAATTTTTGATGGGAGACCTGCTTAACATCTCTGTGATTCAGGCCTATTGTGTGTAAGTATCTTTTAAATTATTATATTATCTTTCATTTTTTAAGCTATTTAACATATCTTATGAAAAAATGTTGTTTAGGTGTTTGACTAGTAGACTGCTAGCGAGCAAGAGATTATTAGCCCTCTCTTTCTTGTGTCCGCAATTGATGTCAGCAAGTCAGACCGCATTGGATGAGCAAGGATGTGCAGAGCACGTGAGGCAGGGATTTTGTACTGCGATGCAAAGAAAAAGCAAATATTTGCTGATCCCATATCATCAGATGTAAGTACACAATATCTGGAATTGTTTGCTTCCTAATTACATTATGTGATAAATTAAAAATATTGTTCTACAAAACATTCTTTGTTTTACCTATGGTAGCAATCATTGGATGTTGATGGTGTTGTGTATCAACACCTCATGCTTATTGATACTAGACCCATTGGGCGTTGATGACCTTCGAGAGATCGCTGTAGAGAAATATTTGAAGGAGTGAGTATTTAAAATTTTAATGCATTTTGTATTTATTTTAAGCTTGTCCTGGATTATTGGCAATAAATGACTTCATTTTAAAATGCTGTATTTATGCAGGGGTCATAAGCTTGGTTTGAGTGATGCGAAGAAACCATTCTCCATCTTGGACTTCTATTACATACGTGTAAGTAATCATTTAATTTATGCATGCATTTTTGTATTAAAGTTAAACGTTTAATTTTTTGATCTGTCTAAAGTTGGTAATCCATGGATGGTGTGATGACAGTGTCCTAAACAGCCTGATTCACGGAGCTGTGGCTATTATGTGATGCGGTACATGTTCGAGATTGTACAAAATATTGACACACTTGATGATGATGACAAGGTAACCCATACCAATCAAAGTTTTAGTTAAAGTTATTGCATTTTAAATAAAATTGTGTGTACTAATGATGATCAGTTTCTTTTTATGGACAGATCGTTTCTTTTTTCACAAAAGCAGGGAGCACGTATTCCAAGATGGATCTTGACTTTGTAAGAGATCATTTATCGCAGTTTTGGTGTAAAAATTACTTGAGCGTTTCTTAGATCTTATCCTAGTGTAGTTAGACTTAGACTTTTGTTTGTGCTGAAGCAACGTAGACTCTCAAAGTTTATAAAGTTCAACTCTCTCTTATTTTTGAAAGTTTGAATGGGTTTGTTTGCAATTCGTTTTCGATGTTGCAATTCAAATTGGCAACTTGGTTTATGGTCATATATAGTGTGGTTGGTTACCAAAGGGCAATACCAGTTGGATGCCCTGTACAGGTTGTATATGTGATTGTAAATTGGGTTGTGTTGGAAAACACATGGTAGAGGCTAAAAAAACAAGAAAAACTAAAAAAAAGAAAAAAAAAACCACGGTTATGTAAAAACCGTGGTTTAAAATTCAGTGGAACAACGTTTTAAACCACGGTTGGTTAGAGAACCGTCGTATAAAAGAGTCATATACCACTGTTATGTAGATGAACCGTCGTATAAAAGCCTTATATACCACGGTTATAAAGCCAAACCGTGGTATAAAATCGATCTGATCCCGCGACAGAAACGGCTTTAAACGACGGTCGTAGAACAACCGTGGTTTATAATTGCGCTTTTAAACGACGGTTTTGAACCGTGGTTTATAGGCATTTTCGAATATACGATGCGCGTATTAACCACGGTTCTAAACCGTGGTATATAAGCTTTTTAACTGTGGTTAAAAACATTTTCTGCACTAGTGCCTTACCACTTTATTAACTCGATCAGTTAATATGCGAGTTTTTGTATCATTTTTGGGCCTGTTCGTGTGCAATCTTGCGTGTCTAAGGTAATAAACGTGCAACGTGTGACAATCTTAGAACCAGGGTGGTTTTGGGTTCATTTACATGTGCTTTCTTGCTTCATTTTTAGTGCCACTACCATCTCCTCCATGCACACTAAAAAAACACATTGCACCTTCTTTCTCGTCTCTGGACACCTATTACACCACCTCTTTTAGGTCATCTCAAAACTATTGAGCTGAGGATGTATCTAACCCAACTGATGGCGCACAGACATATTAATTGTTGTGATCTCATTTCCTTTCACCAATTTAATGCTCATAAGTTGGATGTTCCTCCTAACCACTTCCACTAAGTCGTTAACATACTCATGCACACTTTTGTACATAGCCCTTAATCTTAAATAAGGGGATGTAAATACTTTTTCGTCAACTTATTAGCATCTTTTTGTTTCTTCAAACCTTGTTAATAAAAACCGTTAGTCGATTGAGCCCTCTCTACCTCATGCTCTTCAAACCTTGTTTCTTCCATCTTTCTCAAGGCATTTTTCTCCCTTATCTCTTCAATGCTCCTCACTTAATTCTGGTTTACCATATACTCTGTAAGGGCAAGATAACCAACACCATGGATTTGGTCCTCATTGAACAGCGGCTCAAAGGGTGGTGTGCACACTTAAGGACTTAGGGTGAGGTGGTATGGTAACTCAGTCCGTTCGTGACTGTTTGGTTTATTTTGTGGTTGTTTCTTGTTGAAGGCTCCCCAATTATTATACTGGATATTGATTGCTGGAAAGTGGACTCAGATTGTGGTTTATTGATTCTGAATGTTTTGTTTACTCAATTGCAAAAGAGATTTCAAAATGTATTTTACACAATGAGATGGAATTTATTTAGTTTCACTGATTTGTGCGATCCCTTCGTGCTTTTGTATATTGTTTTCTGATCGCATGTAATTATGACTGAATTGAGGATTGGGAATGTGCTATCACCTAGTCTAAGAAAAATGGAGTGATTTTTAGATGTTGAGTTAAGTTATATAGATTTGAAACATTTTCGTTCGAGTTACAATGTTTGGGAAATGTTTTGTAATTGGTTTTGGTTGAATAATGCTTGAGCACTGAATGGGTATTGAGTGTGGCGGTAAAGCCCTGGTTAATTTATTTCCGCTGCTGTTTAAGTTCAACGTTTGTTATTATGTTCAGACTAACGTACTTGACAAATTGCATTTCAGTTTGAGTTAATCATATGTTGATTTCAATGTGTTTCCGTTGTGTTTCTTTAGTATCTACTGCTATATATGTTTATTAGAACATTTCTCTATCATTTGATTTCAACATTGTAATTATTTTGTTGTTATCTACCTCTGTTTACTCTCTTAAACGAACATCGATGTCCGGACACAAGTTTGGACGGTTTCACTTTCTGGTTTTCTAACTCTCGACTTGTGTCCGAACGTCAATGTCCAGACACAAGTTCGGACACTCAGGTTTGCGCACTCTGTTTTCTCCTCGACTTGTGTCCGAACGTCAATGACCGGACACAAGTTTGGACAAGGTTTAAATTGCAGTTTTAGGACTCGTTTGAAGTCCGTTTTCAAAACTGTTTGTGGCGTTACAATCATATTGTCGTGTTCTTTTGTATGCGGCAAAATCCAGGGTGTTACACTGTAGCTCCAATCTCCCAGTTCCAATTCTTGTTCCTCCTCCCACCTCATAATACCACTACCACCACCAGCGTTGTAGAACGGGTATGGATGGACGAGAGAAACATCACCGTCCCCAGTGGTGGTAGTGACCACAGCAGTAGCCACATCAGCCGGTGTGGCATCATCAGCACCATCATTATTATCATCATCATCATCGTCAGATGAACCACCTCCGAGCCCTTCCATCTCATCCTCCTCGAAGCCTTCACGCAAGTCGCCATCATCATCATCATCAATTTGATCCATCATCTCGTCTTCACCGACTTCATGTTGGTGATGATCTTCAACAGGTATTGGGTATGAGGAAGGATTTTGTGTATTTAAAGAGGTATCATTTTGAGGAGGAGCATTGAATAGGTGAGAAGTGTTTGAGATGATTTATGTTTGGTGAGGAGAATATGAAGAAGGCAAAAGGGATCGGTTTTCAGGTGGTGTGAAGGTTGAAAGGGCTTGGTGTTGATAAGATGAGTAGGTGAGAAGTGTTTGGGGTCGTTGGTTTTCATGTACTTCAATGTACAATTCATAGAAAATATCTCGTGGCTCTCCACCTCGACAGTAGAACATGGCATTTTGAACATCCTCATCTTCAATGGGTATCACTGTCCACTTTATAGTGCCGTCATTCACTGACTGACCCATCCTATGTGACACTTTCACTTCGTGAGTGCACAGGTTGATACCGAAACGACTACCAATCTGAGCAATAAGCTGCTCGTAACTTGTGACAATACTAACTAAGAGGACCTTCTTCTTCCTTCCCTCGTAATCAGCTCCGTTAACACCGTGCACAATGTTGCCATTAACATGACATAAAAACTGGATGAATGCAGAGATGTCCACCTATTTCAACACACTATTGCATCATCACATATTTAATCCAACACAATCTTCATTTGATTGATTGTAGACACAATTATCCAACATAACACTGTAAATAATCAACTTCGCACTATAGTATTACAAAACATTACAATTCATTAATACTATTGTTCAACCATAACAAGTAGGTTGTAGTTGTAGTATCATCAAACACTGCACCTAATAATAGCATAATTTAATCATATGAACTACCAATATTCCACATAATCATCCAAACAAAACACCAAAAAAATAAGCTAACACTAGTATAACAAATCACTACAAATTATCAATTAATAAAATTATTTAATCATATCAACTACCAATAGTTTCACAAAGCATTTCAAATAATAAATTAACACTACAATTTCAAAAAGAATCACAATAAGTCAACAAATTTATAAAATACCAATTCCCTCAATTCCCTAATTTTCTAGGGTTGGAAATTATCTTAAAACTTAATGTAAGTGTTGAAACTAATAGTGGATGTTGTTGCATGTTGGCGGCTCCGGAGCTTTGGCGGTGTCGGTGGTGTTTCTGGCACCGGAGGCGCAGGTGGGGCGGTGGTGATTTGCGCTGGTTGATTTGAGGGAGGGTTCTGTTCAAACAGACTGAGGAGAAAAGGAAGAATGAGAAAGGGGAAGGAAAAAATCGGGTTAGTAAGTAGAACCCGTGAAATCGTCTTTTGTAAAGACGATTTCTATCTTTCTATAGATACGTTCTTTCAAAAAACACATTCACAAGTAATAGAGAAAATTTTCTTGTGCCCGCCTACGACTATAAAAATCATCAACGATTTCACAAGTTGTCTTTACTAAAGACAATTTCACCTTTCCCCGTCCAGCTGAGTCAAATGTCTATGTGGCGCGAGGATAAGTGAAAATCAAGTTTTGTAATTATTGAAATCGTGACGATTTCTCACTGGAGTGTTATTTTAGGAATTCGTTTCGAGTGGAGGTTAATATGAGGAATATTTTTATAAAATATGGTTATTTTAGATTTTTTTCCAAATACAGCAAGAAAAAAGTATAGGTTATGAAGTCAACTTGTCAAATGATTGCCAATGACAAAAGAAAAAGAAGCTTGTGCTATTTGGTTTGAATGTCATGTCAATCCGATACTGCATCTTGCTCTTCCACCGCGGTTGCAACCGGTGAACTTTCTTTTTATATTCCCTGCAGTCGGTCCAACCCTAACTTGCGTTTGAAAGGGATAATTCAATCGTTTTTTCACCAATCCTAACATGTGCTCATCTCCAGCGAAATTGAATCCATCTCGTTCTTCTTTTAAGAATTTACGATATGAAAGGATTAGCAATTCTCTGCTATAGTAGGCCCAAACGTTGGGCAACAGGCTGGCCAGCCTCATTGAATTCATCTCGTTTTTCAGCGCGGTTGCAATCAGTGTCAAACTGAACCAGATTGTGCTAACTCCTCTAGCAAATTGAATCTGAAGAAGAGGCAGTCACCAAGAAATTTCACACCAGCTCAACAAAGTAAGTTAGAGTTGGATTCCGAAGAAGAGGAATAGCATAGACTACAACACTAGTTAGGGTTGGAATTTGAAGAAGAGGCTCTTAATCCCCTCCTCAACCGCACAGCCACAATACTGGTTCTTAATTGCTTCATCAACCGAACGGCCACAACGCAGTAATCGTGAGACTTCTTTTCTTTTTTAAAAAAAAGTCATACTCAACATTTGATCTGCTCAACCTAATGTGGAGACTTAACGCAAGCTATTTCCACCTCTTAATTTCCTTGCACTTTTTCTCTTCTTAATCCACTGCCCGAGCCACAAAATTACACTCAGCATTTGATTTACTAAACGAACGTTGGGTATGGGTCTGCGCTATTTTGTATAGGCAAGAAAGTGCAAGCTTTTATTTTGGAGAACCGGCAGATCGTAGGGTTAGGAAATTGACAAATTACAGAGTTAGTCAGTAGGCTTTTTTCTTAGCAATCAAAAACGCAAGTTGAGTGTGAGAAAGCTAGAAGAGGAATTACAAGCTGGGGTTAGGAGATCTAGAAGTGAAGCTCTCTGACTGCTCCGAACTAAATTACTACCAAGTACAAGTTTAGCGGTGAATCATACGGGTTACCATTCGGCTATATAAGAGTTCACAGAATGCAGCCAAAGGTCTCATACTGAAACCACTCTTTAAATGACTCACAAGTTCAGTCAATTGATAATCTTAACAATATGGAGCTCCATTGATATTTAGGGAAAACATTGAAACTGTGAACAGAGGGAATATTCAGAGCTATGCTCTTCCAAATAGAGGAAACTCAGCTGAGACTGCCTATTCACACAATGTGGTCAACAAATGACAAAATTCAGGATGCCTACTAACTAGTCCTTCTTTCCTTAAATAGCTAATAACAAAGGCCTAATGCCCACATCCACAACACGACAAATAACACAAACTCACCATTGATAATTGACAAACACACATCCGACAACTCTCACGAATAGCACCAACATGACAATTCTCACTAAAAGCATCAACAACTCACACAGCAGTGGTCCCCCTCATATTCTTGCGTGAATAGGTGAGGAGGTACGGCCTTGGTCTCCTCTAGTGGTCCCATCAGTTTCCATCCTCGAAACTGAGGTGGAGTCATCACCCTTTAATCTTCACTTGGAGGATCAAGGCTACCACCACCAATGCACCAATGATGTACGATGGAAGCGCAACTTTCATCCGCTAGGTGTGGAGGCCAAATTTCCATTTGATCCAGGACCAGAATTTGAAGACAAAGTGTAACACCCCCAAACACTGGCCTAGGAGTTAGGGGTATTACACGCCGCGTATTATTACATAATAACGCAAGGCTCTAATAAACGAACTTAAACAGATAGTCAAATAAGGCCCAAACGGAACACTTAAATAAAGTATAATCAAGTGATGTCGTAACATCCCAAAAGTATTACAAACCCACCAAACAGAACCCACCAAAACGAATATCAAAGCAAAAGCTAACAGAAGAGGCCCAAAGGCTCAAATTCAAATACAAAGTCTCAAACGAATCAAATAACATATGAACTAAACTCCAGAAGCTGAGGGGAGACGATCCTCGCTAATCAATCTGCAAAAGCGTTAGAAGTAGGGGAGTGAGCACACAACTATGCCCAGTAGATGACCAACTTCATCAACCAGCATGCTCAAAACATTTACAGAAAGTTATCAAATCAGAAGGAGTCAAAAGAATCCATGACCTTGTCAGAAATCAGAAACAGAAGTCCACTCATCAAGGGACTAAACAGAGCAGATGCAGACAGAAGCCGAAAACAGAGTGGGACACTAGCGATCACAGCATACAGACAGAACGAGCAACCAGCTCGTGAACAGAACGAGGAAACCTCACTCGTAAACAGAACAGGTGTAAACACCCGTGAACAGAACGGGGAACATCACCCGTGAACAGAAGGATCCTACATAGCGCGCTACGAGACAGCGTAACCAGCCATCCAAAGGCTCAGACACAGAGATAACTAGGTCCCAAAACATAAGCTTAAATACAAATAAGCATATGTGCACCAAAGGCACCAGAAAGCCCATAGATAGCTTGGAAATCAGAAGGGGAATCCAACCCCGCAAACGGAAGTCAAAACGGAGCTCAAACGAGCAAGTTATGGCCAAAACAGTAGCCTGTCCGAACTTGTGTCCGGACATCGATGTTCGGACACAAGTCGAGACTCAAAACAGGAGCAGAGACAGAGATGTCCGAACATCCATGTTCGGACGGATGTTCGGACGTTTTACGAAAAGAGGTACGCGGAGTGTCCGAGCTTGTGTCCGGACATCAATGTTCGGACACAAGTCGAGCAAAATCAGAGGAATGAGAAAGGGGGTGTCCGAACTTATGTCCGGCTTACAAGTTCGGACACCATTCGAAACTCGTAAGCCGGACTCGTCCTCGCACCCGTCCGAACTTAGAAGCTCGGACGGAAGTTCGGACACACCAAACAGTTCAGAAATCCAGAGCGCGGAAGGGCATGTCCGAACTTCAATGGTCGGACAGAAGTTCGGACACGCCGAAAATTTCAGAAAACAGAGGCGATTTTAACACGAACAGAGGCACAAAAACCAATCTAAAACAAACACCATTTACAAAACAACCTTGGGGGTTTAATCCATTGAAATGGCATTAAACAGACATAAATCACACACAAACACAAGGCAATCATTGAATCAATTTTCAGAATCTGAACTCCCCAAGGCTGAACACACGGATCGAATCTGAAAGCCACCTACCTCGAATTAACAGCAGATGAAATCCCCAAATCTGAACAGCGCAATCACCCAATGCAAACACAGCAGCGCAAACCAAACTGTAACCCAAACAGCCACCGAATTCTGATAACAAAGCAGAGAAAGAACCTTCAATCCGATCTGTCAAATCTACCAAAACTGAAACTGCAATTCGAAAACGCAACACAATTCTCACCTGAATCGGTCTACAGATTGCAGAGCACGTCAACAGGAGATGAACCCGATGAAGGAGTCGAGAAGATCCGCTGAATCATAATCAGATTGCAGAGAACGAATCAGAACGTGAAATCTACGCAACTGTAGAACTGAGAGAGGGCTGAACACTATACCTTGAACAGAATGCGAATTGCGACGGAGACGATGAATTCACAGCAGAAACTCGAATTCCCAAACAGCACGCTTGGACAGATGGAGAAGAACAAAGCGTGAAGAGAAGATTGAGAGAGAGAACAGAGAGAGGACAGAGAGAGAGAGCGTCTCAGCAGTTGAACTGATCGGGGAATTAGAAAATGAGAGCGTGGTGAGGAACGTGGTTAGAAAATAGATGAAATAATTAAGAGGACAAAGAAATGAAATGATTAAGGGATTAACCTCACCAAAAATAAAATAAGGAAGGGAAAAGACTCCTTCGGCCTCATCTTTAATCAGAAGGACGTCCATGTCCTAAATCCAAAATACATCCACATAAGGCCACTTGTGACGAAATAAAATGTAATAAACTTTGGGTTATAACACAAAGTCCACCCCGAAGTCCTCCTTGCACCGCTTAGTGAAGATAGGGATGCCTTCATCCTTAAATTTATAGAGGATGCTCCACCATAATTTGATCCTCGCACCAAGGATCGACACCCTCAACACATCCACCCGAAGCAAAATCGGTGGAGTTTATATGATCACATCTTCATTATTGAGGAAACTTTTCATTTTTGATTTGGGTCATTCTTTCAAGATAAATGATACCCCTCCCAACCCACCTGTTGAAGCCAACTTCAACATTTATATTCGATCCGGGATGACTTCGAGGTGATAAGGTCTAGTCGGAGACCTTAAACATGGCCAGTGTCTAGGGAGACAACCCACATGAAATTTCTTTCATTTCTTTTATTTTTTAGTCCTCATTTGATGTTGTATGTTAATCAAATAATGAACTAAATATTTTATAATAAATGTTACTGAACTCAAAAACTCATGTATATGATACCACAATCATATAATACGTATACACACATAATTTGATCACCATGTACATTGTAGTACTAATTTACGCTAATTCATTTAAGCAGTGCGTGAGTATTATTATTATTATTATTATTTTTTTTTTTGCGTGAGTATATTATTATTATTTTATATTATTTTATTATTATTATTATTATTATTATATTATTACTTATTATTATTATTATATTATTATTATTATTTTTATTACTATTATTCTTATTATTATTATTATTATTATTATTCTTCTTCTTATTTTCTTCTTGTCTTCTTCTGATTGATTTTTTTATTATTATTCTTCATTTCTTATTATTATTATTATTATTATTATTATTATTATTACTATTATTACTTACTATTATTATTATTATTATTATTATTATTATTACTATATTATTATTATTTTTATTATTATTATTATTATTATTACATTATTATTATTTACTATTATTATTATTTATTATTATTATTATTTCTTTGTAACCTTAACTTTCCTAGAATTATTCGATTACTCCATTTCTGACCAATTCAATAAGAAATTCCTAACCACATGCCACAACCTAATATTAGTTTATATTATAACTTAAAAGAGTAGCTAATTAAACCCACCTTGGTTCACAGTCAAAATCTTTTCACCTTAATATTTCATTTACGCCAATTAAGAACATGACATACCCTACCTTGCACAAATTCCACTTAGTCTAATATAACTTACTATATACCATTTTACTCTAAGTTTTCAAATTCCTTTACAACAACCAATTAAATTTTATTTTAACCGCTAGACAATTTAACAACTTACTAACCTCCGTTTATACTAACATTGAATATCAAATTAATACAATACCTTCAATTCGACGCCATATCAACAAAGCTTCACATAAATACTAAAACTCATAAACTTGTAAATCAACACTAAAGTGCTTTTAAATCTAATCCATATCCACTTAACAACTTACCCACTTAATTACTAATTATTTCTCATCGGTTTTTCATGAATTGAAACAAACACTAAATCCTCAAAACCTTATAATTTAGTTAGACGACTGGGATTTTTTTGGCTAATTCTCTTCTTTTTTTTATAACTAGTCCCTTATTTCTATTAAAGGCTTAAGCTCAGTATATCAAAATCAATAATCTTCAAAGATTATATAGAAACTTATGTTAAGATAAGTTAATGGTATTAAGACTCAAAAATCATGAATCCGGTTAGGGTTTTGGAGTGGAATTACCTTCCAATCTCATGCCTATCAAAGATTAGGAAGGAATTGTCAAAACTTGGGATTAAACTCCCGAACTGAAACAAAAATCATAGACTTAAAGCACTGGAGGAAATTTTTGCCAGGAGCTTACCTTCATAAGAACCCTAAGATCTAGTGAGGGTTTCCTTGTTTTGCCCTTTTGGTTTAGCCCAGACTACCCCAAAATTCTGGCAGCTTATCAACATGCAAGGAAAGAGGATATGAACAAAAAGATAGGGTTTGAAAGTTGAAGCAAAAATCCAAAATAATCTGCAAGAAGAAACCAGAAAGAAATTCACAAGAAATACAACTCCTTACCACCAGTTTGGGTTTGAACACAAGGGTAGCTCCACCTCTGGTTTGCTCCTCTTTGGTTTCAGTTTTAACAACATGCTAAAGAAATAGAAGTAAGGCTCGTTGACTATTGAAATTGAAACCAAAAGTAAATCACAAAGAATATCCCTTACCAAAACAAAAATTCTCCTCAAATGTAATTGTGTTCAATCCTTCCTTCTTCAATCCGGTGTGGAAGATGCAAAGTTCAGTGAGTTATCAATGCAGAGGTGCACATTAACAAGAGAATGAAGAAGCGGAGTGTGGATTCAAGAGGAGATTGACGAGAGGCGCAACATGTAAGCTTTTGTTCGCCAGTTGGAGTTTTGTTGAGGAAGAAGAGATTGAAGAGATGATGAAGGCAATGTGTATTCCTTGCTTGCTGATTAGGGTTTGAGATCGAAGAAGAAGAATGACGCGGTGGAGAACATGTACTCTAGTTAGGGTTTGTGAATAAAGAGAACAAAGGAAATTGTAATTTCTAGAATAAAGAGCATATAATGATAGGGGTGTTCACCGAAACCACCAAACCGGAACCGATGAAACCAAAATTAGAAACGCCGTTAACCGAAGTGGCTTGTCGGTTCGGTTAACTGAGTTGTTTAATTACCCGATTCTAGTTCTGGTTAGGGTTGATGATTTTACAGAATCTGGTGAACCGAAAAAACTGTTTAAGTCTAACTTTAATTTTATATTATTTTTTTGAAGTATGAGTATAAAACTATATGGCTAATTATTAGATTTACCAAAAATAAGTATATAATCATATAGTTAATTATTATAATTATAATTAATTATATTATACTAGAACCGATATAATCCTACAAAACCGACGGTTAACCGGCTTAAAACCACACCAAAACCGGTAACCACATATGTTGTCCGCTAATTATAAGAAGAAAAAACATAAATTATATCATTCCGGTTATGCGCAAAATCGGTAAAACCACACCAAAGCCAACGATTAACCGCTTCTAAAATGAACCAGTTACGTTAGCAAATTCTATTAATCGCCAATGTGGTTAACCGGGCCGCATTGACGGTTAGTCGAATTAGGCCTTTGTTGTTAGCTATTTAAGGAAAGAAGGACTAGTTAGTAGGCAACCTGAATTTTGTCATTCGTGTGTCACATTGTGGAATAGACAGGTCTCACTCGAGTTTCCTCTATTTGGCTCTGAATATTCCCTTTGTTCATAGTTTAATTGTTTTCCCTAAATATCAATGAGCTCCTTATGGATGAGATTATCATCTGACTGAACTTGTGAGTCATTTCAAGAGTGGTTTCATCATAAACACCCTTAATGTTGTGGTAAAGAACAAATGGGAGCCTTGGTGATAATCAACTTTAGAGGGAGGAAAGGGCTTCTTGACACTACTATAAAAACAGCCTACAACAATTGTTAAAAAGTCTTAAATCAGTTCCAGTTGTCTTATATATGCTTAACTTAAGACTACCATTATTGGACAGTTGTCTATTCAGATGAAGTGACAACTTTAATGTCAACAATTCCAACTGTTTGTAGCAGTTGTCTTAGAGTCGGATTCAAAAACTGTTAAAAACAGTTCTCTTTGGATGTATTAATACTCTCTTTTGTAGTACTCAAAACTGTTATATACCCATTCAACAACTATATTTAACACTTGTCTTTGGTTGTTCTTCACACCAATTTTCTAGTATATTGTTTTACTATATTACATACAAATAATATTTTTGCCATTATATATCGTGCAACATTTGACAATACAACAAATGTACCACAAAATTTACTTTATCCATATCACACCACTATAAATGTATAAGATTTTACAATAAGAGTCATGAGTACTGCTAGACAAGAATCATGTACAATCTTTAAAGTTTCTACTTTATATCTGCATCTACAGAAACTTAGTTGAATTTGCTTCCTTAGAGTTGTGCCCCACTGTAGTCACTGGTTACAACTACCATGATTATGAAGCTCAAATCCTCTATCTTGATCCTTTATTCTCCTCGTTGCTTCTTGTACACCAGTTCTTCTAAACCACTAATTGCAGTTTGCTGTGAAAAAGATATTGGTATAGAAATTTCAGACATGTCTATGACAAAAATGTTGTTGTGAAAATACTATTATTTGCAACCAAGGTAGCAATTACAATTCTTAGGATAGACTTGTCTATGGGAAACAGTGATAACTAAGATAGATTTGAAACTTTTACCTTCAATCACTACAACAAATAAGATCTATGAGGGCAACTTTTATTGCCCTAATAGCCCAATAACTTGCCTCATTAAACTATAAGGGCGAGTAAATAATTGCCCTTAGGGTTGCCTCTGAAAATATGCCATGTTAGACTATGGTGACGACCTATTTGACTTGCTCTCTTTGATTCGATCTATGAGGGCACTAAAGTCGCCCTCTTTGACCTGAAGCAGAGGAAGCAACTTTGTTGCTCTTTTTGATCGATGATCAATAGGGGCGACATACGACGGTCGCCCCGTTGTTTGCCATCTACGGTAGCAAGCTTAAAAACTCGCCCTCTTTGATTGATGTCAAATAGGGCAACACTTTACCTCGCCCTCTTTGATCATTATTATCGATAGAGTTTGACTACGTTCTATGAAGACAACTTAATCAGTCGCCCCCTTTGATTGAATTCTATGGGGGCGAGTTATGTTAGTCACCCTCTTTGATTGCAATCTAAGGGGGCGAGTTATGTTAGTCGTCCCCTTTGGTTTCTGACAATGGTGACAAACTTTTTGGTTGCTCCTTTGACTATCTATCAGGGCAACAAAAGGTGCCCTTATAGATGTATTTTTTAGAAAAAAATATAAATTAGATTAATCCATCGAAGGACTGTCGGATGAAGATGTATTTATTAGTGTATCATTGAAGCTTAAGACCTTGAGTCAATACGTTATTGTGTGACAATAACTGACATTACTCTTTCGAAACATTTCACTAGCAGCTTAAGATATCTAAATTACAGCAGAAAGATCGGCTACATCAATAACAAACACACTGACTCCAATATACCTAATTTTCATATGATCTTCTCGTTAGTAGGATACCCTTATCGATTAGAACACTGCAACAGTTGACTCATGATATAACTTCAAGACTTCAGCTGATATGTCAAACACATCATTTAAAATTACTGGATCAGAAACACTCTAGAAAGAGAATGCAATATCTTCAATGTTCATTACATAACGCAAATTACAAGAGTATTGCTGGATCATAAACACTCCAGACGCAATAAAGAGAGTTGTGTATATAATTAAAAATCTGCAAGAGTGAATAATATAAAGGTGACCATTGCACACCTTTTCTGTTGTGAAGACACGTATTGGTCAAGATAAATGTTGTGATGAATGAAATGCCACAACCCATCTGGACCACCATACCAGCAACTGCATCCCTGAAACTCTCTGGAGAATGTTGACCCAAATGGGGAGATAATGATCTCGATCGAGTGGATGGTTCAACTGGTAAATCTTCAACACGCATACCCCCATCCACCATTGAGCATTGAAGTTGACTTAGAACATTGGACTTCAACAGAACTGATTCAATTCAGCTCCTGTCAAAGATGCAACACCATAGGATAAGATGAGACGGTGAAGAGAATATAAACCACAGGAAGTGATAGCCTAGAAGTACTCGATAGAAGAAGAGGAGTTAACTAACCTCCATTCTTTTAAATGGTAGAAGGCACATGAACTTGTTGGAAGTAACATGTGGCTGTTATATGACATGAATCATTAAGAGTTCAACGTGTCCTGTTTCTTGGTTTGAAAGATCAAGAATAAGAATGCAAAAACATGATCAACCACCTTAAGAAACATAATCAACCACCTTAAGTCATGTTTCCGTGTAATAAGACCAGACCAGGGATATAAAATATACCGGCTGGATAAAAAAGATAGGATTTCATCATTAACCTGAAAAGATAAAAGATTAAGCAAGTGATGATTAGTTGAATTCCAAAATCATCAATTTTATCAACAAATAGAAAATCGAGTCACTTTAATTTGTTGTCTGTGGTGAATAAGTAGGCAGCAAGTGGTTTTGATTTTGACTTGATGAACCCAAAGCTCTGAACAACCTCTCAACCTAATTAATTAATAATACTCACATGATGTACATGCGATTTTATTCTCAATCCTTTTTATAAACACGTGCACAGCTAGATTATAATATGGCAAAATAATAATAACTAATATCTACTTACAGTGACGACTGGCAGTAACGAACCAAATATCTCTTGTCATCAAGAGTGAGTTCGGAGAGACGTCTACTAGTACAATTGGTGCTATCATCATGAAATATTGTTATGCTAAGACGCTACAATAAGTTTAATAATAATAGTATAATGATTGATGGACGTACATATAGTTGTTTTCCGTCTGATTGGCCACCAATCACGACCTTACTCCTCACACCATCTTCTTGTCGTAGTTTCATCAACCGAGTGAAGTGATTTGAGTTCACGATTCTTGATATCTCCTCTGATTGCATTGGATCCTGCCTGTAGAAACATAAAAGCTCCCTTCTTAAAGCTTCAATCTGCCCATCAAGTCTGTTGCTGTTATTTTTTTCTCGTAAAGTGTGAGTTTTTTAATCGAAAAATAAAGCAAGATCGAATTAATTGAAGACCGACCGACTTACAAGCTTTGGAGCAAAATCCTTGGTTGTTATGAGGTAATCTGGACTGACACAGGTCTGGCCATTGTTGCAACCCCATTTCCCTGCTGTAATCCACTTGGAATATAAATACAGTTATGAAGCATTAAGGGTGCAAGATTGACCTGAAGCTGGTAGATCTTACTAAAAACGCAGTAACTACAAGATATTTTCAACCATTATCCTCCATGTACATTTGTTTTTTGGCTCCATTCCCAACATCCCTAACCAAATGCCTATGAACATGAATGACCTCATCCTGAAACAAACAAAAAAAATAGAACGATGTTAGAGAGATTAACATAGATGTAAAACTCAGATTGCTCTAGCTGGAACTGATGGTGACTCGTACCATTCTTCGAACAAACTAGACATTCTATTGATCAGATTGCTCTTCCCTGATCCTTTTGGACCGACAAGTAGAAGTGTTCTCCTCTCTGAACAGAGTTCAATTGCTCATGCTTATCCTTATATTTGTCCAACCACTCATAGTAGTTGTACACACAGACACAAGGCAACATTCACCAAGTGATTTCCAAGAATTTTGATTGTGAAACACAAGCTAAAATAGATGAAAGAAACCCATTATCTCAGTAATTCATAAGTCGAGAGAGTTTTCAAGGCACCCCACCACCATTACTTAAAAAAAGTCATATCAAACCTGCGATTGTGTTTCTTATCTTCCTCAACGGATGATCACAATCTGACTTGTCCTGAGAAACACAATCAACAGTTAAATAATGCGATGGATGATCACAAATCAACATCAATAAAATTATCTAAATTAGACATGCCATAAAATTACAAATATGAGAAGGCGGTTACCTCATTATTCTTCGGGCTCTCACGCATTTTTGGTTTTGGAACCAACATTTCACTAGTAGAAAAAAGGTCTATTTCGGCGGTTTCAATGGGCCTATTTCGGCGGTTGTGAACCGCCGAAATGAGCACCGCCGAAATAGGTGTACCTATCTCGGCGGTTCTTAGAGAACAACCGCCGAGATAGACTCATGGTCAATCTCAGCATCGGTCAATCCCATGGGTCTATCTCGGCGGTTGTTCTCTAAGAACCACCGAGATAGGCATATTTTTTGTATCTATTTCGGTTTAGAACCGCCGAAATAGCCCCCCTTTTTTTTTGTTTTTTTCCATCCCAGCTTATATATATATATATTCACCGCATTTGATTCAATGAGACCTGTAATAAAGCTTCATCCACACAGGGAGCTCCAGCACACATTTAAAAGTTATAAAAGCTCCCAATTAATACCAACGACGCACCACAATTTGAGAGTTAACAAAACCAATGCATTTACACTTAATTACACACTTTCATTACAAATAAAAACCACATTACAATTCAAATCTACCATTACACACCATCCACAAGTGTACAGAGTTACAATTACATACTCGAAAAAGTTCACAAAACATCTTCATGATCATCAATTCATTAAACTTGTGCAGACGAACTCCGACCATTCCTCAAGCATCTCAACAATTTGAGCATCATCATACTGACCACCTTTGAACACTTCTTCGTAAGCCTTGAAAAAAAATGAACATTAATCTAAAACGTACAAGTCTAACAACATGTAAAGAGCATAACTGAACTTTCAAAGAATGTTACCTTGTCTAACGAGTGCTCTGGTAAAAGGTTCGCCGCTCCTACTATGTCACTCATGAATCTCATGACATAGTATCCACATTCTGAACCCCCAGGCTGCACCGGACACTATACAAACACACATATTGACAGTTATAAACAAGTTTAAACATTATCACACAAATTTATCAATTAATAGAGTATCTTGACAGTGTTCCAAGGGATGTTACTCTTCATTGTTTTATTCTGGAGAGATAATGCAGCTCTCATGGAACTATATACATCAACAATATATATAGATTTAAGCATCAGTAGCAAGTTATGAAACGGTTAATGTTAAGTAATAATAATTGTTGTTTATGATAACAAACTAATTACCTCCTCAGTATTGTGGTGGAGATCTTCGGTCTCTTGGCACCCTTACCAAGTGAGTCAAATTGCAAGATTCGTGGGTGCTTCAACATCACCAGCACAAGCAATGACCAATGTCGACTGTCCACAAATTACACAATGTGTTGAAATCATTAAACAACTAACACAAACTATATGTTTTAGATAATACTAAGAGAAATAGTCAAATATCATACCCTGAATGATATGGCAGCATAATAAATGACTTGTTAGAACATTCAAAGAGGGCATTCGTCATATATTGCATTAGGCCTTCCATATCACTTTTCATCTGGACTTCACTCACTGCACATAGCAGGACACAGGAATCCGAATCTGTGATCTTCATAGACATTGATCGCCTTATTGCACCCACCTATGAGGCAATATCATTAGTCATTAACTTTTTATTCAAACATCTAATTCATTACCGATCAATGAATTCAAAATATAAAAGGTAGAAGTCACTCACATGGCGGCTGACTTGATAATCGACACATTCAACCAATCCCTCCTGAAGCACTCCTCGAAGTCGGACATATACATCCCAAATCGATGTATATCTTCTCCTTGAACTATATAGTGAAATATCCGCTCGGGATCTTCCACAGTGAGGGAATCACAATGAGGTGGTAGCAGCAACAACGATGAATGCAGAATCTGCATATTAGTCGACAAGCCGGCCAATATTCTTTTCTCCACCAAATTAGGTCTAAGCACGAAATTTGTGGATGCCTTTGATTGCACAGGTGCAGCAATTCTTTTCCCTTTTCCCTTATCAGTCTTTAGTCGGCTCATATCCTATGATATTAACTAATTAAGTATATGGATGCAAGGTGGTACATCAATAGTTTTATAGCAACGGTTAAGAGTAAATACCTACCCAGGGAGTTTGACCAATCGTGCTGGCCACTGCACTGTCGCAGTTTGTGCGGAACGCAAGGTACTTCTTTGTGGGATCGGCACCGGTAAACAGACGTCACCATGCTCTGCAACAAATTCGTCTAGAAGCACTCGTGCATGGTAATGTCGGAGTGGTTCACCGTGCACAATATCACTTGGAACTGAAGGGAAAAGTTTTCCCCATGCCACCATGACCTCTTGTACTCCAATTTGTAAAAACAGATGGCACTCAGTGGGTGCCTGAGTGTTATGTGGAACTTGTTTAGATTAAATTATGAATTCCTCTATGATGATATTAGTGATCAAATGAAAAATCTTAATCGTCATGTACTCAATTGAAATGTAAGTCTAACCTTTAGAGATGCATAGGGAAACGGCTCAACCGACTGGACACTACTTCCCACTACCGGTGAACTCTGATGATGAATGGGTGACTCAACTGGTGGTCGAGAAACCTCTTGGCTGCCATGCTTCTGTGTCTCAATCCTTGACATAGCCTGAGCGATCCTCTCGTCGACGCTTTGATGAATCCTCTGCTCCATCTCAGCCATCTCTCTCAGGTGCTCCTCGTAGCTAATCATCCTTCCATGTGCACTTTTGGACCCGGGTACGCCAAATGCCTGGCGGATACCAACGTGCCCACCAAACCCAATGGCACGACCTGGATGATCCTTCTTACCAAGAGCGCGTGTAAGAGGATCATCATTCCTCTGTGAGGTCCAGGTGCCTTGGGTGAGCTGAGAGCTTAATTCACCCTAATACAACACACAAATACAGTTATTAGTTTAACATAAGTTCATATACAAATGAAATGAACAGTTCGACTAAAAATGAAATGACATCACTTACCATTTGAGCAATAACTGCTCTTGTGGCATCATCGTATTGAGGATTTTCGGGAGTAGAGTTCTTCGGAATGTGGCTTAACTCCCACACTTTCATTCTTCTGCCACTGGTATCCAATGAGCCATCCGTGGGCAGATATCCCTTTTGCTCCCATTCTGGTACCCTTTGAGCAATACTTTTCCACCTAAGTGGTGAGGGTACAGATTCTTCTTAGCATTTGCTTGTTGTTGTGCACGGAGAGCCTGCATAAATTAATATGATCATGTTTGGTGAAATTGAACACAAAAGACATAAGAAATTAAGAGTAATTTATGTATGTATGACACTAAAGTGCACCTGGAACTCCGGTGTCTGACGTGACTCAACAAATTGTACCCATTGCTCTTCGGTGATTCCTTCGTAAACCTCCCATGGTGGTCTCTCACCGGAAACCATGATCTGGATCATCTGGATCTTCTGGATCAGGCATCTTGTAGATGAACTTGTCAGCCAACTTATTCTTGTGGTCCCGGAACTGTTTCGACATCAATGATAGCACATCCTTTTTAAGTGTGGGATCCACGGAGAAACGAGACTACATACATGATCATTCAGTTAGTAAAGTAAACATAAATATTCTATTATTTCACAATAGATCATAGTAATAATGTAGAGATTTACCTGGAGACGCTCAAACATAGTATCCTTCAACGATTGAGGCACTTGCTTCCAGGTGTGGTTTATGTTACAAATGTCTTCACCAAATGGCTACCGTAAGCGGTGAAGTCATTCTTCCCAATTTCCATGAGGTTGGTTGAACTGATTGAATTCCACCGGTTTTGTAGGAGGGCCCTTTAAAGCCTTCAGCCCACGTGTGGCACCTCTCTTCTTTTGCTTCTTGGCCTCTGGTAGGACAACTGACGGCTCTTCGGTCTGCTGTGAAGGGCCAGCCTCAGTCTCATCGTGTGCAGCTACTTGGTCTTTCTTTTTCTTTCCTCCTCTTGTGACCCGCTTACTTGGTCTACCCTGCTGTGGCTCAGCTTCTCCAGTCAAGAGAAGCTGTCCAACGGGGTCATCTATAGGGTGATCATCCACTGCAAAAAAAGAAATAAAGCATTTTCATCAGATATATAAATTAACATAAATACTATGAAGCATAACAATAATAGTTAAGATGACATTACAGTCTACATTCTGCTAACAACATTACCTGACACGAAAACATAAATCATTTCATATTGTCTACCCAAACACCCTCATCATGGTCTGATCGTGCATAGAGCAAATCGTTTTCGGTAACATCAATCGAATCCGGTAATCCAGTAGGAAACAAGATGTTTCCTCTACCGTTTCATTATCATTGTTATCCTCATTTTCATTTTCGATTACACCGCCTTCTTCCTGGAAGAACAACATACCATCTGCAGTCTTTCGGATCCTCAACATACCACACTTGTCGCAATCCTTTCCCAGAACAAATTGATCATCCATATAACCGGCACGTGAAAGATCAACCAAGGTAAGCCCTTCATCATTTTGGTACCCACGTCGGTTGTCCACCCACTTGCACCGGAACAACAGAAAGGAATCAATGTCGTAGTCTAGTTCCCAGATGTCCTTGATGACACCATAATACCAACTAGAGTTACTAACTGGTTGAGATAGGTTACCGCTGTGATACTCAGTGGCAGCAGCTTCAATTTTTACCCCACTATTCTGGTTTATCGATTTGGCATCTTGGCGTGCAGTGTAGTATGTATACCCACTAATATCATACCCCTCAAATGATGTAATATTAGTTTCAGGTCCGATTGCCAAACATCTGATCTCTTCACTTACAGCTTTTGGATCTGATGATGCTAATGTCAACACATAATCTTTAAACCATTGGATAAAAACTCGGTTTTGTTCCTTTGTCAGCCAAATGTGGTCTTTCAAAGGATTATGATGCCTTAACTCAACCATATGGGTTTCGAAATAAGGTTCAACAACCTCAAGATGTTGTAAGACAAACAAATGTGCTTGATGAATAAGTTGACGCGAAACTTGCACGATCTTTCTACCAATGACACCTTTACCCTTAACTTGCCATAGTGTCGTGGTTTTGGGATACCAATAGACTCTGTCTCACTCAAATAATCGGTCACAAATTCCGTGACTTCCTCAGTCACTGTTGCTTCAACAATGCTCCCCTCTGGTCGATACCTATTCTTCATTCTACTTTTTAGAATACTCATGTACCGTTCAAAAGGGTACATGTACCGTAAGTATACGGACCACAGAACTATATCTCCTCGAACGATGTGCACAATTAGATGCACCATTATGTCAAAGAAAGATGGTGGGAAATACATCTCAAGTTGACATAATGTGACAGCAATTTCACGTTGTAGATCATCTAGAGAGGTTACGTCAATTGCCTTGGAGCAAACAGTGTTGAAAAGAAACATACCCGAGTTAAAGCATTTCTGACATCAGATGACAATATCCCTCGAATTGCGACCGGAAGAAGATGTAACATCAGTACATGATAATCGTGAGATTCATGCCTAAAAGTTTTAAATCCTTCATCGATACAATGTTCTTCCAGTTTGAAGAGTACCCAGACGGTACTTTTACCGAGTGCAGACATTTGCAGAAACTAATCTTTTCAGCCTTTGAGAGCGTGTAGCATGCAGGAGGTAGGTAGATTCGTTTCTCATTCTCTTGTGGGTGTAACTCCTTTCGTATACCCATGGTTTGCATGTCCTTTCTGACTTTCAATCCGTCTTTTGTTTTACCGGGTATATTGAATAAAGTCCCACTCACTGCCTCACCAACGTTCTTACAATGTGCATGATGTCTAAGCAGTGTCTCACAGGAAGATGATGCCAATAAGTAGATCCCAAAAGATAGAACACTTTTTCCAAATGTTTTTCGCCGGTTTTGATGTGTTTCCAAATACATTGCAATGTCCTTAACCTTTACGTACACTTCCTCAGAGCTCAGAGGTAGACGGGCCACACGAGTTTCGGCTTGACCATTGAACAACTTTCTCTTCATTACTCGATAAGGGTGATCGTCGGGGAGAAGACGTCGATGACACATATAAACATTCTTCCTATAATGTTTTAAACGGTCCGAACAAGTGTCTTCCTCGCATATGGGACATGCAAATGTTCCTTTAACCGTGTAACCGGACAGGTTCCCATACGCAGGGAAGTCATTGACGGTACAGAACAACAAAGCTTGAGCGTGAATTCTCTCTTGCATAAGCATCATATACCACGGTCCCCGTCATTCCACAATAGCTTCAGATCGTCGATCAGAGGGGCAAGGTACACATCAATGCTATTACCTGGCTGTTTGGGACCAGATATCAGGAGAGATAACATGATGTACTTTCGTTTCATACACAACCATGAGGGCAAATTGTAGATCACTAGCAGAACAAGCCATGTACTGTGTTGACTACTCAATGTGCCGTACGGGTTCATTCCATCAGTACATAACCCAAGCCTCAGATTTCTATCTTCATGTCCGAAATGTTCTTTGTACCGTCTGTTGATGTTTCTCCACTGAGGCTCATCTGCTGGATGTCTTAATTTCTCATCACTCTTTCTACCCTCCGCATGCCATCGTAAGTTATTTGAATGTTTCGGATTCGCAAACAACCGTTTGAATCTGGGTATAATCGGCAAATACCAAAGTAGTTTTGCTGGAGGGCTTTTTTTGAACGGAGGAGTACTCACCATCTTTATGCTTATACCGGGACAACGAACATTTCGGGCAATTGTCCAGATGTTCGTATTCACCCCTGTACAACACACAGTTGTTTGGACACGCGTAAATTTTTTTGTACTCTACTCCCATTGGACACACCCATTTCTTTGCCTCATACGTGGTGGTAGGGAGACCGTTCTCATCCGGTAGCATATCATGAATCAGCTCGAGGAATGTCGTGAAACCTTTGTCACTCAATCCATATCTTCCCTTCAGGTTGAACAAATTCAATATAGCTGTCAATTTCGTGTACTTAGTGCAAGTAGGATACAACGCCGTCTTCGATGCGTCCAACAACCTTTGATACTCATCCGGCCGGTCGACAAAATTATCCTCAATGTATCAAGCATCTCGTCCATTTGCTCATCATGATAAGTCGACTCACTGTCAACATTGACTCCGAAAGCGCTTGGAAGTTCTGACTCGTTAGTAGCATCGAATGTCTGCTCAGTTCTTGAGTTACACCGATCGTGACTGTAGGAAGCTGAAGCATTATCTTCACAGGTTCTCCATGAAAAGTCCATTTTGTATAATGTGGCATGAAACCACGGGTCTTCAGATGGAATTGTACGACGCTGATGCTTGAATATTGTCTGACCACACCACAATCAACACAAGGACATGGAATTTTCTCCGCCTTTGTCATGTCCTTGTGTTGCACTGCAGCTTTGCAAAACTCTTTCAGCATCTTGTCAAAATGTTCCCCTCTATCACCATACATCCAGTCACGCTCCATACTATATGTGCAACAGATCCAAGTGTGAGTTATAGCCTTTGTGAAACTAAAATGTTTTATAGAATATGGTCTGTATTAAGTTGCACATGTTTTTTCTTAATGGAGCATGACTGGGATGATTGTCAAGTAGTCTAGCCTAACTCTAAGGTTGCAAACAAAAATAAACTAGCATTTTAAATTTAACAAATTGTTGCACTTCTAAAACAGAAACCGGTGTTTAAAACAATATTACGAATACTTTTTCTACAAAAAATTCGGCATGACCTTTGCATAATTGTACACATCTCGTGCTTATTATTCAGCACTCACCAAAGTCATCACAACCATAAACATTCCAACAATGGCAGCAACCAACAATTAAAATAAATCAATTCTTTACTAGCTAACTGAAAACCAATTGCAAATTCAGATCATCAAACCAACATTTTCAATTCTCCACTGTATAAGTTCAAACCGGTTTAGAGATTAAAACAGAATCCAGAGTTAAAATACGTACTTGTTTTTTAAGGAGTTATGGAGAGGGGAGACTGGTGCCTGAGAGGTAGGCTTCTGTGCGAGAGATGCAGCAATACCACTTCTGATATGTCTCTGCAAGGGAGCAACAAAAAATAAATTACAAAAGAAATGCATCAACAAATATGGAATGAAGCTAAATTATGTACTAGCACTTATATTAAATACATAATTGCATTTATTAAACAAAAAATAAGGTTTAGTTACTTACTTGTGCACAGAGGAGGAAAGTGCAACAGTAATGGAAGAAGGCGGGAACAAGAGAGGTGATTCACGGACTTGAATGTAGTGAGACCTGATAAAAAAATTTTAGATATTGTTAGACATATACACATACATCAAACAATATTAATTACGAAGAGATTTTGAAAAAAAAATCGGCATGACTTTTGCATAATTTTACCTATCCCATGCTTATTATTAAGCATTCACCAACCATTCATCAACACAAATTTCCATCACAAATCAAACTATACCAAATTTATCCATTAAACCAAATTTTAATAATTTGTGGAAATCAAATACAAAGTAAAAAAAAGACACCACCATGCTTATTATTAAGCATTCACCAATCATTCAACACACAATTTCTATCATAACAAAACTAATATATCCAAATTTATTCATCAACCAAATTCCATAATTTGTGGAAATCAAATACAAAGTACAAATAAAAATCAAACAATTAATTGTTCAAAATCTACAACATCAATATCAACAGCAAAACAACTCAAATATTCTATTTTATCATATACAGCTATACAAATATTGTAGATCAACAATACATTCTTAATCTAACCACATATATATCTTACAACACATTCATAATGAATAATTTTGCTCCTTCAAATCAATCTACCAGAAATAATTTAAGCTTAATATTACATATATACATTGTTCAAATTACTTATGAATTGTTCTCCGCTCCGCTTTCACTACCATGAAATGGTTAAGAAGCTTCTTAGTATTTATCTGTAGAGACACAAATACATATAGCACAAGAGAAACTCAGTAGTTGTGTTTGTTCCTTATATGCAGTTAGGTTACAAATTTACAGTGAGTGAAGAGAATGAAAAGTTAAGTTAAAAAAAATTACCGGTTCCTAAATGAATTGTTTTCAGCCCCTCTTCTCAATCGGGCGTGCGAGACGCATGTAGCAGTACCAATCTCTACAGAGGCAACGCAGACGCAAAATAAATATGAATTGAGGCGCAAAACTATATTGCTTACAATGTTTATAATTAGCTTATAATTATAAGCACAACTAATGCTCAAACATTGTTCCACCCCATATATAAGCATAATAAATCTAGCCCAAATAAGCTAACCTAACTATACTTAAAAGAAGGGCCAAAAACAGCAAAAAAATCACTCGGACATTTCGTCAAACACCTTGTGTGCATACATAAATTTATTAGTTTAACAACCAAATCTTGCAAAGATTTCACACACACAATAAATATCAGCATCCACAATCACAATGTGACAACAATCTATCAATTTTAACAACACATTAACAACTATTTAAACAAAACTGAAACGAAAATTTGTGTTTATACTCACGACGGCGCGTCTGGTACTGGGCGGGAGGAGGGCGGCGACGACACCGACGCGACAACCACCGACGGCGCGACGTCCGGCGAAGGTGGGAGGAGGAGGAGGGCGGGCGACGGCAGTGTGGTGGTGGTGGCGTCGGGTTTAGCAAATCGCCGAGGAACATAGAGAGAAGAGGGGTTAATTAGGTTAATGAAATCGTAAATTGCGTCGGGGCGGGCTGGGGGGCTAATTAAAACGACCTATTTCGGCGGTTCTTTGTTAGGAACCGCCGAAATAGACCCCCTGTAATAATAAAAAAAATAAAAAGACCATTTTGTGCGGTTCCTAACAAAGACCGCCGAAATAGATGATTAAATAAAAAAAAAAGAAAAATAGAAAAACCTATTTCGGCGGTTTTGTGTAAGGAACCGCCGAAATAGGTCTCTTTTATTTTTTTATTATTAAATAGGGCCTATTTTGGCGGTTCATATCTAGGAACCACCGAAATAGGTGCCTTCTTTTCAGACCGCATACATCTCGGGCCCCTATTTCGACGGTTTTATCTACAACCGCCGAAATAGATGTTTTTTGTACTAGTGTTTCTACAAGGAATTGAATACACAATATTCCAAAAAAAATGCATTAATTTTCCAAGGAGTTAGGAGTAGAAACTTCTACATTCACACACATCAGACCAGACTGATTATTCTATGCTATCAGCAATAAAAAATTGCATTTTTGAATCTTCTTCCAAAATATCAATCATACTAATCCACTGCAATAGAAGATTGCATAATAGAAGACGTATTTTGGGAATTGTAATATGGCTGCCCAATGGTAGGCGGCTACTGTATATTACTATATAGTAGGGTTACAAAAGGACTGTCAATAATAGGACAAATGTACTGGACTGATAAGAGACTACAGATGGGTTCTATTACAAACTTGGGCCTTATTTACACATACGGACTCTTTAGGAGATTGGGTCTTATTATCCTCCCGCGATCCAAGCGGCACTAGTTGAAGATTGGATCGAAGCTGAAGAAACCGCGGCCCAGGCAAGGCTTTAGTTAATATGTCGGCTTTCTGATCTTTGGTATGGATGAACTGAATCAGAAGAGACTTGTTCGATAATTTCTCCCTCACAAAGTGGAAGTCGAGAGCCACATGTTTGACTCGAGAGTGGAGCATCGGATTTGCGGCTAAGTAAGTAGCACCGAGGTTGTCGCACCACATAATCGGTGGGGAGTGAAGTGGAACACCAAGATCCGCCAGAAGATGTTGGATCCAGAGGAGTTCGCAGGTTGCATGCGCCAAGGACCGGTACTCGCCTCCGTGGTGGATCGCGCTATAGTCGACTGCTTTTTGGACTGCCAAGCAACGAGATTGCGGCCCATAAAGACGTAGAATCCAGAAGTGGAATGATAGTCCGAGAGATTTCCACCCCAGTCGGAGTCGGCAAATGCAGAAAGTTACAAGCTTGAGGAAGCAGCGATATGAAAGCGCAGAGAAGAGGTGGCATTCAGGTATCGTAAAATTCGTTTTAGGGCTTTCCAGTGGTTTTCCTTTGGTTTATGCATTTTTTGACATAATCGATTGACTGTAAATGTGATATCAGGTCTGGTTAGAGTGACATACTGCAATCCTCCTATCAGACTTCGAAATAGGGTTACATCTGAGAAATTAGGGCTAGAATCATCATCGAGGGTTGCAGTATTTGCCATAGGTGTCGAGACTGGGCGAGATCTGGTTAAGTTTGCCTTGGCAACTAGGTCATTAATATACCTTTTTTGAGATAGAAAAAGGCCTCTCTTTGATCTGTCTACCTGAACGCCAAGAAAGTAGTGTATAGGTCCCAGATCTTTCACAGGAAAGATCTTACTGAGAGCAGTAACAACTGGTGAAGGAGGGACTGAGATGTGCCAGTATAGATGATGTCATCTACATAGATGAGAGCCATTAGAGTGTCGCCCCCTTGCTGATAAATGAAGAGCGATGTATCAGCTTGAGATTCCCTGA